>CM046862.1:54733945-54841445 GCA_025617745.1 Heliocidaris erythrogramma
CTAGAAAGGCCGTCAAAGGCGGCAGACCCACGCCTTAGCGGCGCTATAGAGTAGTTGCAATACTATATATACTAACTATGGGGTCAAAACTACAAGGTTACACTGATTTTTTTTTATTATAATCAGTTTTTATTCCTTTTCTCTCTTGAAACAAATTACAATCATGGTACAAATGACAATCATCGTATATAACACATACTACAAATATGATAATATTCTAAATTGAATATATAGGGGAAAAGAGTGAAGTGGGACAAGAATCGTGATTTGGCACTCTTTGCTTTGTAACTTCTAAACTATTGTTTGTTTGGGTTTTTTGTATTTATTTCCGTATATAGAAAACCACATACATTTCATAAAATACAACGTATATATGAGCTTAAAAAACGGAGGATGACCCAAATTCAGCAGTATTTACAAAATGCCGCTGTTCTTCCTTGGGGTCCCACATAGCACATACACATATTGAAAATTATATCATAACACGATTATATAATTTTAAAAAAGCAAATAAAAAACACAAAATCAATCAAATTTGCAATCTACAATCAAACCAAGTTAAAAATTAATAAAATGAAAATGACTATACCCAAACCCAGACTCACCCCCCCCCCCCCCATTTATATGCTCATTTATAATATTGATTTAATAGCAGTTTAAAGGATCTAATAGATGTTGCACTTCGAATTTCATTGGATAGTTGGTTATAAATGGAAATTCCCCTGTAGAAAAATTGTAGCCTCTCAATTTTTACATGGTAAATATGGGCTTTTGCGGTCATGTTCGTAAGTTGGCCAGTCAAATTCCTAGTGTGTGCATTCAATTTCGATGATCTGGTTCATACACAGCCGTTTTGTCGTTCAAATTCATTTTCGAGCTTTCAAATTAATTTTCCTGGCACTCATTTCTAAATTTTTATCATTCAAATTCGCCAAAAAATGCACCTATTCGCAAAACGGTCATTCAATTTAGCACGAGACGAAAATGTATTGCGCAATAACCTTATTCCAGCGTTCGAATTCATTTTGCATAATTCCATTTAACACGTTAAGCGTTCAAATTAGCAACTGAATTTCATCTAATGGTCATAATGTTATGATAATTTAGTAATTTTAACATTTGCTTGGACAATTTCAGCACGCATGTACCAATTGTTTTCTAAATTCTCTTATCTTTGCATACTGTATGATTTTGAGTTTATTTTTGTAAGTTTCTTTTCAAATCGGATACAGGAGCTTCGCTATGAAGTTTTAACATGCAACACAATATTTGGGATCTATTTGTGTTCAGATGCTTATTTTTCAGAGAGCAAATCAACGCGTGCATTTTGTTTAATTTCTTTGTTTTTATAAATTGCTTATTTTCACATCCTGTGAATTTATTACATGAATACTCAAAGAATATAATTATGTAGATATATATTTTGTTTTTTCATAATGTGCTTTACATTTGCTTTACATGTTAGGCAATGTATTTCTTTGATTTCACACTTGTTTTCATTGGGTAAGGAGAATTACGTTTGACATTTGCATTTGAGTCCGGATCATAAGGGTTCAGCCATCTATTTCCTGGCGGTCAAGACATCTGGGGATGTAAGTCTGGGTGTGTCTGTACCAGCGCATACACTTGTCTTGGGTGATGGCGTCGATGTTCCGCCTTGCCACTTGCTGCACAAGACGTGTTCGCCATTCCTGCATCGTCACGCCCGCTTCTTCTGCAGCTGCCCTGTCCCCTACCCGCTGCTGCCACTCAGCACGAGCCAAGTATCGTTTGACGCCGCCTTAAAGGCGGAGTGTGCCATCTCGGTGCAGTTGAGAAACGGCGAGTACGGGGGCAGGAGTTTCAAGCTGATCCGGGGGTCAACGTCAGCTGGGAGCTGGGCACGAACGTGTGGCCGGGCATTGTCGTAAATCAAGAAGATGGCCTCGTCTGCCGGGAACATGTTGGCGCACTCTCGTGCTATTGCAGCTAAGAAATCCTCGAACGATTCCCTCGTCGTCGTCTCGCTGGACACGGTGTGGTGGACGAGGCCCACCTCTCCAGATACTGCAAATGTGATGTTGCAGTTTTTTCCACGCTGACGGTTGACGACGCGACGAACAGGGGTGCCCCTGGCAGCTCTCCCAAAAGACCTCCTGGTCCAAATGTTATAGCCGCACTCATCGATGTATACACAATGACTGACGACCCCTTGGGCCATGAACCACTGTGCGTACTCTTGGCGCTTTTCCATAGTTATGGGGCATTTCTGGCATCAGGAACGTCTTCGGCCAGTTTGAGGGTTATCTGGGGCAGGGAGGCTTCTAAGTCGCGCTTCATTTGCAAAAGAGTTGCTAAGGGATTGGCACCAATTATTTGCTGAAGACGGGCTCGCATGTCCTCGTCAACCTTCACGTTGTTTGCTCCCCCTCTTTGCAATTTGTGACGTCTACCTGCCCTTAGGTAGGTAGCTACTATGGATCTTGTAGTGCTCCTGTTGATACCCAGGGTGTCTGCAAGTTGCAGGTAATCTGCCTGATGTCCCTCAAATGTGTCGATAAGTCTCTCCCTATCTTCGTTTGAAATTCGCCTATATCTGACGCGCGGCTCCATGATTATGCGACAAAGGTAGATAGAGATGTGAAACACAAGTGCACTGAACGATTACCTATGTTGCAATGGAAGACTTCTATATACTTTAACTCTATAGACTTGAAGAAGAAGACTTGCTTCAAACTACCTGTAAAAGCAGTTAATGTGCATCACAAAAGACGTTATTTTAAACATTTAATTTCTAAAACATAAGTTATAATGCACATGCGTAATATGCACATGCGAATTTGAATGAACGCATTACGAATTCGAATGCCCACGTGCGAATTTAAATGATCCAAAAGGCGCTTCCCGGCGAGGTTGCGAATTTGAATGCCCTCGACGGGCATTTTAAATTGAAAAATTGTTAATGCCGAATTACTTGACCGAAGTGCGAATTTGAACGACTAACTTCATGGTGCGGATTTATTTTTCGAATTTGAATGACTTCTTTATTAAATTGAATGTCGAACTTGCGAAAATGACCGCAAAAACCTATAGTATCAATAGTATGCTACAAAACAAGGTATTTGACACCATCACTATATGTTTAGTTATTATGCAAATAATCATTAAAAATGAGGTACTTGAAAATTGCTAATATCACCCTTTTTTTCTGGTAGTTGTCTAAAGTAAGTGCTGGGATTGTTAAACTTTAACTGTAAAGAAACTTGTTTGAAAGTCACTTGTAGAGTTGACTTCATTCATGCCCATTTAAGAAATATTGGATGAAATGATGAGTGTTTTGTAAATTTTAAACTGCATTTCGACGGGTTTGGGCAAAAATAAACAGTTGTTCATAATACTTTTACATATTTTTTTTGTTACACAAACGTTAGTCTGAAGTAGTATGAATGAACCTTCAAAAGAAATCGACCGATATGAATTTTTACGATTTTTATGTAGACCCAAAGATATTTTCATCTAATATGTCTATAGATTATGACTGATAAAAGCTCATTTTCCTTACATACACAAAAAGTAACCGCGGTGAAATGGGACAAGATGTTCCAGTTCACCCAGATAGTTAAAAAACAACAACAACAAATTCCTGCAAAATGTTAGTGTTGGTATTATTAGCTAAAAATGCTATTGCAAATTATAGGGTCATGTAAGACTTATATGCTGTATGCGGGGTGTTCACTATAGCCAAGTAATATACTTATAACATATTTGCCAATGAATGCATGTTGAAACAGAAAAAAAGGGATAAAAAAGAAGTGAAAATTAAACCTACAAGAAAAATCGCAGTATAGCTGTGGATGTATTTGTTAACATTTATAGTATGACATATCGTGGGATTCAAACTAATTTATAAAAAGGTTAATACAGTTCTCCCGCGTCCCAGTCCACCAAGCTCTCCTACGGGGCGAACCTACTTTTGCTTTTCAAGGAGACTATTAAAAGAGTGAATGGAAGTTATGAATCTTTTTTTCAAAATTCACATTTTTTTGTAGTAAAAGACCGTGACTCCGAATAATTAATCAATTTCAACATTCACAATGCAAACGTCATGAAAATGCCCGCTAATCGGAGCCGATGCGCAAAAATTTGGCTGTTTGCTGTGTACGCCCTGCGCCGACCGACCCGGCGTCTAGCTGCATGAGATACCGAAGGGCTTTTCTGTTGCAAGTAACAAACTCTGCAGAAGTGAAATCTTAACTTTCTGTTTCACTCAAGAGTATCTATTTTTATGAAGAAACTTTTTGGTTTTAGATTTATTGGAATGCCCATGATAATATTTTACGAGGTTTTAGACTAATAAAAACTAGTTCAAAACAAAATATTTCCTTCGTCGAATATGGTACAAACGCAACTACAGTGTTGTGCTATAATTTTACTATTCGCTCGCGTAAACGTATTAGAAATTATATAGCATGGTACGCTCTGTGCGAGCAGTTCATGCTCCCGCACAAGAGCGGAAACCGCCATTGGGCTTGCATTCAATCCCTGTTACATCCCCGCTAATTAATTATCTATATCTTCTTCATTATATCCCTCTCTCTTTAGTTTCCTTTATTATATCCTTTATCCAAAGGCGTGCGCCCCTTAGTTTTTCTGTGTTGTGATTTTTATCGTGGGAGGGGGATACCCCCACGCACACCCTGCGCTCCCTCGCCGCTGACGCCCCCCCCCCCCCCACCCTTTTCAAATTCTTGGATTCGCCACTGATGCATGCTTTTGCCCATCGTAGACTGGCAAATAAAAAATAACTAGAATTTAATTCGTCATGACGACGAATTAGGTGGTCTGTCTTTCAATTTGTATGATCTTGATCGTAATCAGGATGATCATAATTAATGAGGAAATACTAAACTGAAGATAGGAAGTCAAGAATGCCATGAATGGAGATGCTTCTTGAAGACATGAATGTAGCAAAATGTGTTAAACGGTCATTGTAAAATGATTATGGTGATGATGATAATGGTGATGATGAAGATGATATAATGCTGATGGTGATGATGAAGATGATATAATGCTGATGGTTATAATGAGTATGATGATATAATGATAATGGTGATGATAAATGTTTACTGTTTATTACGTGCAGTGCGCGCTGATAATTGTATGATCGCTGAATATGGACGGTCATGTTTGGAATATAGTACGAATGTTCTTTAAAAAAAGTTTTAAGCCTGTAAACGTCCCAGGTATTGTATAAAACAAACAGTGAATGGTCTTTATTTGTACAATGGAACAAGATTTTACATTCGGTGACAGATAAAACATCTCTTTTCACCTCGTGCAAAATCTTGTACCATTGCACTCATGGCCATTCACTACAATACACGGCAAAAAGTGATAATGCACGTCTGAGATGCCCGTATGCTTACCTCTGACGCATGCATATTGATACGACTGTCTCATTTAGCTTGTTGGCTCGCACTCGCGGTGAAAGTAGAAATTCTGACGCCATTATGAGATTGGCCAATATGACGTCATGCTCCAATATGGCCAGGAGAAACCATACGAGTATTTTGTGCTAGAATTAATTCGAAATAATAAATTACAGATTCCTAATACCGAAAATAAGTTAAATTGAAATAAAAATATATGAAGTAACAAATACAGAAGGAAATTAATAGAAATATTTGCTGATATTAATTGCGTTCAGAATGCTTCATGACTTCAACCCTCTGTCAATAGTAGACTGGCCCACGCTACACTCATGAATATCCATAACTTATGCTTTGGCTTGTTAAAAAAATGATCTTCTTTGATAGGACAGGTACGGTGGGGTTGGAAGAAATGGGCGTGACCAGCCAATTAATACTTATGTACGATGGAGGCATTCTATCCTGGCTGTGCTTGCTTCATTATGGATTAGTTCCGTGGCAAATGGCGCTGGAAGATGATGTTGTCAATCCCAATTGACAATATTACAGGGACGTGAAGACGTTTTGGTTGGGTACGGTGGGTGAACTTTCAAATCGTATAGGACATGAAGGGTGCAATGATGGATGAAGCATCAAAGATTATTCGGGTAAATGTGCTCTTTGCTTAGGGAATAATAAACATTTGACGCATCGACACCAGCTTGGTTTCTTCTGCATAATAGATTGCCTGATGTATCGCTTTAAAGGGATTCGGCAACTTTGTGGAAGCTTCATGTAATAAGTTGTTGAATTTTGTTATTTGTCTTGTATAATGATGTTCAGAAGGATAAATATATAGCCAGGCATAGAAAGGTTTTCAAATATATAATGCTATTATTAAGATATCTATGACTGAATACTCCCATTTACGAAAGCGTATGGCCATATACGCTTTAGTCTAACACTGAGTCAATGGAGGGAAATGAGTATGGCATTTCCGGTCCCTTGAATATGTTTACTTTTGTGAAGCACATGATTTTGAAGTGCTTTTTCCCCCCATGTGCTTCATTTTTACACCATATTGCATACAATGATAGCATGTAAGGCCAGACAGCTCAGATTTCATCAAGCCTCCACAAAGTTACCTAATCACTTTAATAAATATCATTTCATCTCCCCTCCGAAGTTTTATTTTCCCCAAGGGATTATATATTCCCCGCGCGCTTCGGGGAAAACGTAATCCCTTGGCAAAAATATAACTTCGTCGGGGAAATGAAATGTTATATTAAACCTCTAGGCAGGCAATATCTGTATAATAAATTTCGATAACATTTGGGAAATCGAGTTACATGTATGTACACTTTGATATTCGGTATACACTTGTTAGATAATTTAATGATAAATCTATATTTCTTCACTACCAGTTAATTATAAACAACAACAACAAAATAACATCCATGAAAGTTACCATTTTGTACGTGTAAACTTATCTTTTATAGTCACCTGGTCTTTTTCCGTATTATGTAAGCTGTTTCAGCAAAACAAGACACCAAATGGGCTTTCACCCACACAATAGTAGCGATCAATGCTAGAATGTTGTCTTCTGTGCATCATACAGTCGCGCCATTGTTGTAGACATTGCTGTTCAGGTGATTTATAGTATTGATTTAATCAAGAATCATACTCCAAATTAAACTCTGATGATATGTTCGTCTTTAAACAAACTGCCGTTGAACCTTGTTCAAATATATGATCACATTTTCCTTTTTTTTTTATATTTCTTGTTAGGCCTTCCAAAGTAAGCTGATAGTGGAATGTTAGTCTACAGCAGTAACACAAAATGCATTGTAGATATGCACAAGCTTATAACTAATGTGAGCAGTACGTATATAACACAGTATCATACAGTCGCCGGGTTAGAATATATCTTCTGTGTGTGCGTATGTGTGTGTCTTTGTGATGTAAAGCTCACAGATTGCACATTTACAGCAAGAATGAATTGAGGGATAAAGCAGTTAGCCATTGCTTGGGGGCGACGGTTTCTTTGCATAACCGCCGAGGGTGGGGGCGGTGAATTCGAGGTAATGGTAGTCGAAGGGTCTACGAGGGCATACCCCTAGCCCCTCCTAAGAGGAAGCTTTGCGTTTGAAATATACATGCTGTCCCCTCTAGCAACGCCCTGAGCAAAAAAATAGTGTTTAACTATGTATTTTAGAGCAGGTTGCTCACCCACTCAAATCAAAGGCTGATCTTCATATCCACACCTATCTAGATAATTGGACTGGGCACAGAAAAACACTTGTATATTTTTGACGATTTTCTAAATTTCGGAGTGACGGCCTCAATAGTTATGTTCACACGTAGTACATAGCATCGATGCTATGTTAGCATCGATGCTATGTAAGTTTAAAAAATATATCCAGTACGTTCAGACAGGCCGTGATCGACTTGCTTCTATCACTCCTATTTTTGACCATGCATGCCAACCAAAACACATTGATTGATCTCTAACTGAAAATCACACAGTGCGACTTTTGGGTGGTTTTGTGGTGCCTGGTCACATATATAAAAAAGACAAAGATAAAAAGAAGGAACCCCCAACCCCCCCCCCCCCTCCTTACCACACAGTATACACATTACCCTACTATACCCCTATATACATCACATGAGTACATACATTACATTACAGTACCAGATGAAACAGACAGAATGATAATAGAAAAAAAAGTAGGGAAGAGGGTACATTACATGAATACATACATTGCATTATATTATAGCACCACATGAAACAGATAGAATTATAATAGCAGCGAGTGAAGATAGCAGCGATTGCGCTCACACGACAAATAGTCACAAGCGCGGTGGGTGGTCTACCGCAAAGCGTCGATGCTTTGTCGCTGGATCCTGAGATTTACTCCTGCTAAACTCGCTGCAAGAATAGTTTGGAAACTCGCTTCTATCTCGTGACTATCTGCGTTCAGACAGCGTTTGGTCTCGACACTATCTGGTCTTCACCAAAATAGCATCGACACCTCGAAAGCATCGATGCTATCGCTCTACGTGTGAACGTACCTAATGAAAATGCATTTTCTAGTGAGTTTCATGAAGGTAATAATCATACTAATAAATGTTAATTGTTGCCAAATTATAAATCAATTACTGCAGGAAAAAAATCCGGGAGAGAATGGAACCCCCACTATTAACAAAACGGGTTCAATATCCCCACGCGTTGGACTGAGTACTTCGGGAAGTCACCGAACTTTCCTCCCTTGAACAAAAGTTTACGTTCCCCTTGAAGGATTGGTGATCTTAACTGAACAAAATGGAACAAAGATATTTGCCCCCCCCCCCCCCCCTTCCGACCCGGAACAGAAATCAGATCGCGCAGACCCTGCATATCGTAGTATATATGTCCGGGGGTGTCCATTTTATAGTTCTTGTCAAGTCTTCGTATTTTCCTATTTGCCAGCGAATTAGAGATAGATAACATTATCAAATTAAAGCGTTCTGAGTACATTAGAGAGTGTTACAGCAACAATCTAAATAAAGACCTATATCGCTTTTAATCAATATTTGCTACACATCCCCCTTAATTCCGATAGGACAGGCCCCTGGATTTTTTTTTTTTTTTTTTTTTTTTGCAGATGCTTTTCTGCATTTATTTCATAATCAATGTAAACAACAGTTGCTTTCAAACGTAACATATAAAGGATGATGCGATAAACTTACATAGAAATAATTGAGTGTTACATCATGAATGCAAACCATCTTACAGTGATAATATATACACGTACCAATAATACAGTGAGTATAGATATAATTCAATATAAAACATTTGATGATGTAGGTACAATTATTTACAAAATGCAGAGGGCAAAACTATCATAAGCAAATGCTTAAGACGATAGTAGCCCAGAATTGCATGCGTATAGATGAGGATTCAGGAGATGTAGAAATAATTTGCCATATTGTAAATTCAAGAAAATTACATATATTGAGATTCACTTATAACTCGCCATATTGTAATTTAAGGGAATTGCATATATCTGTGCCGTGAGTTCGCTGGTGCAAAATGCATATAGCTGGGGATTATGGTTTTGCAGAGAATGTAATTGTATGGAGGGAAATTGAGTTTGGTTTAAGGATAACAAGGGATACAGGACAATCAGGGGTCGATATTCAAAGCAATCATTCATGGTTGTAATTTAGCAGCAAATGTTTCTTCATTAGAGCTTTAAAAGAAAAATGAGAAGTGGCAAAAAAAAAAATTTTCACCAAACCTTCAAAAACTTTCAAAAATCGCTCAGTAAGGGGTTATGGGGTCCAGTTTCCCCTCCATAATTCCTTGACAAGCAAAAAAAAAAAAAAAAAAAGGTCTTCACTCTAAAAGGGGGGGGGGGGGGCACAATCGAGAAAATGGCGGATCGTCTATGGTAAAAATTCATACTTCTCTTCCAAAAGGGGGGGGGGGGCACGGGCCGGCTGTGCCCCCCCCCCCCCTGGATCCGCCACTGTATTAATTGTTTCGATTAATTCATTTAAATCCTTATGGGAATGAAATACATTAGTGTCATCTGCAAATAATATAAATGATAATGATGGCGCAGAATGAACAATGTCGTTAAACATAAATTACAAGAAGGAGGGGACCCAAAATGGATCCTTGGGGAACGCCACATTTTATAGTGGATGTTTGTGATCTACTATTATTATATTGAACAAATTGGGATCTATTGGAAATGTAACTTTAATTATAAATTATATATATGTTATTACACGTATTTAGTAATTATAAGAATGTATAAGAAATAAAGAATTTCTTTAACTATACGTATGTTTGTATTAATTTTAATTATTTTGTATACATTTGACCCAGTTTTATTTGTTATCTTGACTCGTGTAATATGTTTCCGATGTGATTTATGTATTTGAATTTTGGGTGCCTTTAGTTTGTATATTAGTTTATGGCACGGCCCCAATGTAAATCAGACTTTGTATCTGTTTGGGTTTTTTACCGTGTGAAAATAAAATTTATCTATCTATCTATCTATCTATCTTATCTATCTATTTAACTTTTAAAGCAAGATTGGGTACTTCCCCTTATTCCATAATGCCTAAGCTTTTGTATTAGAATTGAATGATCAATGGTATCGAATGCTTTCGAGAGGTCCATAAAAATTCCAATTGTGTGCTCCTTTCTAGAGAGAGATTTAATAATTTTATCAATTAATTCAAGCATTGCATTGTCAGTTGAAGGTTCTTTCGGAATCCATATTGGTTGGGAGTAAGTACATTATTTGTAGCCAAAAAAGAATATAATCTCTTGTAGCCAATTTTTTCCAGTATTTTGGATATGCTTGACAGTAAAGAAATCGGACGATAGTTACTTATTAAAGATGGATCATCTTTTTGTGGATGGGAATTACTTTCGCAATTTTCAGTGCATCAGGAAATATTCCCGAGGAGAGGGATAGATTAAAGATGTGAGTGAGGGGAGATGTTATGTAATAAATAATTTATTTTAGGAGATGAACACTTATTTCATCATGTCCACTTGATTTTGTATCATTTAATAATCGGACAATTTCTAAAATCTCATGGTCATTAGTTGGATTAAAAAACAAAGAGGCGTTGTTATTGTTTGGAAGGTATTGGGAAAAATGTCCATGGTCTGTTTGCAATTTTGATGCTAACTCTGGTCCAATATTTATAAAGAAATTGTTAAAAGAATGTGCTATTTCATCAGGGTTATTAATAACACGGTTATTATGAGTGAATTCTGTTTTAGGGTGAGAGTCTTTCTGGCGACCGAGTATATTATTTACAGTTTTCCAAAGGGAACCCGTGTTATTTTTATTGTTTTCAATTGTTCGTGAGAAGTATAATTTACGAGAAATGCGGATAACTGTTGTTAATTTATTACGGTATTTAGTGTATTTTGTATGATTCTCAGTATTTGGTTGACGTAGTGATTTTTTATATAAGATATTTCTGGTATGTATTGATTTAATAATTCCTCGTGTAATCCAAGGATGTTTACTACGGTTTTATGAAAGTTTATTAATAAAAATTTCATAGGCTTTATTGACATCATCTTCATAAAATACGTCCTGCCATGCTTCTTCATATAAATCATGAATAAATGCATC
Organism: Heliocidaris erythrogramma; assembly: GCA_025617745.1. Classification (NCBI taxonomy): domain Eukaryota; kingdom Metazoa; phylum Echinodermata; class Echinoidea; order Camarodonta; family Echinometridae; genus Heliocidaris; species Heliocidaris erythrogramma. Next base: position 54,745,482 of record CM046862.1, read on the forward strand.
TATATTTTGTTTTGTTTCAGCCCTTTGCATTCGAAAACTATTTTTTTCTCCGGTACAATTTGCTTTACTCTAGTTATCATGAATACAGGAAGATGGTCAGAAATGTCATAATACAGTACACCATTGTCTTTATTAATAGGATCATTAGAGAAAATATTATCGATTATTGATTGTGTTGAGCTGGTAATCCTGGTTGGTTTATCGATATGTGAATGGAGAGAATGGGATGACAAGATGTTTATAAGTTGAAGGCAGTGGTAACTGTGAGGGGTTGAAAAATCGATATTAAAGTCTCCTACAATGTATTTGAATTTGTTTTCTGTGGAAATTTTATCAAGGCAAACGTCTATACTTTGTAAAAATGATTCAGTTTTATTGTTTGGTGGTCTGTATACAACTCCAACTACTGTGTTTTTTATTTACTATCTATCAGCTCTAGGAATAAGTCTTCAGCATCTTCAATGTGTATGTCCGGTATTAGCTTATATGTTAAGTCTTTATGAATATAAACGGTTACCCCACCACCTCTTCCAATGTGGCGATCTACGCGAAAGAGATCATAATTTGGAATATCATATATAGGTGGAGAATTATGATTCAACCACGTTTCCTTCAATGCGATTAGGGAAAACTGAAATTTTTTAAGGACTGACAGAAGTAAATTGAAATCATCAAAACTTTTGCTCAATATTCTAGTGTTTAGATGATTTAGACTAAGTCCATTTGTAGAAGTATCATTGTTTCCTGCATTTAAAGAATTAAACTTAGTGTTAAAATCCTCAGTTGTATAGTAATCACTATGAATATTCAAGGCCTGATTATCATTAAGGTCATCATTATTCATTTTTTGTGGATAAATTGTGCGACGTTATCCTCAACGTATGCCCTGTTGTGCTGTGCGTGCACGTGGGTGCGCAGTGAAAGTGGGTACATGGTGTGTTATAAAGATTAAAGTAAAGAGAGTACATTAAAGTATACAATCTTTCAATGCCAAAAGAAAAAAAAGGAAAGGTCATTTGGCAGTCTGCCGGGGGTACCAAGGATAAGTAATTGTTGATTAGATACAGCATATAAATATGGAGGAAACAGTTTTAAAGGGAGTGGCAAGTCGTAATCCATGGGCCTGACCAGTTCGCCTGACTCGGAGAAATTCGGATACAATCAGGTCCAATCGTGCGCTACCGAAGGAATGTTATTGCCGAATTCCTTGCGTGATCGTTAACTCGAATCCCTACATACGTAACCGACCAATGAGATTCAAATACTGGAATAAAGAACGCGCGATCTTGTTAACTCAAATTTGGGTCAATGTGCGAACTTTTATTAGCTGCGTGCGATAAATTGAAGTCGCTTTGAACTTTGATCCAGAGAAAGGAGCATCAAACTGTAAAACCGCCCATAGATTGCGCCTTGTCGCTCCCTTTAATACAACCATAGCATATAAGATTCTATCGTTTAATTCAGGTGTGGACCAGTGACTGGGTAGACCTAGCCTTTTGACAAGGCCTCGTGACTTGGCTATTTTCCTCATCATGCTGTGCCTGAGATGAGACTAGCCGGCGACGAAAAGAATCAACACGGCCCGGGTGAACGCGCGATCGAGCGACTTTAGTCGCGATGCCTTTTGGAACCTGGGTTTCCATCGTCCGATATGAATTATTCACGAGTTTACATTCGTATGCTAACACGCCTACCGAGGATTATCGACCAATCACAACGGTATCTGCGGGGCTTGCTTTCCATGATTGATGTACAAGCTGCTTGCACGGGCTCGCGCTAGCTCGAGATGAAGGCGAATTTGCGTACCAAATGTATGCTGACGTCATGCGAAGATACGTTCGCTGATTGGCTCCTACCTATAAGGTAGCAGATCCTCGCTAGGAACAAAGGATAGCATAAGAAATACAGGCCAGGTTCCAAAAGGCCCACGGACTCACGTCGCTCGATCGCGCATTCACCGGGCTGGGCGGCTAGTCTTGTTATGCAGCCACTACTAGCTTACTTGCCGAGAAAAATAGCCAAGTCACGAGGGCCTTGTCAAAAGGCTAGGGTAGACCTGGTAAGGTCGCTGAAATTGAAAAGAAAATGTGTGTAATTGTTCTCATTACAAAGTATGAGGCAAAGGCCGTAACACAGTTTGTAGCAATGAGTCTATAGGGAAAGCTAGTACAAAAGGATAGTTGGTAATTTTTTAGACTTCGGGATGGAGCAGTACACGAGCATGTTTGGAAATAATAAGTGTAGTGCAGTTGGTTTGTTCTTTCAAGTGTAATGGCGAAAGAAAGGCAGCAAATTGAATTACGGGGGATGTGTTCTTCCCCCATCCGCCCCGGAAACGACATCCCCAGCTTTTGTGCCTTCTTGTGGTTAATATTATAGTCAGAGTATAATTTGCGCGGGGGTACAAAGTCCAACATTATGAAAGGCCATGATTCCAGGGTATTCTATACATTGGTGTAGTACGTGCTGTTGATGTTTACGTGATATGTAAACAGATGTCAGTGGGGAATTTTACATGTACGTGTATATCCAACTGTAGTCATGCGATGTTTTCTCAAATAGTATCCTGTGCCATCATTTTATCAATAAAGAGATAATGATTCCCCTTTTTGCATTTGCATTTATATATGCTTCAATAATACACAATCTTTTAGACAGATATTCTGCGATGTAAAATGTATTATACCCCCCCCCCTTATCGCCACAGAGAAAAGAAATACTTGTAGGAGTATGTACGTTCAATATCAAACCCTGTTTGATAAATAAATTGATTCGAGCCCCCCCCCCCCCCCCCACACACACACACAAGCACATGTTTACGAAAGAAAGAGACTTTTGTGTTGTAACCTAACCCCAAGAAGTAAGTAGTTATTTTGAGAGATTTATTATATTCCTGCATAATGTCAACTTTAATACAAATTCCCCATCAATGAAAGAAAGAGGCATAGATTAACACATTGTGAACGTAATAAAAGCTTTCTAAGCACGACATGAGCATCGCCATTTTCTTTACAACTGACGTACCAAGCGAAGTCGATTGGCTATTCAAATTTATGGAAGCTTGCTTCCCAAGTGTCTGTGGTGCTGAAGTATTTCATTCACCTGCTATTATCTTTTGTACTATAGAGTACCGAAGTTTGACGTCATACTGCCCAAGTTGTCAAGGTTGCTGGTTGCAAACAATGTTGTGCTGAACAGTGGCGTCGTGATCACACCAGCACCAAACACTGAATTTTCCCTGATCCAGCCCGTTGCTTGACTGATTTCGCGGTGAACCTCAAGCGCGGGCTTTGTTGATTAGAACCAGTAACCTGGACGACGAGCGAATATGACGTCAGCACTTCGGTACTCTATAATTGTCAGACTGGAACTGCACAAAGGCTCTTGCGGGGTGAAGGTTTTGCATAAAATAGAATTGATTTGTCATTACTATATTTCATGGTTTTAGAGAAAGGACTTTTTTCCCTTCTTTAAATATGTTTGATAGAAGAAGTTGACTATGACCCGATTTACACCAAAAGGCCGGCCCGAGGCCCACAATTTTTTGCGTTTACACCGAATATTGGGCCGGCATTTTAAGGCCTCCTTTCCCAAACTCACCGCACGTGTCGCCCTACATGTAAACAAAACATTTTTTTCTTGCGCGCGCGCGCGATTTGTTGACTTTTCATACTCTTCGACTCCGTGTCGTCGGTTGTTGCTGTGTTTACAACGTCGTTTTTCCAAGTTTCTTCCCTAATGATGGAGGAAATCGATGTAATTGGAGAAATTATGTCGGAGGTTAGTTCAGTTGATGTTTGCACGCCAGATACTCCGGATGTACTTTGCGCGTTATGTTTGTTGTTACGTAACAGCGTCTCCTCGCGCGCAAAATTGGGGGCCCTAGGCCTCCTTTCCATTTATGCCAAAGACTCCCTCCAGAGGTAGTCCCAAATTTGGGAGGGCCTTGGGCCGGCTTTGCATTTACACCAAGCTTTAGGCCGGCCTAAAAGCTTGGTGTAAATTGGGTCTATTACTTCACGATTTCCTTTTATTTTGACATACTTTTTAAACAGAGGTGCACACACCATCATTACTTTATATCCGTGCATCTTTTTTTAGCAGGGTAGGCCTATACAATATTGTGCTGATCATTAGGTGCAAAACTGCACACTACACTGGAAAAACGAAATTATATATTTCAGTTAATTGAACAACTTCAGGATTCGATTCAACCTTTGAGTAGACATCGCTTGCGTGAGAGCACTGTGGTATATCGGTTAACGGTTGACTCTCTTATTAGAAGTTATAGGGAGCATTTCATCAAGTGTTTTGCCAGTGATTTCTACCGACAACTGTTATAAGTTACTGAAATCCTTGCATCTAACTGGCTGAGAGCAAATTTGTTCGTAAAAATCACTGACAAAACGCTTGATTAAACGCTCACCTGGGTTCGATCCTTGCTGGATGCTTACATCTTTGGATAAGGTATTTTACTCATAATTGTCTCTCTCGAGCCAGGTGTATTAAATGGGTACCAGGAAGAGCAGTATACATGCTGATGGCGGTATCCTGGTTTTAAATAAAACCACATTGTTATTATAATTCGGGAAAAAAGATCTGTGGAAGTTAGATTGTCAGACGGTTTAGGTAAGTAATGTTAACACCAAAAAAGATGCGTATTCCTATATTAAAGAGGTGAAATGGAGAAAAGTAAGCTGATAATTTCATTACCATGGAAATATGCAAATAAGCATCTGATTAGAAAAATGCCCCATGTGCAGCTACACATTTGCCTCTCTATGCATATTCATGATTCAATATTAGTAGAACAGGAAAATAACGTTGTCAAGGATGATACGTATTGGACTATAGGGCCTGTCCATGAAGAATCTTGAAGATTGCTAGATTCACTTTGCAAATGATTCTTCTGTGTACTTTCTAATTGAGTATCGACGTGCTGACGTCATATTCACTCGTCGTCGACGGAGCCCGCGCATGAGGCTTTACCGCGAAATCATTCAAGCAACGGGCAGGAGCAGGGCAAGTTCTGACTTTGGCGCTAGTGTGATCACCACGTCATTGTTTAGCACAAAATTGTTTAGAACCAGCCACATTTACGTCACACGTCGGTACTCTATAAGCTAATTCTTTTGAATACTATCGACGGACCTACGTTCTTCAACCCTGTCGGCAAATTTCCCCATTCCTGACAACCTCAAAGCTTCCACAAGCTTTTCATTGGTAGAACATATTTTTCTTACTGAACTTCAGTAATAAACCAAGTTCAGCAATATCTGATATCCGCTACGCAATCTTTACCAGTTCAAGGGTAGAGAGAGAGAGAGAGATCTCTTCTCGTTTGTCGCCATAATGAAACAGGCCTTCAATGACGCACAATAACCAAACTGCCGATGATACACTTTTATCCATGTTGATATAGATTACGGGCGTTCTGTGGCCGTTGACCAGGTATAGATATTAATATTCATCTGTAATGACTATAGAATCTCCTTCTCTGCCATTACGAAGGTCATTTCTAACGACCGCTGTATGGCGATTTTAATTTGTGAACGTTCCATCTGTTCAAAGCAAGCCGTTTCGGCCGATTAAAGTATAGGAGAATACTAAAGAATATAATCATGTTTATGGGGCTTAACAAATGCAAAGGAGCTAGAGAGAGGGAGAGATAGAGAGAGGAGAGCTAGAGAGAGAACGCAACAAATCTGGCATATTGTACGGTGTATAATAAAAAGGACAATAAAAACAACAACAACCCAATATATCTGAGTGGCCATACGGTCGGGCTTGTAGTGATCAATAAATGCTGAAAGTTATCGAAAAGAATACGTTGGTTTGAGAACTGTTTTGCTGTAAAGCCGGGGTAATGATTTCAGGGCCCGAAGGGAGAACAGTATATAATACTGATGAGGCTACCCTGGGTAAACAAGACATATTATTATTATTAGTTATGTTCACACGTAGTACATAGCATCGATGCTAACATAGCATCGATGCTATGTAAGTTTCAAAAATATTTCTAGTACGTTCAGACAGGCCGTGATCGACTTGCTTCTATCACCCACTCGTGACTATTCATCGCTCACCCGCTGCCAAAACAATAATTACTGCGCCACACAGAGTGACCCGAGTATAATTGGTATGCATGGTCAAACGCGCGGAAGTTTGTGTACATGGGTCATATGATGCGAAGCTTTTGTTTTGAATAATATTTTATTTGTCTTCATAAATCAACATATAAATCAAATACATGTGTTATAATACTTAATTTTAAATAAACCTTGTACATGTCAAAATTGACTGAACTCCAATCTTATGCCAAAATAAAACACACGCATGCACACTATATTCTCTGGTAAGCACACGTAAATCAATATCTAAAGACCACATCATACTTTAGTTAAGGTCTGATTCTGAAAGAGCAGATTCTCAGCTTTAAAATGATATATAACTCATTGGATGTTCATAACTCAATGTACAAAGAGAAGAATGCACAGTCCCTCATAATGTTACTTCTTAATAAGGGTTTAAAGTTTGCAGTCTATTGAAGCACTCTGACTTGCAAAGTGTTGTGCTAAGGTGACAAATGGAGGATTAGAACTCAATGAAAATTTCTATGAAGGGATTATCAGATTATCCTAAAACTTGGCATACTACATAGACATATCCTGTTTATCATAGTGCACAAGTATCAATGCAAGAACTTACTCCAGGAGATTTATGGGAGATTAAAATGAGACAAGTATTCAGGGTCGTGAAAAAGAAAAGTAATACAACAAAATCCAGAGAAGACACACATAAGTCTGATAAAAAGCTGTCAAAAATACCCGGCCCCCACTCGGAGGTCGAAGGGACCGCATGCGTGTTCCCAAAATCTCCGGTAAAGGGTATTTTTGGGGCGACACAATCCGACCCGTGAATTGTAAAAAAGGGGGTCTTTCACCCGGAGATTTCATTAAAAAAGGGGGTATTTTTTCTTTCTCTCTCTCTCTCTCTCTTCGACACCTGAGAAATTAAAAAAGGGGGGTTATGAAATATCTTGAAAAATTGATCAAATCCCAGGATCAAATTCCTGAAATTCCTGCTAGTTTTGATAGCTCATTCAGCCAGGATTATTTCATTTTGAAAAGTAGAAACACTGGCCCCCATCTCTTCCAAGGTATTGTAATGACAGCTTACTTGGGAGGGGGGTTGGTGTCTGTCCTGAGATATGGGGTTGGAATGAGAGCTCACCTGAGATAGGGGGGTACATTGAGCAGTGTTCTGAATTTAGGGGGGTCTCCAAGGCAGGAAAAGCCCGCGCAAAGCCCGCGATAGGGGGGTTCCGAAATTTTGGCAGCCCTGAGATAGGGGGTGCTTTCAAAGGGAGGGAACAAGCATACGCGAACCCTAAATAATACTGAGGGGGGGGGGGGGCAAAAATACCACTTCTATATTGTTTTGTGGTGCCTGGTCATATATAAAAAAGAAAAAGATAAAAAGAAGGAACCCCCCAAAAAACAAACAAACAACAAAACAACCCCTTCCTTACCACACAGTATACACATTAGCCTACTTACCCCTACATACATCATATTACATTACAGTACCAGATGAAACAGACAGAATGATAATACAAAAAAAGTAGGGAAGAGGGTACATCACATGAATACATATACATTGCATTATATTATAGCACCACATGAAACAGACAGAATTACAATAGCAGCGAGTGAAGATAGCAGCGTTTGCGCTCACATTACAAATAGTCACAAGCGCGGTGGGTGGTCTACCGTAAAGCGTCGATGCTATGTCGCTGGATCCTGAGATTTACTCCTGCTAAACTCGCTGCAAGAATAGTTTGGAAACTCGCTTCTATCTCGTGACTATCTGCGTTCAGACAGTGTTTGGTCTCGACACTATCTGGTCTTCACCAAAATAGCATCGACACCTCGATAGCATCGATGCTATCGCTCTACGTGTGAACGTACCTATTTTATTAATGGATACGTTATCGGAACGTGGATCACAAGTTACAAGGTTCGAATCCCTGCAACAACATGCATTACCGTCATTTGCCACACTCGACTCCGGTGAAGTAAATGGTATATAGGCTGTAAGAAATTCAACGAATGATTTAATGCTTCCAAAGGGGAGCCTAGCTTAAACATAAGGTCAGACCTCACCGATAGCGGTACACCCTACAGCTGCCCTAATGTTAACCTACATTATAGCATACTAATAAGTACACACAACATAGTAGGGAGTACCATTATAATTTTCCATTTAAATGTACACCATATAGGATGTGGTATAGAGCTGCCCTAAAATCAACTTACACTAGCATACAAAGGGCCGGTCAGACTTAACCGATAACGATAACGAGATTTTTCATTAAAGCGTGGGTCACATTTGCGTGATAACGCCAACCTACATGGTGTGAATGTGGGAGTATGCTTGTGTCAGTTAATAGTAGGGTAGCTTTAGGGTGCACTTTAATGAAAAAGAAAAATCAAATCATTATTGTCGCTGTCGGATAAGTTTGTCCAACGCTTTAAATCAAGCACTTTAGTTTTGATAATATAGACCCAGAACCCCGATTTAGAAGTTATTACTTGATAAATGATAAGAATAAAAGCAGAAAAATGAGAGAAACAGATTAGTGAATAGAAAATACCAGGGTGAACTTCCCAGACTTCCCTTTTAAAAGGGAAATCCAACCTTGATTTTCTTTTTCTATTGATATTCGATGAAGCATAACTACCTGATTAATTTGATACCAAATTTACCAAAATTGTACAGCTATGAAGAAAGTTATAGAATGTTTTAGATCTCACCAAACACTACTTTCACCCGGCGTCGTCTGCTGCACATGGGGGCCGCCATTTTCCACGAATGACGTATCTGTGGACAACTGGCTAGTCTAGATTGTGTCCCTTTTTTATATTCTTTTATTTGGTTTATTCCCCTACCCTGCTCTTTCTCTACATGCATATCCCACACAGGGCGCAACTCTCCAGTAATCGCGCAATCCCCAAAATTGGGTGGAATTGCAAATGACTCTTATTGTTCGGATCGCGCGATACGGAGACACAAAACAAAATTTGGGGCAAGTTCTATTATGTTTCTCTGAATACTTGTTCTTTAAATATTGCTCTGAATATTTAATTACATTGTTCACTTTTTGAAAAAGCGAGGCCACAAACCAGTAATTAATTCAGAGCACAGTTGCCATTGTGTGTTGCAGTTGAAATTCCAGAACACCTTTTTAACCCAGAGTCATGAATCATTAATGACACTGGACCGCAAAAGGTTGGGAGAAACGACAGCTGCAAAACACAATGGCAATTGTTGTGTTCTGAATTAATTACTTATACACACAGATTCGTGCTCTGTGTGGGATATGCGTGTAGAGAAAGAGCAGCATAGGGAAATAAACCAAATTAAAAAAAAAAACAAGATAGAATCAAGACTAGGAATTGTCCACAGATACGTCATTCGTGGACTAAGTCCACTGCAAACATAGAAAATGGCGGCCCCCATGCATGTGCAGCAGACGACGTGTTTTGGGGATCATCATTCTATAACTTTCTTCATAGCTGTCAAATTCTGCTAAATTTGGTATCAAATTAACCAGCAAGTTACGCTTCATATAACATCAATAGAAAAAAATAAGGTTGGATTTCCCTTTAATGATAACAAACTCAAAATACTCGCGCACACCAAGTACCCATTCACTTCCACTCTCTCCCAATTCTCCGGGTTTTTTTCTCTCTCTCTCATTTCTGTTTGCGTGTATCAGCTTTAACACTTTTTCCTTTTGCTCTCCCCCTTTTTTATCATTAGACTGTTCAACCCCCCCCCCCCCCCCCCGAAACCACGCTCTCTCTCTCTCTCTCTCTCCTAGTTTATTACTATAGAATTATGACACTTATCTTCTCAGCTCTTTAATACCTCTACCATACTTATCTCTCTTCCCCTCTATCTCTTTTTCAAGCCCCCCCCCCCCCCCCCCCCATACTCGCTCTCTCCCTATTTCTCTCTTTCTCTCAGTAACGTATCGGGGGACGGAGCCCACGGCTAGAGGCACGGGAACTCAGGCCAAACAAAATCTGTCTGTTCTTAAAGAGTGTAGGACCCATCCTTGGCAATTTAGATTATATTCTGTCTGCACTCCCATGCGGAGGGAAAAAACCCCTGCATTATCCTCTGCCTCTCTTGTAAGGTCCCTCTTATCTAGCCTTTATTTGACTCTTTTTAATCTGCCATCTCTTACTAGTACAAAATTTTTGATAAATCATCTGAAATGTACATTTTTATTCTTTATTGAAAGTAATTACAATATGAGACAAATAAGAAAGATTATATTAATGCACAGTAGTTTAAAATATATAAAATAAATTATATATTCCTTTTAAGCCAACATAATCAAGCCAACATAAGGAGTGATTGTGCATGAGTTAGAACACCCACCCCCCCCCCCCTCCCCATGAAAAGGCAAAGGAAAAGTTGCCTTTGACAATTTTAGCACCAAAGTGGCATTATGACAAGTTACTTTATATAATAAGTAAAATTTAATACAAAACCGTGAACATGGTGAAGAAGAAGATGATGATGATTATCTATTCTACCTGATTGAAAGTAACTATACATTCTACCAGTGGACTGATGGCTTTAAGGCATCTCCAAGGGACTTGGTAATTGAAAATTAATGCCCTACCAAGGGCACCAGACCATGCATTTGGTTTCGAGGCCATTCCTGTACCACTGAGCTATCGCACCCCTCTTTTAATTTAGAGCTTTAAAATTTGACTCCTCAGAGTTACTTAGTCCATCTAAATCATTGCCAAAACGGTTGTCAGCCTGACTGTAACTGTTGGCTTTAGACCCCACAGCCCTTGAAACAGATCTCAAAGTCGGCTGCATTTCACCCCATGCAGTTTATGCACCCAACTGAAAGTAGTATGACTGGACATCTCAAAACACACAACAACAAAAAAACCGACCAAAAAATTGATCTGGATGGTTTGTTAGACAGCCCCTAAAATTGGAATGAAATTTCCTCCTCAAGGCCCAGGGACCGACTAAATTTGGTCTGAAGAAAGAGATATTGCTTTAAAAAAGAAAACCTGAAGAAAAAAATCCATCGGGAAGGGGTTGTAGCACTCCCCCATTTCTCCAAAAAAAAAGTATGCAATTGCGGTTTTCGTGTCGCCAGCATGTTCATACAGTTTAAATCATTATTTTGTCCCTTGGAAATCAACTTTTTTTGTTTGATTCATCCTAGAGGCTTGACCTAATAGAGCTATCGATCAGGACACCCAGGAAATATTAGAAATATAAGCAGAGTTTGATATCACCTTCATATAACAAGTTGTTACTCGTTAACACATATCATTCAAATTAAGTCTTTTGTACGTCATTCCATTGACCCTTAAGTGCCTGAATGACAAATAATATTACATAACAATATGAGGTTTTCATATTTCTCTTGGGGCTCATTTAAGCCATGTCGCCAAATCGCAATCAGATACGTTACCCCCTGTGGTGACTCCTCAGAGAAGGTCAAAGTAATGCCGCATACATGTAGCAGTGTAATTGAACGAGTTATACAAAGTCAACCTCAAGCATAAATGGCACCATGATATATAAATCGAATCTCTTGTTATAAATATATATACAGATCCAACCACTTGAAAAGTACTGTTACGATGAGCTTATATCAGATACGTTACTTCAACTTTGTTTCATTAAAAAAGAAGTATGCTGTAAATCAACGCAAGGCTCATGTACTTTTGAATACTAACGCTAATGGTTTATCACACACCGGAAATTACATAAGAAAATGATTATTTTTTCTGAAAATAGTGTGAGGAATGAAACGGCACATCAGATACGTTACAATCAAATACGTTGCTGATTAAATGTATTGCAGCAAAATCAACGCAAGGTGCTTTGGTGAACATATTATGTTACCTTTCGGGCCGCGTGCTCTGCTTTTGTAAGCATAGCGGCTTATTGCTGTAGATCTGTGTGCTATTATTACAAAATATAGATACGGTAACGTATCTGCTCAGATCAGATTAGTAATGTATCTGACAAGATATTTTTTTTCTCATTTTATAGTCCGTAATCTACAAAATATGTATGTTTCTTTATTATGTAATTATTAATAATGTAAATTTTAACCTCTTCTGCTGACACATTCCCTATCTTCTCTCTCGATCCTTTCATTTTTCCTTAATTCTTTTCTTATCTGGGTTGTAACGTATCTGACGAGATAATACTGTATTATGTCGTTTATAATTTTCTTGAGACATTATCTATTACAGGAACAATGGGGAAATGAAATTTATGCGTATTTTTTCATAAAGATCTTCTCCAACTTCATTTTTACCATCTTCCGTATTAAACTGCATATTTCAGAACTATATCAGAAAAAAAACATTGTAGTTTTGTGTTTTATTGTTAGTATTCGTATTTTACATATCGTCTGTTTGGAGCCAGAAGGGCGTTAACTCTATACAAATGATGGGACTAAACGCCCTTCTGGCTCCAAACAGACGATATATCATTTTTTTTTCATTTCATTTTATTTCCAGTACTAGTAAAAGACATACAAAATATACAAAATACAAATCACAATTTACATTTGATAGAATAAAAAACGGAGAAAAATATACAACAGAAACAAACATACAGGTGTTGATAAAAAGGGAAAAAGTAATTAATCTAGTACGTGGAGGGGGATAACAAAAGCAAATTTGCTTGTCTGGGTTATCCCCCTAATAATCATAATATAAAACTGTAAAGGGAGGGGGTCATTTAAAATATTAATGTTGGCACTAAGAAGAGAGTTGCATTTTTAACAATAAATGTTTTTTTAAATTCCTTTTAAAACTTTGGAGCGATGCAGAATTTTTAATATCATTACTTAACCCATTCCAGAGAACATGCCCTCTATATTTTATACTTTTTTGCCCTAGGGCCGTTTTAAAGTATATGCTATGAAGTCTTTGTGAGTTCCTGGTATTATAATTATGGTCAAAATCATTTAACATGTACCAATCACTAAAATTTTGTGGTAAGGATATTTGAACATATTTATACATAAATTCCCCAAGTTGTAAATCACATAGCTGATAAATTGTCAAAACATTATATCTTAGAAAAATATCTGAAGTATGTGCTCCAAAATGTATCTTGGCTAGTACTCTCAGGGCACGTTTCTGCAATAAAAAGATTCTGTTAACAAGATAAATTCAATTCAATTCAATTCAATTCAATTCAAGACTTTATTTCAGACTCATCTGCACACGACAGAGGTCCATAGACAAGTTTGACAAGAATATGGTGAACTATTGAACTAAATTGAACTACTTGCCCACAATATACTGCCATATGATAAATGTGGTAAAATCAATGGCCCGAATTCACAAAGGTGGTTTCAGTCAAATCCATGGTTTCAACAGTGGTTTGAAACCATGGATTAGACCACGGTTTCACTTTTGCGATTCACAAAGGTGGTTTCAAGTGAATCCATGGTTTCACCCACGGATTTTACGTCATCATTTTGAGTCAACTGTTTGGGTGGTCTGAAACCGTGGATTCAGGTGAAACCACGGTTTTAACCAATCAGAGTGCAGCATTTAGGCTGGAGCGGGAGACATCATCATCGATCGTGACCGCTGCGGAAAGAAATTTTCTCGGAACAAAATTGAGGAGCTAGCATACTTTCCCGAGCCCAAGCTGGAAGGAAATCGTAAGTAATTTACCGATTCCGAGTGATATCTAATTTAGAAATTTCTTTTCTTCTTATCTGTACGTATCGTGTTGCGCAGAAAAGTAAAAATTACTTCATAAAAGCATGCTGTTTGGAGCCTAGCGCCAGTGTGCAGCTGGTGGAGAAAAAAAAATCGCACTCTGGTTAATTCTTTAGTCCCGGGCGTGTATTTTGGTGTCCCTGATCACAACAAACAAAGACGAGTCTGAGACTGACATGACTGAACAAAGTTGAGGTCAGCCTCATCAGGTAACCTGGCATTCTTCTAAATAGGCCTCGACTATTTAGTAGTATCCAGCATGTATTATTTTGTATGGATTTTCATCAAAATTTCACCATTATTGGGGAGTCGATGAACAAGACATTGCACATTTTACTTGGTTGCTAAAACCACTCACGGGTACATTACTGTAAAATAGTTGGTATTTTCTGTCGCATGTACTAAAGGTATGGGGGAAAAATAAGATAAATATTTTAAATACTTGCTTCAAATTCAGCCCTTAAAAATCTCACTCCTACCTCAAATGGCCGTTAGGAAGAACTTTTGATATTTTCAGCAAAATCCAAAGTCAAATCTTGTCCAAAACCGGAGAAATCCCCGCCGATTTGTTTCGCGATCGCGTGTTGTTTACAAACTGCCGATGTCTTAGACTAAAATCGGCCAATATAATTTTTGTCTACGAAGAAACTCGGGATCGCAAGCGCACATCGATCTTTACGATCGCGCACACAGAAAATCGGAACTTTTCCGTGTACGCCATAGGGACCGAATTTTTGAGGACAAAACTCTTTTGGGGAGATGTCAGCGCCCGCGGCGACCAGGAAATGTACACAATGACTCCGATAGCTCGTTTCGCGAGAATCAACGGTAAATTACGGATTTCATTTTTGGAAATATCTTTTCCAACATTGGTGAGTTGAATTTATTGTATTTCTTGGATATTTTGGGGTCGGTTTTTGTAAATTAAATGCCGATTTTGAGTGAATGTTTGTGACTTTTGTGCAGTGGTGTTTTAAAAAGTTGAGGTGTATGACCGCCTAAATTATACACACGAAGTATAGGAATGTAGCTATGAGTGGCTAAAACTAAAAGTAAAAATCAACGCCCACGCACGTAGTCGTAGGCCCATTAATGTAACTACAAGCTTATCTGAAGATAGCTTTGTAAGTTGTAGTTGTACTCCAGACCACTCATAGGTACACGCCATTGCCGACTGTGTAGTAACGCAGGCAATAGTGAGTACGGTACTAATATGTATCACTGTGCATTTTTGGCTATATTTAAGTGAAACCCATATCTTGGAGTTTACTTAAATATAACTAATTATGTTGAATAATAGATGATTAAAACTTACCAGGTTGTTTTGTGACCTTTGAAGAGGGTTTCCTGAAATTTTGGGTCCTTTTTGTCGATAACTGCTATCGAGACTGTCCCGTCAGCATCCAGTTTGTATTTTTCACGATTATGATGAAGGGAGCCCTCAGCGCTCGTAGTAGTACCGGCGCGAGCGGTTCGTCGGTCTCCTACGAAGAACTGGAAGGGCCAAACTGACGACGTAAAAAAATAAAAAATATTACGTACGTACGTAATAATTACTACGTACGTACGTAATATTTTTTATTTTTTTACGTCGTCAGTTTGGCCCTTCCAGGTCTTCGTAGAATAGCTTGTGTGCGTAACATTCTGCGTACGTATCTACGGTGCGTAACCATGTAGAGCGGCCTCACTAGTGCGCAACATATTGAGAGCAGTCGTCATCCGTATGGAGGTGTGGGTAACAAGTACCAAAAAGAGGGCTGTAAATGTAAGTTTTTATAACATTTTGTATCTTAACGAACTGATAACTTAAAATCTAAAGAATGATACTTAAGTATCAGTTTGCCCACAAAAACCTCCATTTCAAACAAAATTACATCTGTATCCCCAATACCCAGTATACACACATGTATATGATACTAATGGTCAATATGACCATTGCTTGCTGATGTGCTCCAGACCAGCTTTTATGGGTGAATAGGCTTCAGTTGAGTTAGGCTAATCTATGATTATGAATGAATGATTCAAAAATTAGGTGGTCAGCAACATGTCAATGTCCAGACTCCGCTCGAGATCCTGGTTTAAACAAAGCAAGATCTAGACTATTCAATCTTTCACCCAAATTGATTTTGAGTAAAATGAGACCAAGGGAACTATAATAAATTAATCTTTGACCCCCCCCCCCCCCGGACCCTGTGTGCTATGTTTCTGTTTTGCTTTGCCTTTGGCTGTAATTGTATATAAAGTCTAATGTCATAAACTAACATGACTAAAGCTAGAATCTAAGATGTACATGTACATTCTTGAGCATGATGTAGGAATCTCAATTTTTGCGAACTTGTATACCCATCTGCATGTCATGAATATAAGATACCATTACAGGAAGGTTCACAAAAATTTAGATTATTACTTACAGCTTCAGGATGCATCAATGTACATATAAATCAGAGCAAAGCACAAAGGCAGGTTAAGCAGCACACATTAGATGGGAGGGACTGTAATGAGCGACAATATCGGAGACGGTATGATATCGAGGTTCCATTGATCCCACTCATAGGCCCAAACTTATGCGGGACAAGCAAACATTCACTGTTTCAGCAGTCAAAAACAGACATCAAATTTGCTCAAATTTTCTTATATTTTGATCTTCCCTCTAATTCTAAATTTCTAACACCATTTTCCATACAGACAGCTGCCAGACCACAACGATGTCTTGTAGACCGGAGGAATCCATTTGAATTGTATGACGACACGGCATTCTGCCTCATTAACATGCTGGAAGGGGATGAGGAGGAAGGAAAAAGTCCACTACATGTGATCTTGCAGGTATTGGCCTCTCTATTTTGTACACAGAATTTCACATTTTCTTCATTTTCAAGAAAAATTGAAATTCTTTTGAATTGTTGTTTGAGTATGACATGACTTCATCAATTCTGAAAGCAATTTAGAAAGAATTATGTTGATTCCTAATTTGAAATTTCATATTAATCATTTTTTTTTAAATTTATACACAAAATGAATGGAGAGTTGTCCACGATGACATCACAGATGCTGGCAAAGTTGCCAACTCAAGGATCCCCATGATAGGGATTTACTGTAACTTTAAAAAGTCATAACTATTGAATGGATTGTCCGATTTTGCTCCAACTTTCACTATTTACTCTTCTTGGTCATCCCCATTCACTTATAGCATACTGATGCCTGGGTTTCATTCCCCTTTAATTTAGTTGTAGCTTATAATTATTAAATCGAAAATTGATTTCATTTTTTCTGCAAAATTTTGATCTTTTTTTTTCCTTACTTTGTTATATAATATTTCTCTTTTTTTTTCATAAATTAAAATTCAATACTTCTGATAAAATATTTTTCAGCCCACTATCTGTTGATACGTTGTCATTTACAGGATCATTCCATAGGATGCTTGGTCACTGTGATGGGGCATCAATATCACAATCATCTGTTTGCAGAGACCAAAATGAGGCTTCCAAAGCTAACGCAAGGAGGAGAAAATCATGGCGTTCCCAACTATAAGAGAAGAGGTTGAATCCACCAACCAATGGACTAGGGTTAAAGTACAGTAACATTGTTAGAAGAACGCAGTTACAAACTCGTTATAACAACGTTATCTCTCTGGTCCTACATCTTTGTAATATACTTTTTAAAACCCTAATATAGCAAAGCTTTGATATTTCCTTAATCCAGAAGAGCAGTGGTGTAAAAGGGGGGGGGGGGGGGGAGGAGGGGCATAGGAGGCACATGCTCTCCATTGCCTTGAAAAAAATATACACACATACAAAACCCTCTTGTTTCCGCTTGTAGTCGTCTCCCCCCCCCCCCCCCCCCCCCTCTCCGAAAAAAAAAGTACAGAGGAGTTTGTTGTAACGAGGTTTGCCTGTAGTTACATACATAATTATGTTTCTTTGACATATGTGAATTGCAGTGTATCATAGTCAGATTTGTATTGAATATTTTGATTCATAATCATATCAAAATTTAAATATTTTCGGAAATTTTGTTAAAAAATATATTGGAATAAGAAGAGAAATTCCCATTTTGTACAATCCTATATAGGGTTTCCTGAATTGTCTTGATCCACATTGTCTTGATCGTGCAAAAATTGAGAAGAAAATAAAAAGTACATGTAGATAATGATTTTTTTGCAAGATTGAAAACTAAACTAAATTATTTTTGAAGAAGTTGATTTCCAGAAATAAATTATCTTTCAGTGTATTGTACATTCTTATTATAATTTCATAAATACATTCTTATTATAATTTCATAAGTACATTCTTATTATAATTTCATATTAAGTGTAATCTGGGAAATAGACCTGTTTACTAAGTGATTCAAATTTTATGCATACTTTTGAAACAAAGGTTGTTCTTGACGACCTGAAAGCTTGACAGAGGCTTGTCAGACATAGCAACAAGTATGCAAACTGATTCCAAGTATTGTAGTTCATTCATTAATAACAGGTTAATGGAATACCTCGTTACTAGGTCCCCAGGAAAGAAACATCCATAAATTTGAATCACTTAGTAAACAGGTCTATTGTCTTTTAAAATACCTGTATTATGTTCACCTCAAAATGTGAGTCATAAATATTACATGAATTTCATAATCATAGTATCGTTTATAAATTATGAAATATTTCTTAAAACGTCTAAGAACTGTAATACTCTTAATAGATTTACAATAGACTTTTATGCAGGGGCGGATCCAGGATTGAGTATAAGAGGGGGCACACAAATGAAGGTTTGTCAACTTTTGGAAAAGGTAGACCCGTATTTTGGGGGTCTCAGCAGCTTTTGTAAAAAGTCACTCAATATGGGGGGGGGGGGGGGGTTGGTTGGCAACAAAAAGAAATTTCGCCAGACCTTCAAAATTCGCTTAGTGGGGGGGGGGGGGGGTTATGGGGGTCCAGTTCCCCTCCAAGCCAAAAAAAAGTCTTCATTCTAAAAGGTGGGAGAAAATGGCGGATCGTCTATGGTCGAAATGCATAGTTTTCTTCCAAAGGGGGGTGGGGGGCACGGCCCGGAAGTGCCCCCTGGATCCGCCAATGTTTTATGTACATATTATTTATTCCATGGATCAATGCATAACTTATTTAACCTTCAACTATTAATTTGAAAATATATGTATATAAATGTTTTTAATGTATTTTATGTAACAGAAATATGACAAATATGTAATATTAAATTGCTGAAAATAAGTTACTCTATAACAACTTTACATTTTATACTATACTTTGTATCGTAAAGGCCTCACATTGGTAGTCATGTTACTTTATGGCAAGATGTGACTGATGTCATGGTATTTTGTGTTTGGTGTTGATGTTGAGGCAATGTAAATATGCTTGATAAAGAATCTAATGGGGGATATCGCACTAACTTGCTAAAGAAATTGTTAATTTATGTTGATAATGATCTTGGGAGGCTATGATTGAAGATGGCAGCATGTTGGATTTGTTGATATGATGCTTTCCTCTTGTGAGATCATGGTGTAAGATGGGGGGGGGGGGGGGCTTTGTGCAGATGTTTGTGGGTGTGCGCATGTAATCATTACCAACCATTTTACTTTCCCATCCTATTGCATAAAAGATTCTCAATGAAAAAAGTCTTAAAATTTCACTGGCAAAATCAGGGGCTGATGCAGGGTTGACCAGTAGGGGTGGGGGCCACGATTCTGACAGAAATCCCACGTGACGAGGAAAAAAACAGGTCCCGCTATTTACGGAGCAGTGTTCCTTCCAAAATTCTCTGACAAGCAAAAAAGGGGGTCCTCACTCCAATCACACCCCCTTGAAAATAAGAGGGTGCGCCGACTTTGTTTAAAACGGTTTTCTATTGTCTTTTTCCAAAATGTTCAAATGGGGGGGGGGGGGGGCCCCTCCCATAATTATATATATATGATGGGCCTACCGTACTGTTGAAAACTGAATTCCTGAATCTACAATTTACAATAATCCTCAGAACAATAAAGCCCCAATCCTTGCAAATACATGAATCGACTTTAATATTTGTCTCTGAATTAAATTCAAAAATTGAGAATAAACTATGTCATATACTGTACATGTCAAGTACGATAAATTCAAAGAAAATTTACATTTCACTTTTAGTTTTGTAGACATGTGTGATCTTTAATAAGACACCGTGTAGATGCCCAGAGTTGGCCATAAGCGTTTTATTCATACTATTACAAAATCCATGTCATTTTCGTCCTTAAATAGTTTTTGAAAAACAAATTTTCAAATAGAGCACACCTGAATATAAATGATTTGATTGCAGGCGAGTCGGACCCTCCAGATCCAGCTCGTACACTATCGCGGTCTACGTCTCTGCAATTAATAGCAGGCTACTTGTACTTGTTGAATGAATTAACTGGGCTAGCTGTGCGCGCGGACCGGACAACAACGCGTCGATCGATATGGCGCTTGTTACTACTCGGGAGAGACAAGCGCAGGAAGGATTATGCAAAATACGCCCTGCGCCCTGCGATACACGTCCTTGTTTATTCAAAAAAAACACGACAATAATGAATAAATTGTAAAGGAAAACTCGGTAAACTGGTTGGATCAATCTTACTGAGCATGCTCAGTGCAGTGCAAAAAGGGGAAATCCCTACCACCAGTTGCAACCGGAGTTTCAAACCGTGGTTTCAACAGTGGGTCTGCTTGAAACCGTGGATTTTTGAGTCCACTGTTTGTGAATCACAGACTCGGTGAAACCATGGTTTCGGGTGAAACCGTGGTTTCAAAAATCCATGGATTCTTGAAACCACGGTTTCAAATGAAACCACCTTTGTGAATTCGGGCCAATGCGTTATAAATAAGTAACAATGCATGTGAGGGTAAAACAAATTTAAGTTTGCTCATTACACCAATAACTCGAGCAATTTTTGAACATAAACGATCAATATGGTTTGACCATGTGAGCTTCTCATCAATAGTGAGACCTAAGAATTGTACATATTTTATCTGAGTAAGACTATTAGGAATATTTGCAACTTTTATATTTAATAAATTACTGTCAAATTTTGTATTTTGAGTAGTAAAATGCATATAATTTGTTTTATCTAGGTTGACTCGTAGGCCATTAACTTTGAACCAATCAAAGACCTTGTTAGTTTCTATATTCATTTTATACATCAGTGACGTCACTTAAAAAAATTTTGTATCATCTGCAAAGATAATATCTGACAATACCTCAGATACATTAGGAAGGTCGTTTATATAAATGAGAAAAATAGGGGGCCGAGAATAGATCCCTGCGGAATTCCACATGAAAGTTGCAAATCATTAGAGTGGATACCATTATAGTTCACAAATTGTCTTCTATCCTTTAAATAATCTTTAATCCAGTCAAACACCAGTCCCCTAATTCCATAAAATCTAAGATTTGCAAGTAGTAATTTGTGATTAATACAATCAAAAGCCTTTGAAATATCCAAATATAAACCAATAGTATGTTTTTTCTTGTCAAGAGCATTTATGACCTGATCTAAAAAATCAGTTATTGCAAGTATAGTAGAATGGCCAGTTCTGAATCCATATTGAAAACTAGATAAAATGCTTTTTTTTCTAAAAATGATACCAAACGTACATAAAATAAACGTTCAAGAATTTTTGAAAACACTGGTAGTACTGATATAGGACGATAATTTACAAACTGATCAACATGGCCCTTTTTAAATATGGGTGATACCTTTGCAAGTTTAATACTTTGTGGAACTTGACCAGATTCAAATGACAAGTTGAATATATAATTAAGAGGTAAAATCAATACATCTATATTTCGTTGAACGATTGTGGTACTAATACAATCATGACCTGGGCTTTTCTTCGAATTTAATTTTCTAACTATTTCTATAATCTCATATGCTTCTATAGGTTTCAAATACATGGACTGAGAAACATCCCTTTCAAATAATTCAAACATTGAGAAAGATCAATATTCGATATATCAGTAGCCTTAGTTCCAATACTTACAAAGTATTGATTAAATTTATTTGCTATTTCACTGGGATCATTAATAATACAACCATCATTATCGACAAAATGTGACGAAATTTTTTTTTTTTTTTGTTCTCCCTAAGACTTCATTAATAGTAGACCACAACTTTTTACTATCTTTTTTACTATCATTCATTTTTGTAGTATAATAATCTTGTGTAGCAATTCGAATTGTCTTTGTGAGATTATTTCTATATCTTTTATAATTTGTATGTTTAAGTTCAGATGGATTTTTCAAAAACTTTTTATACAAGTATAATTTTGTTTACATAATTTCAAGATTCTAGGTGTTATCCAGGGTTTCCTTTTGTGCTTGTATGTTCTTCTTTTTACTAATGGGAAAGAAACATCATAAATTTTTTTGTAAGATATGAACAAATCTATCATATGATGTTTCTATTGTAGTACATTGTAATACACTCTCCCAGGATATTTTAGTGAGGTGATTCCGAAACTCTTTATGATTTTTTTCTGACATGTCGTGGACACATATAGATTCAGGTAACTTACATGGTTTAGTATCTGTTTTGGTAATAGCAAATATATGCGGATGATCTGATATATCTGCAATCAGTATACAACTCTTTATAATCCAGTCCTTATCATTCGTAAAAATGTTATCAATCAGAGTAGCACAAGATTGCACTATTCTTGTAGGTTTCATAATAAATGTAGAAATCAAGACTAAACCCAATGAGTTACCAGACGCTGATAACAACCTTAAGAACTAATAGAGATGATAGTACATTTTTCCAATGCCATATACTGTCTTTGCAGCATTGTCTTCATTCTAGATACTGGATCAATCCTCCTACTTCGGCTTTGTAAATCATCTCCTTCAAATTAGCCAAACTACCGCCAGTCATGTCCTTCCAAATACCTAGACATTCTCTTATCGCTGTTCTAGAGTCATTACCGTGCTTGGTGAGAATGCCTGATGCCTGGTTGAACGCGATGCCAAGGTTGTTAAGGCCCGGTCACACCGCCAGAACTTTGCTGGAGCGTTCCTGGAGCGGTGAAAAAAATTCATCACCGCTCGTAACCGTTCACCACCGTTTAACAGAAGTTGGCCCCCGTTAAGGCAACGCCGTATACGCTCGGCCAACGCTGATGGTCCCTCCTACCGCTCCGAAAGTTTTGAGCTGCACAAAATATTGCGAGCGGTGAGGAGCGGGCAATTTTCCGCTCCGGCAAAGTTCACCACCACTCCAACAACGCCCAGTCAAAGTTTGGCACCGCTAGACGCAAGTTCGTGGACGCTTGGGTCCGCTAGGCCAACGCAGAAATCTTGAACGCTGGACCACCGCTGCTTCGCCAGCTTTGCCCGGGCGGTGATTAAACGTTGCACAAACTTTGGTGGAGCGGTTGTAAGCGTTCTACGAGCGGACACGGGATTGCTGGAACGGTGTCGGGCGTTGAAGCAGCGATCCATTGCGGTGATGAACTTTGGTTTGGCGTTGGTATGGAGGTGTCGGAGCGGGACCAACGCTCGCTACCGCTCGCTACCGTTAAACCAACTCTAAAGCAACGCCGGCTTCCGCGGTGCACCGCTAAGGCAACGCCCGTGTTTTCGATTTTTTTCCCCCATTTTGTGCGCGGTGACGAGCGTTGTCGAAATTCGGCCCCCTCTCCCTACCGTTCAAGGAGCGCTCCAACAAAGTTCTGGCGGTGTGACCAGGCCTTAAGAAAGCTCGTTGAATTTCCCATGTGGAACGTGGGTTACTAGAGAATTCAATTTTTCATCTGATACTGCGTCACTATTGTGTATGAAAAGGATAAAGAAAATAAAGCAAGGTTCTCTGTGAAATATATCTCAACTCATTTTGCATCCAGGTTTACTTTTCCCGTTGCTGTACAATGTTAAAAATAATAATTATAATGTGAAAACAGAAACGTTTTCATCAATTAATCCAGTTCTTTTTAAGATGTGGACATTTATTTCACATTTTGGGATTACATATTAAATGTTACTTAAAAGTTCAAAGCTCATATCTGTTGGGTTTTTTTTAATATTTACAAACCAACAGAAATTTTGAAATCACGATGTCCATGACTTGATTCTATAAGTTACTCATACCAGTGGCGTATCTAGGGACTATGGTGCCCAATGAAGTTACGACCCCACCCCCGCCATCCCTGAGTGCCCAAAGTTATCTATTATTGTGCAAGCGAGGGAGCAAAGCGACCGAGCGCCAAATTTTTTCCATTTTAACCCTAGAAAACGCAATTTCTTGTGCAGTTTACCCAGGAAATTTAGCAATTGACCACCGTGAATGAGCAACAGAGAAGCTCGAATTTTATACATTGATAAACGGTTTTCTATTCACTCACTTCTACAATCGGAGCAAAACTAACGAAAACCCTTGAGGAATAGTCGAGAAATTCAGCAAGGCGACCTGAAGTTGGGATTTCTTTCAAATGTTGAACCTTTGCAAATGCTATTTTATACACTTTACCCTATATTTGGGGCGCAATATTTAGCAGGAGTCAGATGAAACTTACATGATAGCGAGCAAAATTTGAACCATCCTGAAAGAAAATGATATAGTGAAGGAGCAAAGCGGCCGAGCTTTGGAAAAACATTGCATTTCAACCCCTCAAAAACTAGATTTCTAGTGCATTTATCCTGCAGATTTGGATTTGGGGAGCACAATCCGTAAGCATTATGATTTTTTCTTCATTTCCCCTTTTTGTCTCTCTTTTGCGTTTTTGCGCCCCTTCCTAGTGCCCCACTGACTCATACGCTTTTATTTATTTCAATATCTCATGATGTGATAAATAAACTTTTGCGGTTACACGTCATGTAGAAAAGGCACTGTTGTCGTACATTAACTGTAAGGGATGAAAAATATGGGGAAATCCACTTACTATAAAGTTATGACTTATCAAACTGTTGCTAATCAGATACAAAGTGATAACTTGGTATTTTCCCTTGCAAGTAGCTCTCCTGCCTCTCTCCACGTATTTAAAGAAAATACATCCTTATAAATGTGCATTCCATGCATTTCGGACATAGTCCTCTTTTAGGGATGATGGGGGCGGGGGGCTAGATCTGCGCACTTTGTTTCCAGCGGCAAAAAAGTAATTTTATTCAGTGGTTGATGCAAATTTCTTTGATATATTTTGATTCTACATATTTTGAAGTTAAATCGCTGGAAACATTACGACGGACAAATGTCAATAACATATATTTTCGAGTCGATGTCGATGCGGTGTCAAATTTTGTTCGACAAAATGAAAGGGTCCTAAAGCTACGCACACGTAATAAATGAATGCAAATCTTGATTTTGGTGCTGAATGATGTGAATGTTACCCGATTTTCCAAATAGTATTAATATCACCAAAAATAAATGAAAATTGCTCATTCTTTTTGGCAATTGCAAACTATATTTTCGTTGCTCAGTTGCGCCAAAAGTTTGGCACATCGAACGCGTCGCATTGCGCGTAATGTGCAGGGTGGGTAGCTTTAGGATCCGCGTAGCTTTAGGACGCCTCGCCATATGCCACTCTCCACCCAGGTGTAGTAAATGGGTGCCTGGTAGGAATTTATTCCTTGAATGCTTTCAGCGCCTTATATGGCAGCTGGGCTAAAGCCAGGGTAATATTGGAGCGCCTTGAGCACCATTCATGGTGGATATATGAGCGCTATGTAAATATCAAATATTATTGTTATTATTATTATATGTCTTCCCTAACAAGAGAGACATTTACCGTCAGCAAGAGGATGCTTTCTTATGATCGGTACAAACCACGTGGTCAGTTCCTCTCTAGGAAAATCATATAATTGTCTGATCTATCAAAGCTTACACCTCCCCGAGAATTTTTTTTAATGCGTTGTCGGAACAACATTAGACTTTCACTGATCTGCTTCTCTCATAGACATGGGTATAAGGCAAATAATTACCGTTGGTGACATGGTGAAGGTGATGGGACAAACTATCACTTCCGAGGCGATCTGGATGCAGCTATCTTTCCGAAGGGAAGCTGAGGAAAGATAGCGTATACATTCAGATCGCCGAGGAAGTGATAGTACGTCTCATCGCCTGAAACCAAAAGGTGATTATTTGCTTTAGAATCCAAATCTGAAAAATTTAACTAGTACGAGAAAGACGATTCATGTCTACTTATCGAAAAGGGCATTAGGCCCGACTTCACAAAAGAAGTTTAAACCATTACATAAACCCCCTCCTGGGTGGGCACATGTTTTTTATTCAACCGCGCGAATGGGCCATGCGCGTTTGCGTAAGATTTTTTCAGTACGCTTATGGAGCTATTCGTAAAGATCACCCACTTTTCATTCCGACTATTCGTTAAGGTCACGCACTTTCATTTCGCGCGTACCCAAAATATTGATAACGCATTGTGACTCTATATGGACTGAAGTGATCAGCAAAACACATAAGTAGTATCTCCGTCAAGGTCACGAACTTTTCTTCTCGGGTGATTGATGGGGGAAACTACGTTTTATCACGTGATTACCTTTTGACCAATCTAACAGCAAGATTCTTTGTATGAGGAATAATAATAAAATTTATAATGTCTACTATTCTTGAAAGCAAATCAAAGATTTTCTGTTGAAAACTCTGGCCTGATCTTCGAGGCAGAAACGGTACGGTCTTCAGTGCCCACAAGAGGGATGGCAACTGATGCAGATGTTGAAGGTTCCAAAGGTCGTGCAGATACCAAATCTTGGGGTGGTGTTTCACCTGAACCTGAAATAATGCAACAGAAAACAACTTATGCCTATGTTTCATTCTAATGGGAGCTTGTGGGAGCCAGTTCGGTAGCATCATATTTATAATGTAAGCCAGTTCCAAAGACACCACTTTTTCCAAAATGTTAGTAGTTCCGAAGAACATCCTTTTCATGATACGATCGTTCTGAAACCCCCGTTTTGGCTTGCCAGTGACACATACCTACCACTAGTAAGCTCTTATTGTTACATATATTCTAGGGGCCTACTCAGTCATCACAACTACTAACATACCCCCCCCCCCCCCCACCACCCCATATGGAAAAGTGATGTACACTTTTCCGCACTTGATAAAATACGCTCATTTTTAGCTAAAGTACACGTCCAGAAACTACTTTTTGTTTGAACTCGCCGTAGTTTTCTTAATGTGAGCTCGATATCAAAAAGTGGAGCAGTTCTATAAAATTTGACTTTTCACTTTTATCGTCATATGAATCAATCTTCATTTCTAAAACAATAAGTATACCGTCATTTTAGATTTATTTGTATGTTTTCCCCATTTTTGTGTGAGCGAGGACTGCTGGTCAAGGCCTTTTCTGCATCTGCTCTTGATAACTGCAAGCCAAATTAACCATAGTCAAAAAGTGCAGCAGCAGCTGAAAGTTCAGATCATTCTGATTCTGATGATGTGACAGCTGTTTTGATTGGTTGAAAAAAGCACCGTCATTTTGGGTTTCAATCCAGCTCTCGTTTTAAAATGCCCCCCCCCCCCCCGCCCCCACGTAGCCTTTAATAAAGGCGCCTTGTGCTGCTCTGTCGATCGCCTGGCCTCTCCTTGAAACGCGCGGAATAGTCCTCTGATTATTAAGCGGAACGTTTGTGATGCAGAAAGACGTCCCGCGCAATAACCAACCAGAGGACTATTCCGCGCGTTTCGAGGATTGACCATGGATTGACCAGGGGATCGGATCGACAAAGCAGCACAATCGCCTTGATTAAAGGCTACATTGTACGTGGCATCCGCTCGGGGAATCGGATTATGTTTTCATATGCCACCCCCCCCCCCCCCCTACCCCCTCCAAAGTTCATTATCTAAAAACACAAAATGAGGAATATATTATTTAATCTGATATCCACTTGTTTCATTTACTACTTGCTCATTTTATCCCGATGAATCTTTCTGTTAAGATTTTACCGGAAGCAACATATTAAGTTTCGGACACAGACTAGCCATGATAGATAGAACGTAGGCATGATTCTCACATTCTCGTTTCAGGCATCCAAGATTCGTGCATAAAAGATACACTTCTGCAAGCTCTGCAAAACCTGCATCTATCAACGCTTTATTCAGTAGTGCTATCTGTGATGTCTTTGCAGTATTCATCTTCCAATCATTTAGCATATCGAACGTTCCCTCGCTGGATACTCGACCATCTCTGCGAGTATTGGAAGCTTTGTACAGCTGCCATTTTACATAAGGGAAACCTAATTTAAGGGCCAACTTTTGTAGGTTTGCGTGATTTCCAAGACTTTCTGCAAGGCTAGACAGTCTCTCCTCTGATATTCCAGTAAGGTCGACGTTTTTGTCTCTGTAACGAGAAAATACTTTAATGCAATGGAAAATTGATCTGGCTTATACATTCCAGATATTTTATTATGCACGCCACAACCCAAACGATACATCAAATGAGTCTAATTTACTACACACTATATTTTTTATCCCATAGAAAATGGATTCGGCGCGTAACTTACCGATATTCTGCAACCCAATCGAAATAAAACATGAATATAATATACATGTAGTAAACATAGATTCTAATACATGTATTAGAAAATTGATTTGGCGCCAAAATATCTGAGATTTTTACAACGCAATCGAAAGCAGGTTTTTTAGGCCGGGCTGGAGGTAGTGCTGGAGCCCGGGCGACATCGTATTTTTATTTTTATTTTTATTAATATTTCTTCAGAGAAACCGGACTAACAGGAAAGCATCCACTTTCTAGACATTTAGAATTGGGATGGGGGGGGGGGGGTAGCGACATAAGGGACGACGTATTTAGAGAAGGCTTAAAGCCATAAAGTGTTTGTTAAAAGGAAGGGAGTGGTTGGCTACAAGGGCGATGCAATGCGGAATGGATGTGTGATATCATACAGTCATCATGGAGAATATTTTTGCTATGTCCATACACTATTCTTATGGTGAAACGAACACTTTTTCCTGGGAGGCCATGTAATAATATGTTGGCTATGTTGCACATAACGGATCATATCTCAGTAAAAAGGACAGAGGGGGTATTTCTGTTATTTTTTTTTTGTACACACCAAATGGGAAAGTTCTCCATGAACGAAACATCTTGACTGCATTGCCAATAGGAGATTGAGATTCCCCTTATCATTAGTGATCTAAAGTTTCAAATATCCATGATTTTCTAATCCTTTCACTATTCTGTTTCTCTGCTTCTACTCAGTCCAAGTTTCCTTGAAGGGTTAGTTTCCCATTAATTTATATCCAAGTCTTGCAAATGTGACCCCCCCCCCCCCCCCCCCCATCCGTTAAGGAAGGGGGTGTATTATTATTAGTAAAGTAGCTTTGACGTTATCTGCGCCTGCATGGGAGGGAAAAGCGAACTGAGTCGGGTTTCTCCTTCCGATATAACTGATTGGGATGTGCACCGGGGTTTCCCGATACTCTTCTACGAATAGTGCCGGGGTTCTTAACGTTCAAAGGTGGTAACTCTCCTCTCCATGGAACCTCCATTTAACGGAGTATTTTCCACTTTAACATAACCTGCGTCTATGAAACAGGGGCGGGGGGGGGGGGGCACATTAACACACAAGTAACGCAGGCTTCAGTCACCAACCTGGGGTGGATTCGAACCCACAATCTTTAGTTCGACAGGCAGACGCTTTACCGACTGAGCCAACTTATCTCCAAATTCCACATGCATCTACTTTAAACAAATTTTCAGTTTTAATCAAAATGGACTTTCTGTTGACTTTGCAAAACTGCTGTACAATTATGCAAAACAATTGGCCTATTTCAAATTTTGATCTTTAAAGTATAGGTCGCTGAAAGACAAGACTTCACTAAGACACTGCTGGCTAAAAGTTTAAATCCAAGAACCATATCGAAGAAATCTTCTTCTGTCTGGACCCTGTTTCATAAAACTTGTCATTGATGACAAGTTGCAATAACTGTTATAAGCTACTGAAATCCTTGCATCTGATTGGGTGATAGCAAATTTGTCGGTAAAAATCACTGACAAGACACTTAATGAAACGCCCCCCCCCCCCCCCCGAGTTTGCCTTTTCTTTCAATGCAATATTAATACTAATAATTCAAAAGCACACGTAGAAAGAATCTAACCTTGTTTTAGAAGTAGAAACTTCATTGTCTGCTGATGATGTACCTTGAGGCGGAATACCACTTGATGCCGATGCCAAGGGTCTAGGGGTAGCGGAAACCGTTTCTCCCGATGTTGCTTGGCCTGCTCGTGAATTGTAAAAGAGACCTCTAATCGTTAAAAATGAGTCTTTGTGTTCATGTTTTTTGATAAATTATGCCAGCTCTAACAAATTAGATGGATTATTTATTTATGCAAAGCATCTGATCTCAATGTGGTACATCAATATGATTTACTTTTTATGTATCTCCCATACATAGCTATAGCTTAGATTCAATTCATGTTAGTTTGATTGGGTTTTTATTCAACAGTTTGTACTCAGTGAATGAAATAACATCAATACAATAGAGCTTAATTATTCCACATAATTATTTTAGGGATTAACTCCTTTGATTTGATACTTTTCATTTTTGCTCTAATTTTTAACACGAGAAAAGGGTTAGGAGAATAAATGGGCATTGCTATAAAGATAACAGATGTGTAAGCTTAGGTGAAGGAAAAACAAAGAGTAAACTAGAGTTATGATTATGTATATAGCAATTCTTTACGGATTGAGATCCTGTAATGTACCGCGATTTTAATACCTTCTCCAAATATCTCATCGGCTAGGCGGATATTATCAGACGCTCTCAGTGCTGTTTCCAGAGCCACACTCTCTGTGGATTGGGTTTGTTTCTTTCGCCAGTCTCGTAACATATCCAGCGTCCCAGAGTAAGATATATTGTGATACCGGGAATTTGTTGCAATATAGCGTTGCCTGTCTTCTGGTTCAAATCCTAAAGCACTGCCTAGGTTGTCGATTTCATCATTCTTGACGACCTTTCTGGCAACTGTTTTGAGGATATCATCAAAACTGCCACTCTCCCGACTAGCCTGAGGAATCGTCCTAGAGTGTATCGAGAAGATAAATTCGTTAATTAACTTGTTTTAGTTGTTTCTCGTTCATATTTATAGGTGAATTATATAATTGCGTTTATTTATAGTTAAATGAATTTTGCTACATTGTCGTGCTTTTCCTGGAAGGTAATTCATACCTCATGTCACAGTGTTATCATGTATAATCTACATACACACACGCGCAATCACATAAATAGTTAAACATAGGTAGCTACATCATTATCATAAGTAATTCTGTACTTCATGTCGAAAATCGTTAAAGGAGAATTAACCCCTGATTACAAATTTACTTTTATTGGAAGGTGTAATATATTCCTACATATTGGCCTAAATCATTTTCTAATAAGATATCAGAAAAGGGTATAAATAAAGATATTCCAGCACCCGGTATCGTCTCCTACTCATTTACATGGGGCTGCCATTTTCTTGATGATTTGGAGTTGTACATGACCCATTGAGAAATGTTCCAGTCAGGAAGATATTTTGAATCCAAGACCTAAATTGATTTTCTTCATTACCTAAAATCCCATATGTGACGAAAAATATAAAGTGGGTGTTTACATGTATTATACAAATTAAATCTTTATAATGATACTTTTAAATTGTCTGGTTTTGCTTAACAAAAATCTATTTTCTTGGGTTTGCCAAACAGAGCAGAACATAATATATGCAGCATGCATTCTGACTTTTCAAGTCCCATTATCCGAAAGCAGGTGAATGCATAGTTTGCCGCTATATATGCTCCGGGAAGAAGCATCCATAAAATTTGAATTAATTTGCTCCGTCCCATACGTCCAGTATCGAGAAAATATATTTCTATTAAGCGAATATCGATTTTCAACAGAAATATATAAGGAAATCTTCAGTTTAAAAATAAATTGACATATCTATTCTATATTTTTAATCTCAAATGGGTTTTTAATTTTGAAAAAGGCAATTGGGCGTTTGGATTAAGAAAATCTTCTTGTACACATAAAAAAAATGGCAGCCCCCATGTATTGCTAGCAGACGATACATATTGCTAGCAGATTTTTGCTCAGAAAATCTTGATCTCGTATATTTTGACGCGAAGCCATATAGTCTAACAAGTAGGAATAAATAACACCTTTGAACACTATCGTCTTTATTGTTTGAGGTTAATTCTCCTTTAAACTCTTGTTGACAAATTTAAATATATCCTTTTGAAGGATTCTTTGGGGCATGTTTGAGGGATTTTCTGTCATTACTTGTCGGCAAAAGTGGTCATAATTCGAAAGGCTCATCACTATTAAAGAGGACTGAGGAATGACCGCGTTTTAAAATGACAGATTATTTCTTAACGTGCTTGCTCGAACAGTGGAAATAGCAGCCTGCTTGTCAACAGTGTTCATTATATACTTTGAAAACGCTCATGATCATTTAATATCAGTAATGACGTGAGCAAGTAATACTGTACTGGTGCAGTTCTGCACTTTACTAAGTAGGGTTTACGAATAACTCTTTAACACTTACGAAATTTTGTTAGGGGATTTTACATCCAGCTCCAAGAATCGTTTATGTTCATCTGGCAAAATACCTAGAAGTTTGAAAGAAGAATTACATGTAGGCCTAGAAATAATTTCACGATTTGATTTTGCTTTCTTGGTAAACAATATGAAAAAAAAATTGGTAATGATAAGCATCACCAACACATTTAAACTGTGCAGTTTCATATGTTGAGGGGAGCGAAATTGAACCAAGATCGACACATGTTCCATACTGCACTATACGCTTTAAAAACGGTGTCAAGTATTCCAGTTTACTGAATAACTGAAAGATATTGTCTAAATTTGATACATTGTAACTGACTTATGAGCTTTTGTAAACTGCACTTGAAAAATGTGTTTGCAAAGTGTTTTTAATAATTGAAGTACGTACGGTTTACTTAAAGCTTATTTAAGTAATTTATCTGTTTGCAATTTATTACAGAAACAAAAAAACTATCACCCTTCTACCTTCCTAGATCATTTATCTGCACTAAACTTTTATCATTTTTAATCCGCACTATACCGCCTTCCCTTTATTTTATTAGCAATGATATTAATAAGAATTTATAACGAGCACATAATAGTCTTCAGACAGAAGCCATCAATATTATTATGTGCTTATTATTAAGGCAATAAGTTCAACATACACTTAATTTAAATGAAAATTTTAGTACGAAGAAATGTTTCTTCAACTTTATTAGCTCTTTTGCAGCTTCTAACGTTCTCGTATACGAAGCCCAAACAGTAACAAGACTAGACAACAGGTGCAATCTTGGCAAAGGACGCGAATCAAGAAATGTGAACGTTTTCTACTATCTTTGGTGCAACCGGTCTCTGCGCCCCGCGGATGACTTAAATGAACGCTTTAGTTGATAAAAACTAGGAAAGGCCTAGCAAATGCTTTGTCTAACCTCTTTGCTTGCATCTTCAGATATTTCAACCAAGTAGTTGCCATCAAAAAGAAGCAGAAGCTTGTTTTCTAGCTAGCAGTCACTTTCCCAGACTAGCAAACGCTTAAATTCTTATCTAAAATTTTCTTACCTTTAAAAGGAACGGTTTTGTTCTTATACACAAAAGCTTGCCAGATTAGTAATGGCTTTTTGAAAAGGAGTAATTTCATTTCATCTTCCAGCTTTCACTAAGTATTTTGCAAGCTCCTCTCCTACTAGATTACGCTCTTACTTGCATGGACATGATGCAGATTAAAAATGTGTTATTTTAATTTTTGCAAATTGCTCTGCCCTCACCATAATTTTTTTTTAAGTGAATGGATATTTCTCTTTAATTGGCAGGGGAAAGAAACACGTGAATTCAATATCACGCATAAAGCTGATTTGCCAGATTTAACAGCAGTAAGTCAAATCGCTTTCCGCCGTCACTTTGGAAAGTGAACAGGGGGAGAAAATTTTTTTCTGACCAAGCTTATGCCTCGGCGCAAAAACAGCCTTTGTGATAATTCCCTCAAGGAGGTATGAGCTGATGTTGGAGAGTATAACCCTATTGTAAACTCTCAAACAATACCAGCTGCAAACCAACATGCCTGACAAAGCAAGAGCGGGCTGACCCCTATCAATACCATTTACTTGATAACCTTTTACATGTTTTTTTCATTCGGCCCATTACCAATAATTTTACGTTGCAGCTGTGGTATCCTGAAAACTCCCTCTTGTGGCAGTACAGATACAAATAAGATGAATAAAGTCCGGCATTGAATTGCACTAAAAACTGTTAACTCGTACAATCTGAAGTCCATTTATGTAATACTCAAATCATAATCTAGTAGAACTGTATCAGAAACAAGACACTACATTTGACGACGAGGTAAATATGCACTTTTAGAGTATCTATACGTCTCATAAAGTGATATGGTCCAGAACTGGACTGTGCAGATGTTGCGACCAGGTGGCGAAAATGGCTTGCTCGGCTTAAGAACTTGTTTGTAGCTCTCAACATTACTGCAGATGGGCGTAAACAAGCCAAGCCACCACTTCAGCCGACTCTTCAAGCAGTGCACCTTATCCTACCACATACGCTGGGACACTGGATATCTTAACTACGTATTTCTCACCAAAGCGCAGCCTTCGGATGGAGCGATACACCTTCCGCTCCTGTATTCAAGCACAGGGCCAGTCACTAGAAGCGTATGTCACCGAACTACGTCGCCCAGCGCAGTCATGCTCATTACATGACCCTGAGCAGGAAGTCTTGTCACTACTCATTCAACACTGCTCATCTCAACTGCTGCAGCGTGGAGCTTTCCGCGAGCCAGACAAGACATTAAGCGACATTGTCAACATGGGCAGGCTACTTGAACAATCTGAAGCGCAGGCCAGAGAAATGGAAAAGATCAAAGTGCCATCAGTCAATGCGGTTTAGCATAACCAGCTTGACCAACGCCCCCATGCCCCCATGCATTGCCAAGCACAACCAGCGAAGACGGGGCAGCCCAACCAACACAGCCGCAAACAACACAAGCCGACAAGGGTATCATGCAGAAACTGCGGCGAGTGCACAGCCAAAGGACGTTCTTGCAATTATTGTAAGAAACTAAACCAGTTTGAACGGTGTTGTCGGACAAAAGCCAAAGCACAACAGGTACGTTCGCTCGACACGCAGTCGACACCACATGCACTTACAAAACTCGATCATGCTTCACCTGATGAGCCCTCTGA
Organism: Heliocidaris erythrogramma; assembly: GCA_025617745.1. Classification (NCBI taxonomy): domain Eukaryota; kingdom Metazoa; phylum Echinodermata; class Echinoidea; order Camarodonta; family Echinometridae; genus Heliocidaris; species Heliocidaris erythrogramma. Next base: position 54,780,463 of record CM046862.1, read on the forward strand.
TGATGACTATTGCTTTGTGCTGCGGTCGGACTCTGTGTCAGCTACAACACCCAGAACTACTCTCATGCTTGAAGACAAACCGGTTAGTTTCCTGATAGACACTGGCACATCAGTTAACGTCCTAGACGAGGCAACATTTGGGTATTTAGGAAAGCCAGCGTTACGGTAAGCATGTCCCACCTCTATTTGCTTACGGTGCCAAGGCTCCACTCCCAGTGATTGGGGTATGTGACATACAGACGTCTTTAAAAAACAACCCAGGACAGGTCTGTCGTCAGATTTCATGTTGTTGCAGGCAACAATGATTGCCTTCCTCACTATGACACATCAAATCGACTAAACCTTGTGCGCATGCAATTGACACACCACCTAAGAAGGATGTGTCTATCAGACTCAGTGTCGATATGCCAGAGCCAAATAAAGCAATCAGCCGAGAACGTCACACAATGCCCACAGGCGACGAACTGATTGACGATCTGAATGGTGCCGTGATATTCAGCAATATCGATCTTAGAGCTGGTCATCACCAACTTGAGCTATCGCCAGAATCCCGCTACATCACCTTCTCCACTCACAAGGGCCTCTACCGCTTCAAACGCTTAAACTTTGGGATCTTATCGGCCAGTGAGATTTTTTGGGAGGCTATTCATAATGTCATAAGTCATGTCCAAGGCGCCAGAAACATCAACGATATCATTTCGGAAACGTGAGGGTTGAGTGTGAAGCACACAAGTGTGCAACTTCCTTGGCATGAAGACTTACAGTGCCAGATTCATCAACGGTTTCGCATCGCTCAGTGAGCCACTACGTCGGCTCACTGTGAAAGACACAGAACGGATATGGGGACCTGAGCAACAGACAGCGATTCTTGATCAGAACAGCAAAGTCGTAACATACGCCAGTCGAGCGCTAACCAACGTCGAAACCAGATATAGTCAGACAGAACATGAACCACTAGCAGTCTTCTGGGCCAGCGAGCACTTTGACATGCACCTACCTGGCGCACCATCAACGAAAGCTGACCTCACGTTCCATTTCTGATGAAGTTTTGTTGCGTGGCTCACAAATAGTTATTGCTGATAGTTTGCGTAGCCGTGTCATAGCACTTGCACATGAAGATCACCAAGGAATGCCACGCATAAAAAAAATCTTACTCTCCAAAATGTGGTTCCCAGGCATCAACGCGGACGTAAAATCTGCAATTCAACGATGCGCTATCTGTCAAGCTGTCCAATTCACGCCTACACATCTGGAACCACTCCGCATGTATGATATGCCACCCGGTCCATGGCAGCACGTCAGCATGGATTTCTGTGGTCAACTGCCATCCGGAGATTGCCAGCTAGTCTTAGTAGATGAGTTTTAGCGTTATCCGGTAGTGAAAGTAGTGCGCTCGGTATCAGCAGCTGCAGTTTTGCCAGTGCTTAATAAGGTGCTTTCGGTCTTTGGATTCCCCCAAATCCTGATATCTGACTACGGAATCCCGTTAAACTCATCAAATTTCTTCGTCAGTATCATTCTACTCTACATACGTCTACAGGATTCAGGCCATATCGCTTGCTATTCGGTCGTGACCTTATTACGCATCTCCCACAGACCAGCAATGTCGCCGACCTCAATCGCGATGACCCACCTACCGCTAGTGATCCATCTACAGAACAAGGAAAAGCAAAGGATGCTATCGCAAAGCAAAATCAGAAGGTGAACTCTGACAGTCGCAATAGAGCACGTTTTCGCTTGTTGTGGCAATGAAGGGAAATATGATCAATCATTGAGGGGGGGGGGGGGGGGGGGGGGGTAAGGACAAAAACAATTTTTTTGCAAAACCATCAAAAATCGCTTAGTAACGGCTTTTGGGGCCCACTTTCCCTCCATAATTCCCTGACAAGCAAAAAAAAAAAAAAAAAAAAAAAAAAAAAGGTCTTCACTCTAAAAGGGGGGGCACAATCGAGAAAATGGCGGGTCGTCTATGGTAAAAATTCATACTTCTCTTCCAAAAGGGGGCACGGGCCGGCTGTGCCCCCCCCCCCCCCCCCTGGATCCGCCAATGATGTCACCAATGATCGACATTAAACTATCTGGACTAATTGCTGAAAGAACATAAAAGAAGACTCAGAAAAACAATGAGGCATGGACTGTGCGCACAATAAAGGACAATACCATTCCTATTTTACATATTGCATGTTTCAATAGGCTGATCTTTATGCTTTCAGTGATATGCATTTTTATGTTGTTGTTTTTCTTCAAACATGTAAGTGCATACATGTATTGTATATGATCCAAACCATATTTTGGGGTCTGTTTCTCTTTTTATGAATTTTAAATTTATTTTCATGTGTATGTAGTTATATAATTTTAGTATGTCATTTGGTCGAGTATTACCTCCACGTCACAATTTATTTATGATTTCATATGGAACAGGGTCGTGTGACATTTTTTTTCTCTTGTGAGCATTGACAGAAAAAGAGCAGAAACAACATTTTACACACGAAAAAAAACTAGGAAAAGTTAACCTGTTCCAAAACAAACACCCCCCCCCCAAAAAAAAAAAAAAAAAAAAAAAAAAAACGAAGGAAAGCACAGAGATGTTTTGTTCGAATACTCTACCAACTTGATGTATATTACACCCAGAGACTACCTCTAGTTAGTCAGGATTCTGGGACCGTAATATTTTTCTTCTTTTTTATAATCTGTTGTAGGGAAGAGGGGAAAGGTTAAGTATTCAAGAATATCTGTGAAATGTTTTATGCATTTGTTTCAGATTTACCAGTCCAAAAAACAAATATATATATATATATATATATATATATATATATATATATATATATATATTTGCAAAACAAGCTGGAATTTGGAACCACAGCAGTTATAAAGGAGGATTTGAGTATAGGCCTGACTTTGAGCCATATATACATATTGAAAATACTGACATAGTTGTATTTCAGTGAGGATAGCACATTTGTCTATTGTCTCCATGTCCAAACTCAGTGTTTCATTTGATATTGAATACATTCTATGATATGTCGTTTTAAAATTCTAATGCATGTATTAACATGATCCCTATGAGTATTACATGAAGGATGTTGACATCATAAATGTTTTGATTTAGTTCTTGGATGATATTTTCTAACTGAAGAAAGGGTGGATGTGGTTAGTGGTATCATGAAAACTCCCTCTTGTGGCAGTACAGCACGGGCACAGACACCCCTAATTATCCATTGTTAGTAGGGGGAATCATCTATTCATCACCACCCCCCCCCCCCCCCCCCTAACAATAGAAAGCGTGTTCGTATCGACGCCAATGCAGTACAGATAGATAAGAGGAATAAACCCCGGTACTGAATTGCACGTAAAAACTGCGTTAATTCGTACAATCTGAAGTCAATTTCTGTAATACTAGAATCAAAATCTAGTGCAGATATATCAGAAACAAGACACTACAGCAGCTGCAAGCAAAAGGTTGGAAAAACCATTTGCTAGGTTAACTGGCCTGACCCGTCTCAAAAAGGTAAACTCCATGGTCTGTCCCATGACTCTATATAATATCTGAAGTCAGACACACATTGAAGAAGATTCTCATGCGTACTCGAATCCAGTGAAATTCTCAAAAGACAGGCTGTTGTGATGTAGCCTGCAAGAACCATTTCTTATACCATAGTCACTTTTAGGCTAAAACCTACCTTCTTCAACCGTGTCAGCAAGCTTTCCCATTTCTGACAATCGTAAAGCTTTCACAAGCATGTCCTTGGTAGAGCCATCCTTTTGATACCAAAGTTTAAGCATGTCCCGCGTTCCCTTTTTTATCGTTAAATCCTTGTCATTCTCTTTCTCAAATGAATCCACTTCGGTCTGTTTGAACTTCAAGTATAAACCCAATTCAGAGATGTCCGATATATGCTTCGAGATCTTTACCAGTTCAAGGGGAGTGAGAGACATTTTGATATTTAATTGTCACAACTGAAATAACGATATGGGATCAACGCCATATTACTGCACAGCCGTGAATGGACTAATATCACGACACACACGTTGATATATCACGCGCGTGCTTTTTTTATAGTAGGCCTATTAACATATTGACACTGCCATTACTTGGGAATCCCCCACTCTCTTAGTTATAAAGGTCATATGTGTGCAGTGGCGTATCTAGGGACTTTGCGGCAAACAATGAAGTTGAGTGCCCAAACTCAAGCGAGAGAGCAAAGCGACCAAGCCTCAAATATTTCCAATTTTAACCATAAAAACGCAATTCCTTGTTCATCTACCCAGGAAATTGACCGCTGCAATTGATAAACGGTTTTCTATTCACTCACTTCTAAAATTGGGAGAAAATTAAAGAAACCCCTTATTATGAACTATGTATACTATACCATGGAGAATCGACGCATACTGGTACACTACTCACAGCGTTGGGAGCAATCTAGGTCATGTATATGATTCATTGGGCTCGTTCATTTTATAAAAAAGGGGAAATCGTTGCACTTTGAGCAGCGTATTGGTTATTACCTCTAAATGAACTTTTTCACAATATACTCTGTCACGGCTCCTGGCATTTTCCTCTATTTCAACAGGCCTATAATCAAACATTCATGAGTTTTGTCTAATACCTTGCCTTTTTTTAGCTGTAAGTCCATGGCACTGATCAATAGAGATCAGTAGTCCATGGCTGTACCTAGCACGAATAAATCTGATTACCCCCTTGATACAATGACACAATCCAGTGAACGTGGCTTCAGTTCTTCTCGCTAAAACACTAAATTCCCATTGTAGCCTTGTCATCAAATTGTATATGCACAACCCCTAGCTCACACAGATATCCACAAAGCAAGAAAAATATGTTAATATTATATATAGATAGAATGACAACAATTGTGGAGGAGCAGACCGCTTTCACAGGTGAGCAAATCCGTTTGCCCGTATGGCAATGGCCGTGCACGCGTTATAGATATGACACGTGCGTTCATAAATTAAACTGGCTGGGACAAAGAATAAGAGCCAGTTTGTTCAAGTTCAAGTTCAAGTTTATTTATATTTCTTCAGAATACATCAGATACATATGACCAATGTATATAGTAACAATGATTTAACAACCTAACAGGAAGAGAGAATGTAACATGAAGAAAGAAAGACCTATAGGAAAACATAGCTTGTCAAATAAGGTCCCTCTCAAGGCGATTGCGAGATAATTAATTTTCAAATTACTAGTAATGTGGCTAACCGCTAACGACTAATTATACCAAAAAATATTCTACTTAAACTTAAATGAATGCATGGCATTACATGTACTATGATATTTTTAAGCCAGAAAACGTTATAGGTACAAAAGGGAAAAGATAATTACATGACAAGATACATTTGACAAAGGAAAAAAAGAAGAGGCAAAGGAAAGATCATTGGGACAGAACACACGCTCACAAGACAAAAACAAACAGGAATGTAGTGACTATGTACAACAGCAAGTAGAAAATGAAACCATTAACCTACCATTCTTCTGCTTTATTATGATATTTGTCATTTAAAACAAAATGCATGTAAAGTTTCTACTATCAAGCCCAAAAAAGTATTCAATGAACAACACTATAGTCACGTAGAATAATCAAATTTAATTTCCGCCGAAAGACGGATAAACTGGCAGCCTGATTTACACTGGAATCAAGCAAGTTCCAGAACCTTGGCTCAGTGCACACCAGAGTATTAAGAATAAATTGAGTTCTCGAACGAGGCAAATGAAAATCTGCAAGATGCTTGTCTTGTTGAATAGTTATGTACCTGATTATTTTTCACAAATATCTTAAGTCAAAGCTAATGGTATAGTTTCTTCATTAAGACTGTACATGAAAGAGCCAAACTGCAGATTATCCTCTACCTTCGAAATGTTATGTTTCGAAAATAGACCATCTGTGTGGGCTCGGAAAGCAGCATACACTATCCTTACAACCCTCTTTTGAATAGCTTTATAACTGAGTTTTGAGTGTCTTTCCCCTTGCAAGTACACCATAAGCTAAATATGGAAGAATTAGAGATGAGTACAATATAACAAGAATTTCCTCAGGAAAAAACAATTTTTGCTTGTGTATTACTCCTGTATTCCGTGACAGCAACTTGCATAGCTTATCAACATGACATTTTCAGTTCAATTGATCATCAATATGTAACCCAAGAATCTTATTTGTTGATACTTTTTTCAATCTGTATCCCATTAAAGTACACATCACTAGCCAAAGACTTTAACGAGTTACTAAAGAGCATGTACTTAGTCTTTTGTTCATTCAAAGACAGTTTGTTAACATGAATCCATAACGTAACATTAGTTAATTCTGCATTAACTATGTAAAAGTGTGTGTTGATATTTTATGAGAAATGAAAACACACTATCATCATCAACCAAAATGTACGTAAGATGAAATATTGTATAAATACTGAAAATCATTGATATACAAAATAAATAGAAGTGGGCAAAGGAGAGATCCCTGCGGAACTCCACAGGTTACATTTTGTACCCTGATACGGTACCATTAACTGAGACATACTGCCTTCTTTTACATAAGTAACTTTCGAACTAGTCCAGAGCTGTGCCTCTTACCCCATAATGGAATAGTTTGCTTAACAAAATTCTGTGGTCAACAGTGTCAAAAGCTTTGGAATAATCCAAAAATACACCAACAGTATGTTCATGATTATCTCGAGCAAGAGATATCTTATGCAGAAAGTGCAATATAGCATGAGTAGTTGTATGTTTTCTTCGGAAACCAAATTGAATTTTTTTTAAAGTTTCATTCTGTCGAAGAATTTCACTATCTGACCATAAATCAGCTTTTCAAGAATCTTTGAGAAGGCTAATAAAATGGATATTGGGCGGTAATTAGTCGATAGTTGGGGCTAACTTTTTTAAAACAGGTAGACTTTAGTGATTTTCATATTCATGTGTACAATACCTTGCGAAATTGATAAATCATAGATATGATTGAGGAGTTGCAATATTCCCGAAATAACATATTTGAGCAAATAACATATTTGAGCAAATCATTAGTTATGCTGTCGTGACCTGGACTTTTCTTCTTCTTCAAAGACCCGACTACAGTAAGAATTTCTTTAAAATGTGTTGGGAATAAAAATAAACTGTCTTGAACAAGTTCCTTTTAGGAAAATCGCGCAATGTTTTATTGCACTCTGGAACGGCTACTACAGAAGTATTCATTAAACTTTTCCACTACGACTTTTTTTATCCTCAACCAAAGCTCTATCCACTTTTATATTCCTTATGCTTGATATTTTCTTAGACGATTTAAATACATTTCTTATCATTTTCCATGTTCCTTGTGTGCTGTTTAGTGTTGCTTGGAATTGAGCAGAATATGTTTTTATTTGTTCTTCTCAATATACTTGTGGGAGTATTTCTATGATTACAATAGTGACGGTATGATATAGCGGTTTTGCTAACCGTATGCTAACCGTATGCTTATGATACAACTTATTTTTCTTATTAATTGACCTCAACATTGATCTTGTTACCCACGGCATACGTGGAGTTTTCCTACGACTATTCTTATTACATTTACACAACGGAACGTAATCATTATACAGTTATAAGAAACTGTTTAAAAATGCATCAAAGTGATTTTCAACATGTTGATAAGATAATACATCAGATCAATCAGTTGACAATAAGGCATCTCCCAATTTACCAATGTTCTCAGGACTGCTTTTACGAACACATTTCTACATGATTTTCTGCCTAAATGAATTTTAGTATAAACGTGAAAGTGATCAGACAAGTCAGAAATTATTATCCCGGAAAGGGGAAAGGTTGTACATACAAAAAATAATCAATCAGAGTATATATACACACTAAGAAATTAGGGTTCACTTTAGGGTGCAAATTTTGATCACCGGTCGGGTTCTCAGTATAGCAGTTTCAGACAGAATTAGTCTTAATATTGATGAAATCAGCGATTTGCACATTTGTGGGATGTGTTTGCACTTTTCACGTCAAAATTGAACATTTTTACATATCACGTCGTCACGTTTGCAAATAAGTGGTTGATAAATTCTTACAGATTAGCACATTTATGGGCGCCGCGTTTGCACAAATATGGTTGTTTGCACAAATCACGGCGAAATTTTGCACATATATGGTTGTTTACACATATATAGGTTTTTAGCCATATCACGGCTCCACCACTGCCTCTCCTATACAGTAGTATGTTTACCCTTTATTCCCCTTGTTTAATCTGCCACCTCTCGTTACGACAATATTTGAAATAAATCATTTGCAATGTACTTTGTATTATTTTATTGAAAAATATTTACAATATGGGCACAAATAAGAAAGATTGTAATCCACAGTGGTTTAATAAGCAAATAATTACCGTTGGTGAAGGTGATGGGACAAACTATCACTTCCGAGGCGATTTGGATGTAGCTACCTTTCCGAAGCGAAGCTGAGGAAAGATGCGTATACATTCAGATCGCCGAGGAAGTGATAGTACGTCTCATCGCCTGAAATCAAAAGGTGATTATTTGCTTTATATTCCGCATCTGAAACATTTAACTGGTACGAGAAAGACAATTCTTCTCTACTTCTCGAAAAAGACATTTATAATTTAGGCCCGAATAAATTCACAAAAGATGTTAAAACCAAAGAGATTCGATCATACCAGTATGCCCTCCGAAGGAGGGCTAGAGAGTCAACTAAAATCTGACCTTTGACATTCCATAGGCTTTGCATTGGATGCATTGTGGGAGCTTTGTCCAATTTGACAAGTCAGCTAGGAGGGTCAATTTGAATAAATGTTTATTCATGAGGAATGACATCAAAAACGCGTCAAATACTTTTCGATGATGGGTTAGTGGCTCATATTAACATAATGTTTTATGTATAAGATCATACATAATTCATTTTTTTCATTCCCACAATTCCCTACGATTTTGACACGAAATAGGGAAAATGGCGGCCGTACGGGTAGTGCTACTTTTGTGCCATTTCAACACAAATCTCAAAAAACTTCGTTTTTTGAGAAATTTTTGTTTTAGAAGGAGTTTGTCTAGTAAATCTCACGAAAGCAGAAAATTCTCCGGGGACATTCTTATCAACGTAATGGCGTATGATACCATGAAATGTAAGTAAATATATATTTTGTTTAACGTTCCTCTTAAAAATTGGGATGTGTTCGTGTGGCTGCTAGTGAGTTCACTGTACAAAACGTATTATCCCATATCCCACCCAGTCCACCTCTCTTGCATTACAAAACAGAATTTTTATCTTTGATTGAACTCTAAAACGGTCATTTTAAATAGTCAACTGGTAATATTTTTCGAAAAGATCAGAAATTCTCCGAATATCTGTATATTATGACAGTGCTCAAGCCTAAACAGTAAAGCGCATGGCATCATTACCGACAATCTGCGGTAGATGTGGACCTGTTCAAGATGACGCTGAATGCGCAAGATCCTCTCTCTGGGCCAGCTGGGCCGCGCCGGGTAAGATCTTACCCAGCGGTCTGTTAGTTTTTGGTGCGCCGATCCTGGCCGGCTAACTGCGCTTTGCCTACGATAGCAAAAGTTGCAGGTGCCCTGCATCTAGGCCTACCATAGACCCTCGCCTTGAATTTTGTTTAAGTAAGAAAGATCAACTTAGAATTTGAATGACAATGTCCTGAATCGTGCTGGACCAGTTTACAATGTTCTTTATTATATATAAACTAATGCTGCTTCTGAGAGCTGTCTCAATTTCTTCTGTGTACTGCCTGTAGTGACTAGTGACAACCATGACGAGTCACCACTGTCACTGAAACGAGAGTAGTACATGTGCGAGTATAATATTATTAATCTGAACATTAGATCTGTGGCATGCTTTTATTATTACCATGATCCTAACCTCTTGTTCTCTTTTGATTGCAGAGCTATTGGACCGGTGTAGAGAAACACGGGGATCAAGACCAGACCATCCAATATCGTGATAGACCCTACCTGGGGCTGGTTTGTTGATTATTGTCATCCACTCACTGCAGGAAACCCAAGTTGAACTGCAAAGGTAAATTGTTTTTTGAAAATGTAGACCTCTAAGCCCTCATAATTGGTGTAAATTTCAATCTGAGCATTGCTTAGTCACATTGTACTAGTAACTCTCTAAGATTAGATCTTAGATGTGTATCTGTTTTCTGTAGACCGTACGTAGATGTAGTCTGTACAGTCAAAATAAAAATTCTAAAGTCCAGTAAATTAAATTGAAGGAAGAACAACAAATGCAGTGGTGGATTTAGGGGGGGGGGACATTCCCGGCCCGTGCCCCCCCCCCCCCTTTTGAAACAACAGTATGCATTGTGCCCCCCCCCCCCCCCCTTTTGAACAGAAAACCTGTTTTTGTTTAGTTTTCTTGTTTGTCAGATATTTATGGAGGGAAACTTGACCCCATAACCCCCCCCCCCCCCCCCCCCAACTGAGCGACATTTGGAGGGCTGGCAAGACCAAAAAATATACAGATCTCCATATGAATTTGTCATGTTCACTTAACGCGAACCGGTCGTGATCCCCGATCTTTCGACAGAAATTTGGCGAAAACACGTCCTTTTCGGCACATTTTAAATCATATCTCGAGAACCGCGCAAGATTTTTCATGGGGGCAAACGGTTTAAAAAACTTTGAATAATTCTACATCTCATGGTATCAGTTATTTTTTAATTGAATGAAAAAACCGCCGTCTTTTTTCGACTGAAAATGCATGGTTTCATGCTTTTTGTGTGAGGATAAGCACTTTTTTGCACTCATTGCTCTCGTATTCCTCCTATAGCTTCTGACTAACGTGTCAAAATGTATGGGGGCAAAGACTAGCAAATAGCCAAGATGTTACTCTTTCTTGTGATATCAGGTTCGTCCTGATTGGTCGAAAAAAACCGCCGTCTATTTTGCATAATTAAAAAGAAACAGCAAAAAAGATGTCATGTATATAAAGCACGTACAGTATGTAATGCTGCGTATATGTAGGCTCGATTTGGACTGTGCCATTCTAAAACGGGGTGCATCAATCCAATGTGTTGAACGACCGTGAATGCGAATTGACCAGTCGTTACAGCTGTGGAGTGATATGTTGCATACCGTGGATGAAATGGATGAATCATGTCGAATGAGAAAGTGTAAAATTCTTCCTTCCCGCGTACGCACTGTTGTGTACTTGGAGTGAGATTCGTAAATAGCAGCTCTTCTGTCCCTCCCTTCTCCGTTGCCCCCCATTGCTATAATAGAACAGCCGCGAACAAAACACTGATTTATACACAGCAATGACCTCGACCACCCAGCTGATCGAGCGCGTGGTACTCGAGTCGCGTTTGTATGTGCGCACAGCTGACTAAAGCAGAATTAAACCTTCAAATTATGTGAACAAATCAGGGGGTTAGAAATTCATATGCCTCCTAGCAGTTTCCCAAAGTTGACAATCCAGCATTTGTGTGCACCCCCCCCCCCCCCCCCCCCCCCCCCCCCCCCCTCATACAAAATCCTAGATCCGCCCCTGGATAGATGTACCCATTTTTGTTTCCTTCTTTAAAATCCAGTCCACAGTCTACAAGAAGTTTACCTTTTTTGTCCTTTCTTTTTGTTTTTGATGCAGGTTGTCCAAGGAAGCTCATCAGTTACATGGTTTGGTAAGTGTCAAGTAACGGAGTCATATTACGGATCAAAGTATTTTTAACTTTATTATCATTTAATGTTTAATTTATTCAATTTTCTAGAAAGATTTATTGCTAATTTACATAATGGCAGATACAAGTATTTTAAATGTCAGGAATGCTATTTCTGAGCTGGAAATTGAATGTCAAAGTATGGGTCAAAGAAAAGAGCTAGCATACTTTTCAAAGGGTACACAAACAGATTTGTAACTTTTATTTATTTATTCATTTATATTTTATTCATTTATTCTATTTCTTCTTTTTTTTTTGGGGGGGGGGGGGTTGGTTCAGGGTTGTATCAAGGCTATTGAATGGCCCTCACTGTATGGCAATCACTTGACATTTCACTCTCATAGCATTTTTATAGATACACCCCCAAATTCGTAATTTTGAAATAAAAACAAAGACTTTGACTACCACAGATTTACCTTTTGTAGGTCTACATGTCCATGTACACCTAAGTGAAAAAAAATGTACATGTAGTTGGTATGATTGGCCCATTTGAAACATGATTATTAGAAAGTTATTAATCTTGAGCCTAATTCCAAAATCTTTTCACACTTCAAAAAGTACTTAATACAAACCTTTTAAGTTAGGCACAGTCAGTTTTCATGTCACCTCAGACTAATGCTGTAATTTAAATTCGAAATATAACCAATACATTTTCAAATCAAACAAATAATATTCCTTTTAATTCCAATGTAATTTAGAAAAATAGTTAGAAAATTGCGGCGTGACTATTATGAAAAATGATTTTAGTTCATCATCTTTAATGCAACTTTTGTTTATAATTAAATGCATAAGTAGTGCATTAGGATTTAACCATATTTATTTGATCTTCAAGGGATAATCCCTTTCAATCAGCTCCATGAAGCTATCCTGCGATAGCTATGATTATTTTTCTTGAAACACAAATGGATTTATAATCTGTAATTTGTTCCTTCTTATCATCTGTGCAATAATTGTGCAATCAAGGCATGTTTCTAGGCAAACGAATCAGGCGCTCGGGAGTTTCAGCCCACGCCAAAATCTTTAAAACTACCAATATTTGGACAAACATTGCCTCATATTATTTTGGGCAGTAAGGTGATCTCTATGTACGTTTATGTCTTGTATATTCTTATGATAATTTGAAGGGATGTACATGGGATGTACATTATAATCCACCTATATATCGGATGTCACTGGATAGATTTAAACTTACAATATGAAATAAAATAGCAATTGGTATGCCGCCCCAACCTGCCCCATGATTTGTTGTCCATGAACCATATGTTATAATCTGTATATTGCATTTCAAGAGAGCATTAACTTTTATGTTGATAAGTGAGTTATTTTAATAAACACCATTTCACATTGATAAATTTTTATTTGTTGTTTTTCCCCATAATTTTGTGAAAGATGTGATGATGATGATGATGATGCAGGCACAATATGGCATGTGTTCTGAAGTGTGATGGTGGATCGGTATAAATACAGCCTTATGCAACCTTGAATAACTGGATGATAGACTGAATTGTGTGGGTTTCTGCTGATGGACTCATTTTACAAGAAGATGAAGAAGAAAAAAGGAGAAGAAAATAAAAATCAGATTTTTGAGGTTTCTTTGTTGCTGTTTTAGTTGTTGGGTTGTTTTGTTTTCTTGTTTTGTTTTGTTTGTTTGTTTTGTTAATTTTTTTTAAATTAATTAATTAATTAATTTATTTTATTTTTTATTTTTTTATTTTATTTATTTATTTATTTATTTTCTTTTTTTATTTATTTATTTATTTTATTTATTTATTTATTTATTTTTTATTTTTTATTTTTCATTTTTTTTTTGGGGGGGGGGGGGTACATGCAGCAGCAGCCAGTGCATGGTGGTACATATTGGGTCATGGGGAGCACATTTTCTCTTTTTACTTCTGTTTTACTTGAGATATGATATGCCAGATCTGCAAGGCACAAGGAAAGCGTTCAATGAAGGGAAATTCAATATCGAAGGAAGGCTTGTTCCTCCTCTTTTTCTTCTTCATCCTCTTGTTCTTGTTCTTGTTCTTCCTCCTCTTCTTCTTTTTACTTCTTTTTTTCTTCTTCTTCCTCTTCCTCTTCTTCCTCTTCCACTTCCTTTTCTCTTCATCTTCTTTTTCTTCTTGTTTTTCTTTTTCATCATCTTCTTCCTCTTCCCCTTTTTTCCTTTTCCTCTTCCACTTCTTTTTCTTCATCTTCTTTTTCTTTTCTGCTTCTTTTTCTTCTTCCTTTTCCTCTTCTTCATTTTTCTACATCTTCTTCTTTTTCTTCTTCCTCTTTTCCCTCTTCTTTTTTCTTCTTTATCCTCTTTTTCTTCTTGTTCTTCTTCTTTATCATTTCTGCTCATTTTTGCCGGCTACACAAGTACAGTATAAGCCTAAATATACCAATTTTATGTTAATACTGTTATAAACAGCTCATGAATATTCAGATTTATAATTTCAATAATTTTCGCTGGTACACTGAAAAAAATTCGGCTTCATAGGCTAATACGTGAAAAGTGGGAGCAGTGTGCACTTTTGACCCGCCGGAAATGCCCCCATTGAAAGCCGGATGCAGAAGCGGAGTTGAGACCCCCTGGTTAAAACCACCATTAACCCCATGAACCGTACCCCTACCTGGGTGCGCACAATTGTTTTATCATTTTAAGCGCGCTATTATACAATGCGCGCTTATTTTAGTACGCCGATGGAGCTATTCGTAAAGGTCACGCACTTTTCATTATGACTATTCGTAGAGGTCACGCACTTTTCAATTGACTATTCGTAGAGGTCACGCACTTTCATTTCGCGGTACCCAGTTATTGATAACGCATTGTGACTCTGTAATGGACTGAAGAGATCAGCGAAACACATAAGTACTATTCCTTCGAGGTCACGAACTTTTCTTCTCGGGTCGATTGATATGGGGAAAACTACGTTTTAGCACGTGATTACCTTTAGACCAATCTAACAGCAAGGTTCTTAGTATGTGGAATATAAAAGGGGATAGAATTAAGCATGATTATATTCCATAATAAGCCAACATGAAACGTAATTGTGCGTGAGTTAGAACCAGTGGTCTATAAATGAGCCACACAGTTTGAGGGGGTTGACCATAGGCACTCGGGGCCCAATTTCTGAATACTTGCGAGTGCGCAAAACGTGCGAGCACAAAAAATCTACCTTTTTGTATGAAAAATGTCGACTTAAGCCCTCACAGCCCTTGAAAAAAAGATCTTAAAGTCAGGTCGACTTCACTCCATGTATTTGCATCAAACTTTGTCAGTAGAAAGTAGTATGTCTCGACATTACAAAATACACCAACAAAATAAAACATTGACAAAAAAATCCATCTGGATGGGTTGTCAGACGGCCCCTACAATTAGCGTAAATTTCCCTCACGCCGATGGACTAAATTATGTGACAAGGAAGAGATATGGCTATACATTACAAGAATATACAAACTGAAGGGAAAAAACATCTGGAAAGGGGTGTAACACTCCCCTGAAAAAACAACACCAAAGTGCCCTTTGACCAAGCTTTGTTGCCCGAAGTTCCTCTAGACTGACCGGATTTTGTTCTTCATATCAACGTATTCCTTGACTTACAATGAATCCTATGACACAACCATAATTTATTTGCAAACATGAGCATTCATCCTCTTATTTTCTAAGTTTAAATAAGATTATCCTAGACTTTATTGATTAATTACCGAAATATCCAACCGACATAAAGAAAAGAAAATACCAATAAGTCACCCACACACAATTCTATATTCCGTGCGTCTCAAAAAAAACTTACACTTTTTAAATAAAGAATATATGATTCTGGGGGGATGGTTTATATGTATGGAGAGCTCATAGACTCAACTTTCATATGAGATCAAACTGTCCGAAAATAATTCATGCTTAGGTGATCACTGCTCACTTTTGTATAGGGTATGGAAAATTAGATTGCACAGGAATTAGCCTTCCAGTTTGCGAGAGGAAGTCCTTTGGAGCTTACAGAATTGAAGATAATATGATTTTTTTTTAATCAATTGTGATGATTTTGGGTATGATGAGTGAAATTTGTGGTTTATGTGATTAACATTTTATGCATGAGTGAACATGAATTGCATTTATTATTGTAGCAGTGTAACTTTCCCTGGTAGATTCAGTGGTGTGTTCATGGGAGTCAGGATGGGGTGATGGGGTGATGGTACATGGTCTGGATATTTTGGAGTGGAGATCAATGCATATGAATTGTCAATATATGCACCAGCACACCCAGGAAGCGAGAGAGAGAGAGAGGGAGTGGCATAATGTCCTCTTGACCCTTATCCCATCCACCCAACAAAGTCCTACCCTATCTCACCTCCCCTGCACCATGTACCATCACCCCATCCTGACTCCCATGAACATACCACCGAGTCTAGTTAAACTGCTACAATAATAAATCCAATTCCTGTTCACTCATGCATACAATTTTCATTCAATAAACCATAAAATTCACTCAGCAAACCCAAACTGATCGCAATTGATCATGAATTTATCATATCACCCTCAATTTTGTAAGCTCCAAAGGACTCGCCTCTCACAAATTGGAAGGCTAATTCCTGCGCAACCTAATTTTCATACCCTTTACAAAAGTGAGCAGTGCTCACCCAAGCATGAATTATCTTCGGTCTTTTTTGGTGTCATATGAAAGGTAAATCCATGAGCTATCCATACATATTTCCTCCAGAATCATATATTATTTATTTGGCAGCCATTTCAAAAGTGTAAAGTTTTTTTTGAGACGCACGGTAGATGTACACAGTCATACAGTTTTATTTCAATGACATGAATAACTTAAAACTAGTAAAATAAAAACCCAAATATGGCAATCTTGAGTTTGGTTTCTTAACATCTAGCTCTTTATGTAAAGCTTAAAGATAGATATTTGTCGTTTTATGGTTACTGGACTCAAAGAACGAGGGAAATAAGCCTACACAAAGTTCTAGATACGAGTATAGCACTAGGAATCTCAGCGTAGCTGAAACGTATTGAGAAATGGTATGAGAAAAGTGGCAGCTTGTAGAAATCAAGACTACCGGATATATGGGTGTACACATGCGTGTCCATGGGTTTTCAAAATACCCCCTAAACAGGTTTTATACTTGGAAAAACCCCCCTAAACAGGTTTGACTTAAATAAGCAACAACACATTTCAGTGCATTATGGCTGCGTCGGTAGAACTCTCCGCTCCCGATTCTCCTCTCTTTTTTGCATCCATCTGCATGCACTGCCGCGCGCTACTCCCTGAACTGAAATCGGGCTGTATAAATCCCCGCGAAAATCCCTGAAAATATCAGAAAATGTCCCATTTACATATTGTTGCCAAAGTGAAAAATATACCCAATAAAAGCGTTCGGCCAGATTAGTCAAAAGCACCCCTTTTTGTTGGAAATCAGCGTTTTTGGACCCCTTAACGCGTAACGCGCGGCGTTCCACCTGGAAAAAAGACCCCTTTTTACGCGTTTTCTTGGACGCGCATGTGTACACCCATATATCTGAGTGTCCCCCCCCCCCCCCCCCCCCCCCCCCGGGTCAAGACTAAACCCAATGAATTACCCAACGACGATAACAACTCTTAAAACATTAAGATCTTAAGACAGAAGTTGATAGTACGCTTTAACAATGCCATAGATTGTCTTTGTAGCATTGTCTTCATTCTATATACTGCACCAAGGTTCCTCCTACTTCGGCACTGTAAAGTATCTCCTTCAGTTTAGCCGAGCTACCACCAGTCCTGTTCTTCCAGATAGCCAGACACTCTCTTATCGCTTTCCTATTGTCATTGCCGTGGTTGGCGAGAATGCCGCATGCTTCGTTGTACTCGATGCCGAGCTTTTCGGAAAGGGTGCTGTATTTCCCATGTGGGACATGGGTTGCCAGAGTGTTCAGTTTTCCATTTGGTACGGCATCACTGTTGTGTATAATGAGGATAAAGAAAATTAGAGCAAGATTAAACTTGAAATAAATCATCTTGTATCCAGGGTTACTTTAGTCCCGTTGATGTGCACTGTTGAACTTATAATAATGATTAAAAGAAAAATAAACAAACAAAACAAAGCAAAAAAAAACAAACAAAATAACGTTTTCAACAATTTATCCAATTCTTTTTAAAGTCTGAACATGTTTTATTTAAAATTCTGAGATTAAACATGTCAAATGTTTTTAAAGTTCAAAGCACATATCTATTGTTAAAACAAACAAACACACGTAAAGTTATTTCGAAATCAAGGCGTCCATGACTTGATTTTATAGGTCACACATAATCACATATACCAATGATGTGATTCATAAACCGTTGCGGTTGCACGTTATGTAGCAAAAGCACTTGTGTCGTCAATCAATTGCAAATGAATTCTATTTCATTTTACAAAGATTACGAGTAATCATTACCCAAAAATTGTAACAACACAAAGACAGAACAAGGAGAGACATTTCAGCAAGAGGATGTTTTATTAAGATCAGTACAAACCACGCGGTAGTTCCTCGCAAGGAAAATCATACAGTTGTTTGATCGATCAAAGCTTACAAAAAGGAAGTTCCGTCGATCTTTTCTCTCATAGACATGGATTTTGTCTTTTATTCTTATAAGGATCTTCCCATTGAAAACTCTGACCTGGTCTTCGAAGCAGAGACGGTCAAGCCTTCAGCCCCCACAAGAGGGATGCCAACTGAAGCAGATGTTGAAGGCTCCGAAGGGCGTGCAGATAACAAGTTTTGAGATGTTGTTTCGACTGATCCTGAATAAATGTAACAGAAAATGATACGTTGTGAAGTGAAACCCTTTTCGCCCTTTCTTTCCTTTCTACTCTTTCTTCGATATTAGTATACTCGTATTGTTGCATGCCTATATTATGCAATCACCACAACTACTAAATTACCCCTCCCCCGAGTTTCTTTCGCCCGATCTTGCATTGTCGGGCCTATAACATACTACCTTTGCTGTATGAAAATATACAAATGATAACAATAAAAACTCCGATGCACTCGCTTCATTAGCGAAATGCAAATTTTAAGGGCTGGCCAGACGCGGCCGACGATAACGAGATTTTCAATTAAACGTACACCCTACAATGCCCTGGAAAAAATATTAGACTAAGCTTCTATAATAAAGGTACTATAATATGCATTCAAACTAATGAATATGATTTGTCTTTGTATTTGTATTTCATTGAAAGAATTACAAACTCCAGCAATTGTACCTTACTTTTATGATATTTTATTTCCTTTTTACCACAGATATAACACTTTCAGTAACTACTCTTGGTCTAATAATTTTTTCCATGGCTGTACGTGTGAGATTATGCTCGTGGGTGTTAATATTAGGACACGTATAGGATGGACCTTTATTTTTTAAATCTCATTATCGTTGTCCTTATCGGTCAAATCTGTCTTGCCATCCCTGACGAATATTACCATTACTATTGTACAGACTGAAGCAACATATCGTTTTTTTCTGATACAGTGTAGACATGATAGCAAGAACGTAGACATGACTCTCACCTTCTCGTTTCAGGCGTCCAAGATACTCTTCTGCAAGCTCTGCAAAACCTGCATAAATCAACGCTTCATTCAGCAGTGCTATCTGTGAGGCCTTTGCAGTATTCATCTTCCAATCATTTAGCATATCGAACGTTCCCTCGCTGGATACTCGACCATCTCTGCGAGTATTGGAAGCTTTGTACTGCAGCCATTTTTCATGTGGAACACCTAATTTAAGGGCCAACTTTGGCAGATTGGTGTGATTTCCAAGGCATTCTGCAAGGCTGGACAGTGTTTCCACTGATATGCCAACTAGGTCGTCGTTTTTCTCACTGTAAAGAAGATCATGGTAAGTAGAATATACATGTACTTCTGAAAACTGATGATTTAACCTGGCTCAACTGTTGCAAATCTTATTGTATTATTTATTATTTATTATTTAATCCACAGTATAGCAGCATGAGGTACACATCAGACTTGCGAAAAATTTTGGCTTGATAGCCTACTGACACATGATTTAAACGGTTGATATTGTTTATCGGTTGTACAGTTTCTTTATGTTGTAATGTATTCTAGGTATTCTGTATCTCTGTATCCTCTTTTCATTGTATATACACTTATATGTATGTTGTATTCCTCACCATATTCTTGTCAAACTTGTCTATGGACCTCTGTCGTGTGCAGATGAGTCTGAAATAAAGTCTTGAATTGAACTGAATTGAATTGAATTTCCCTTCTGTTAGATAATGGGGAAACCATCAATTCATCTAAACAAATTTTGATTTTAATCAAAATGTTCCTGGAAGATTATTCATACCCCATGTCATAGAATTTCAGTGTCATCATGTATAACTTACGCGCGCACACCAGGGGCGTAGGTAGCGGTGGATATGCATCCCCAACTTTTCAGGTGGGGGGGGGGGGATGGTGTGTACAAACCCAGGTTTCATCCCCCCCCCCCAAAAAAAAAAAAAATAAATAAAATAAAAATAAAAATTAAAAAAAAAAAAAAATGTGGAGAAAATATACATTACTATTATATGTTGTGGATAAATATAATTTGATATATTATATTCAATATTATTCAAATTTACAATTATTCTTTATTTCAATATAGGCCTAGATATTTATTTATGTACAATATTGTAGATTTATATGAATTTATTAATATTTATCTACAATGCTGTCGTTTCCTTTGATTATTTCCGGATATATGTTTATACTACTAGAAAGTGAAAACCATCTACTTCAAATTATACAACATGGGTGTTGACCTGGGAGGGATATGGATGTATATATATATATATATATATTTAATCGAAGTGGGGGTGGCCTGTGTTACCATCCCTTAGTATATTTTGAGGTGATTTCTGTCAAAGCCATAATGCAGAAAATTATTTAGATTAGAAGTTCATGCAACTATTCTCGATTTAGGGGGTTCAGTCGGTAACTTTCCTTTATAATGCAAGTTTGCCTCACATACTAACAAGTTTCAAAATTGAAATAAAAATATAGTCACAGGAATCCCATGTGGTGGGAAAGAGGGAGTACATCACCCTCAATATTCATGTACGATGATGACCTGTGTCACCATCACCCAGCTATACATAGAAGAATTATGAAATGACAATCATAACATGTAGACCAGGTCACCGGGGGTTCCATGTGGGCACAGTGCCCCTACTTTTCCCTTTAGCTTCAGATAAAGGGAAATGATATTGCATTTAACGTACGAGAAGATCTTACACAAAATGATATTGAATCGTTATGGATTGACATTCTTTTACCCCATACAAAAGCCATTACTCTAGGTGTTGTGTACAGACCCCCTACAGATCGTTTTTTTATTGAATATCTCACTGACACCTTGGATAAATTAACAAAAGATGATGAGGTTATAATTTTAGGGGACATGAATATCTGCCTTTTGCAGCAGTCTTCATTATCAAAAAATACAAGAATATTTTGAATTTAAATGGTTTGAGTCAACTTATAACTAAACCCACTCGAACAATATCGGCCACTTCATCATTAATAGACCATGTAATCAGCGGTAAAGAAGAAAATATTTGTCAAAGTGGTGTTATTGAAATTGGCCTAAGTGATCATTTTTTAACCTACTGCTCTAGGAAGCTAATAAGACCTGTATTCAAACAGCATAGAAATATAAATATTCGGTGTATGAGAAACTATTGTATAGATGATTTTAATAATGTTTTATCTTGAGTCAACTGGTCTGACATATTAGAATGTAAAGAAGTAAATACTGCGTGGTCAATTTTCAAAAATATTTTCATGTCTATAGTTGATAAATGTGCTCCATTAAAACAAGTAAGAATTAAGCAAAGAACCGATAAGTGGATGAATGCTGAAATTATTTCGTTAATAAGACAAAGAAATATAGCTTTTAAAAGAATGGAAAAGGATTGTGGTAATTTAGAATTAGAAAAGAAATATAAACTTTTACGTAATTTGGTGCAAAGAAAAGTGAGACAGGCTAAAGATGAATACTTCCAAAATCAAATTGACGAGCATAAAAATGATTCTAAAAAGTTGTGGAAGAATCTGAAAGATTTAGGTTGTAAAAACAAACAAAAGAATGTTAAAGAGAATGTTATTAATATCCAAGGGGAGTTATGTCATGATAATATGAGGATAGCGAACGAATTTAACAATTATTTCACAACTGTGGCAGAAAAATTAGCTAGTAATCTGCCAGATAGCAACGCAAATGAATTTGGAACGGACAGTGTTAAATTACAAAAATTATACGACACTAAGGGTGTGTCGAAAGGTTGTTTTCTTTTTTCTCCTGTCAAAGAAAAGTTTGTTTTAGATGAATTAAATAAGTTGAAAATATCAAAAAGTACCGGGCTTGACTTGGTACCTGCCAGATTTTTGAAGGATGGAGCTAAATATTTGTATAAACCTTTAACTTACATTATTAACTTATCTATCTCAACTTCCACCTTCCCTGATGAAATGAAAATTGCAAAAGTAACACCCCTTTATAAAAAGAAAGATAAAACTAATGTTAGCAATTATAGACCGATTAGCGTCTTAAGTATAGTCTCGAAGGTCCTAGAGAAATGTGTGTATGCCCAATTAGAGAACTACTTTCAAGAAAACAAAATAATATACGAATTTCAATCCGGTTTTAGAAATGGTTATTCCACTGAAACTTGTCTTATTCACCTGTTAGATTTTGTCAGGAACGAAATTTCCCAAGGACGTTTTGTCGGGATGGTTCTTCTTGACTTGCAAAAAGCCTTCGATACCGTAAACCATAATATACTGTTAAGTAAATTAGAAGTAATGGGTTTAAATTCTGCATGTGTGCAATGGTTTAGGTCTTACTTGACCAATCGTCATCAAGTTGTCTCGTTGCAAAATGTACTCTCCGATTCTATGCCCATAAGATGCGGAGTTCCCCAGGGGAGCATATTAGGTCCTATTCTTTTCATGTGCTACATTAATGATATGTGTGTTTGTGTCAACGACAGTAAATTACTTTTATATGCGGATGATAGTGTGTTACTATATTCTGGTACTGATCCTAAGCTGATTGGGGAAAAACTTAGCTTAGAATTATCAAACTGTGTTAATTGGATGACAGCAAATAAGCTTAGCTTACATATTGGTAAAACCGAAAGTATTTTGTTTTGTTCGCGGGGTAGGCTGAAGTATACTGATGATTTCAATATAAGTTATAACAATCAACTCAATAAGAGACAGGATTCTGTGAAGTATTTAGGACTAAATATAGCTAGGGATCTCTCTTGCTCAAGTTTGGTTGACAGTATTGTCAAAAAAAGCTAATGCTCGTCTAAAATTCTTGTATCGTTATCAAAATTGCATGAACTTAAAATCAAGACGCATTTTAAGTTTGTCCTTAATACAATGTTTATTTGATTATGCTAATGCGGCATGGTACTGCAGTCTAGGCAAGGTGGATCAAAACAAGTTAAAAATAATTCAAAATAAGATTGTAAGATTTATCAATCACTTACCACCAAGAACACACATTGGGAAGAGTGAACTTGAAACAGCTGGTCTTCTTCATGTAAACCTTAGATCACAACAACTTTTAATTCACCATGTACATAAGATTTTTTACTCTAATGCAGATCACTATATTTCAAATAATTTTACTCGCTCTTCAAGTGTTCATGGGCATGACACTAGAAATAGTCAATTTAATTTCGTAGTGCCTAAGCGGAAAGGTAAAATTGGAAATTCCTTTTATTTTAACGGTATTCTTTTCTGGAATTCCCTCCCAAATCATGTTAAGTCAGTTAAGAATTTTTTACATTTTAAAAGGGTATTGAAGCATCATCTGAAAAAAATGTGTCTACTCCATAACTATATTTCTCCTCTCCTTTTTGTAGCTCAGATGGTTTTTTCCTGTATTATATGACTTGTGTAACCAACGTTTATTATCGATAGTTTCATTATGATTTTCTGTATATAGTTTTTTCCGTTGAGTAAGTCTTGTTTGCACATTTATGTAATCTTCGCCTACTTTATAAAAATGTTATGTTTTATTTTGCTACTTTAGTACATTCTTATTACTTGTCGTACGTGTACGATAGTCTTGTAGCCGTACTAATGTGTTTTCTTAGTGTATTTTTTAATCAGTTATTTAGGTATAAGGACCCCATTGGAAATAAGCCATTTCGGCTTTCATGGGCTATCCTGTCATGGTACCTGGTCATGTTTGTATTGCAATATACCTGACGAATAAAATCAAATCAAATCAAATCATAAGTCCCCCCATTTTTCTTCGAATAAGTTCCCGTTGCATATTCTTATTAGTGCCCAATGTGATAAATATACCTCATCCCTCACCTTACCTTTGATGAATGCTCCTGTTTCAACAAGAGCATTTATCCCTTTTAATGTAACCAGGTTTTTTTTCTTTGTAATTTATAGGTACTTATGTAATGGTTCTACTTTATAAAGACATTTTTCCGTTCTTATAAATGCCCCTTTTCAGGTGTGATTAGTGTCTTTTTCACCTTTGATAACTACCTTTTCTACCTTTTCTACACATTCATTATTTCTTTTTCTTAAGGGTCCTTTTCCCCATAATAGGTACCACGTTTCCCTTTTCCATAACATGTGCTCCTAATCCAAAATGATTTAGAGCCTATATTCCAAAATGCTCGCTCGCTACGCTCGCTCGTATTAACAGTATAACTTATTAAATAAATTTTCATTGTGAAATTTGGCAAATGAAACCCCATCAGAATTGTGTTTCCTCGTTTTTATATTATTTTAATTGCCACCTCACAAAATTTGAATACTGTTTGCTCGCTCGCTTAATATTCAAATCATACTACAAAACTGCAAAGCACGATGCCAAAGATGTATCTTGGACATGTAAAGAGAAAAACCATATACATGTTTACACACCCTCACCCAGTGAGTGTGTGTGTGTGTGTGTGTATATATATATATATATGGATTATTGGTCTTGAGGGAAATCATACCCCCACTTATCGGCACACATAAATAATGAAGAAATACTTTATAATAACAATAATAATTATTATTATAACGGTTTCTTATGAAGCGCTTTACTAGAAACAACTGAATAAGAGCTTATACATTTACGTAGACCTACAGCATAATAATCGGCAATTCTGCACTTCTCATCGAAAATCATTAAACCTTTGTCTTAAATTGAAACATATTTTCAAAGCTTTCTTTTTAGCATGCTCGGGGTTTTTCTGCTATTACTTATAGACAAAATTCATCTGACTTTAGTCTTACTTTTAAAACTCTTATAATCACTGAAGAGGACTTGGGAATGACAGCGTTTTGAAAATGGTAGATTAACACTTTTAACGAATAATAATTATTATTATAACGGTTTCTTATAAAGCGCTTTACTTGAAACTGAATAAGAGCTTATACATTTACGTAGACCTACAGCATATAATCAGCAATTCTGTACTTCTCATCGAAAATCATTAAACCTTTGTCTTCAATTGAAACATATTTCCAAAGCTTTCTTTTTAGCATGCTCGGGGTTTTTCTGCTATTACTTATAGACAAAATTCGTCTGACTTTAGTCTTACTTTAAAACTCTTATAATCACTGAAGAGGACTGGGGAATGACAGCGTTTTGAAAATGGTAGATTAACACTTTTAACGAACTCGATCTAACACCGTAGTCAGTTTGTTAACAATTAAGATCAGTATTAGCGTGAACAAGAAAATACGATACTGGTGCAATACTGCGTTTTACTAAGTCGGGTTAACGAATAAACGGGTTAACACTTACGATGCTGCGTTAGGTAATGTGACATCTGGCTCCAAGAATCTTTTATGTTCATCTGGTACAATACCTAAAAGTTTGAAAGAAGAATTACATGTATAGATCATTTCACCATTTGTTTTTATTTTTTTTTTTTGGTTACATAATATGGTTTGGAACGCAGAAGCTTTTAAATGGTGCAGTTTTATGTTGTTGTTGTTGTTGTTTGTTGTTTGTTGTTGTTTTTTAGGGGGCCAAAGTGTTCCAAAACATTTGCTGCAAACTGCATTTTACGCTTTAAAAACGGAATCGTATATTCCACTTTATTGAATAACTTAAAGATATTGCTCAAATTCGTTACATGTCACTGATTAATGATGGGTCTGTGCGTATTCCGACCCGTAGAATCCAATGAAAATATTTCCAAATAGCTATGACGTCATTAAAATACCGATTTCTGATTGGCTGCCAAATTCCAATGGAAAATAACACATTTCTCGCATTACAATGATTTTCATACTTCAGAAAATTGATAATCCAATCTTTCTTTCTCAACTTTTGGAAAAGGGAGACCCGTATTTAATCTATTAATCTATGTTTACTTTTAAGAATGTATGAAATATGTAAGATCTTAGGTATGGCAACACTTCAAGCGTCCAGCTTATATTGCCAGACCTCTGCGTGTTTCTATTTTCAAAGTTTGTATGTATGAAACTGATTATTGTGAAACATGCAGGAATAAATAAATAAAAAATAAAATAAAAATATTTGTTTGGCCTCGCCAGCTCTCGAAAGATCGCTCAGTGGGTTGGGGGGACAAATTTTAGTTTTTTCTCCAGACCTCCAAAATTCGCTTGGGGGGCAGAATGGGGTTCGGTTTCCCTCCATAATTCTTTGACAAGCAAAAACAAACAAACAAACAATAAAGGTTTTCGTCCTAAAAGGCACGGGCCGGATGTGCTCTCCCCCCCCCCACCCCCCCCCTAAATCCGCCACTGCTGGTAAATATTTGTAATATTGGGAAATTTGCAATGTATTGTAATGTATGATGTCATTAGGCCTACTTGAAATTAAACATTGATAAATTCATATACTAAAAAAATTATGATATTTAGCTAACTGAAAAATGAAAAAGCACCCTCTGTAGCCTTGATAATTTTGCGAAAGAGAAACGTACCTGTATCACTAAGAAGTAATTCTGTAGGTACTATCGAGGTATCAAAATCATAAGACTAACTGATAGTCAATTGCCCTATTGTTTATACTGTCAGAATGTGAATTATTTCGAAAAGCTTTCGCCTTGAAATACTCACTGAAGCCATTGTGAATTACTCAGAATGATAGGTCTGTAAAAATTTGGTTTTGGTGTTGGACAAATTATGATACAAATCATAATTTCTCCTAAGCCCTATAATTTATTACCGCGCTTACTTCTTATCAGTGTTAAAGTAGAACTTTAATGATTTTAAATATTGGCTTAATACTTATTATTGCATAGATGGCATAAATTAAACAAGGTTATCCAAATTCAACGCTTGGAAACATTTGAAGTAATGATTGTTATCAATTATAAAACGGTAAAATACAGCCCCCGATATAGCAGCTGAAGAGCTCCTCGAACGCTGCTGAGATATGTGACGACACACCATGGACCAGTCCTGTCTAAGCAGACGATGTCCCATAACATCTTACACATTTTTCAGAGCCTATTTTGTCATCTCCTCTTCACTTATTTCTCTTCCTTCACTAGCGTCAGTCTTAATGTTAGTCTGTTGCCTCACTCTTAACTTCGTGTATGGTATTATTTTGATGAAAAATGCAGCGTTAAAAAACATAAAGGAATCAGTCACTTGTAAACAAAATAAGACGCCATTGTATTTTCAGCTGCTTGCACCGGGGCATGTTCGGCGTTTCAAGAGGGAACGAATACCATCCTGCTATTATTCGGAGGGCTTTTCAATTTGAAAGTGGGGTTTATTTCATTGATCATTAACCTTTCTCCTGTGTATTTACAATCAAACGGTTTTAGCTATCAGAATCAGTTTCACTTTCCCTTTATAATGGTGTGAAATAAGGTCATGTTTAAATACACCAAACTCTTTATAATTTGATAAATAATTGCATTGCAATTACGTTCATTCATTATAGGACATCGTCTGCTTAAGCAGGATCGATCCCGAGTGTGACGACATCAAAACATCGCTATATTTCTGGCGAATCCTCGGATATTCCAGATGCTGAGAAGAGCTTTTATTTGTGTTGTTTTTATAATCATCAGATACGCAGTTGACATAAAACTTATACGATTGCCATCTGTTTCTAGTGATACATTAATTGCCATATTTGTGATTTTCTTTGAATAGCTACTTTAATCATGTTTATGGGACTCCTTTTTTTTTTCTTTTTTTTTTCCTTGCCGTGTAAAAAAAGTCATGCGCGCCCCCACGCGGCGGCCGTATGATGACAGCGAATCCTTCCGCGGCTGCGCGGTACAAAATAAACATATTTTCGGGGTAATGTGTCAAGGAAAATCGGTTCTATCATAAAAAGGGGCAGAAGGTGGCAGCCAAATCTGGTATCAACTTAAAGCTGAGACATCGGGAAATATGGTAGTAATAAAATTCAATTGGAAATCTGTGGAAATCTAAACGTTTCCTATGGATTTATAAAAAAAAACACGAATAATCAGGCTATTATCTAGGCTAATGACCCCATTATACTCCCGAAGATTGCGTTTCTTTCCATTTTTACCCCATTCATATAATGAAATGAACTCTCAGGAATATGTGGGAGCAATTATAACTTAAAAACTACATGTTGAAATAACTTATTTATTAAATTGGTCACAATTTGCACTGAAACTCGCAATATGTTGAATTTCGCGGCTAGACGTTGGAAATATACACCCTTAATGTACATACCGGAGTTTAATATTTTACTGAAATATTCTTCAAAGTATTGTCTTTCAACAGGGCATGAAAAAAATTAAAAAAAACACTAATTGCCCAAAATGACTTTTGGCGCACTTTGGTTTCGCCCTGGCCCACTGTGCGTCGGTTTCGTGGTCTGTCCGTCTCGTGGGCTGTCGGCCTCCTGGAATGTCCCGCCTCAGAAAGGTAGCCTACACTATAGGGTCTGCCCCATGAATCTTGACTGCACTATAGTCAGACACACACTGACACAATGGAGATTATTCTCACGTGTACTGGAATCGAGTGCAATTCTCGAAGGACAGGACTTATTCTAGTGTACTTGAGACAATTATTAAATCATAGTCACCATAGATGAACCTACCTTGTTCAACCCTATCAGCAAGTTCTCCCATTTCTGACAAACCCAAAGCTTTCACAAGCTTTTCCTTGGTAGAGCCATCCTTATCACACCACAGCTTTATCATATTTTTAGTTCCCTTCTTTTTCGTTAAATCCTTGTCATTCTCATCCTCAAATGCATCCACTTGGGTCTGGGTGAAATTCAGTAATAGACCCAGTACAGATATATCCGATATCTGCTTAGCAATCAGAACAACCTCTAGGGGAGAGAGGGACATTTTGGGTTTTGTCACCACTGAAATAACGATATGCACTACACATCTGCACTGCCCTGAATGTACTAATATTACTACACACATGTTAATATATTACGAGCGTACTATATTATTACCATCGATCTAATAAACAATGACACTGTCATGAGCTGGGAATCCCCGACTCTGTCAGTCCAAAGTTCATTTTGAGTGTGATGTCTCATTGTGAACGTTTCATCTCAGAACGTTTCGTTTCAGACCATTTCGGCAGATGATAACACGGGAAACACTAAAGAGAGTAGACAGGAAAAGTTATGTGAGACGAAACGGGGAAAATGTCTCAGGCATACCGTGTTGATATGATTTCAATTCACAAAGGATTATATTCATCGAATACGGATGTACAGTGACGAATATACGTGTACGTGTAGGCAGGTTTTTGTTTATTATAAGCCTATATTGCAGACGTTAATACAGCTAAGTGGTTTTCATTGACAAGACAAGACTCTGATCTTGGGGCTTGGACATTTTAGAATTCATATTGCAGATTTCAAAAATATCGATTTCCTTTTTCGTACACAAGCATGTGCACATACAATGTACATTTTTTTTCCAAAAGGAAGAAAGGGTACAAGTTTTAAAATAAACGATGATGAACAATTATCATTTGAAAAAATGATATGTTTTGAAGTTCCATACACCATCCTCGCCCTGAAATATCACAACAAAATCAACATTTCATATATATACATATGCATGATATGGGGCCCAGAAAATATGCAACACTTAAAGTAGAACTTTAATGATTTTAAATATTGGCTTAATACTTATTATTGCATAGATGGCATAAATTAAACAAGGTTATCCAAATTCAACGCTTGGAAACATTTGAAGTAATGATTATTATCAATTATAAAACGGTAAAATACAACCCCCGATATAGCAGCTGAAGAGCTCCTTGAACGCTGCTGAGATATGTGACGACACACCATGGACCAGTCCTGTCTAAGCAGACGATGTCCCATAACATCTTACACATTTTTCAGAGCCTATTTTGTCATCTCCTCTTCACTTATTTCTCTTCCTTCACTAGCGTCAGTCTTAATGTTAGTCTGTTGCCTCACTCTTAACTTCGTGTATGGTATTATTTTGATGAAAAATGCAGCGTTAATAGAATAAAGGAATCAGTCACTTGTAAACAAAATAAGACGCCATTGTATTTTCAGCTGCTTGCACCGGGGCATGTTCGGCGTTTCAAGAGGGAACGAATACCATCCTGCTATTATTCGGAGGGCTTTTCAATTTGAAAGTGGGGTTTATTTCATTGATCATTGACCCTTCTCCTGTGTATTTACAATCAAACGGTTTTAGCTATCAGAATCAGTTTCACTTTCCCTTTATAATGGTGTGAAATAAGGTCATGTTTAAATACACCAAACTCTTTATAATTTGATAAATAATTGCATTGCAATTACGTTCATTCATTATAGGACATCGTCTGCTTAAGCAGGATCGATCCCGAGTGTGACGACATCAAAACTTCGCTATATTTCTGGCGAATCCTCGGATATTCAAGATGCTGAGAAGAGCTTTTATTTGTGTTGTTTTTATAATCATCAGATACGCAGTTGACATAAAACTTATACGATTGCCATCTGTAAGCTTCCCAGTTTCTAGTGATACATTAATTGCCATATTTGTGATTTTCTTTGAATATCTACTTTAAGATCTGCCAATTTCAAAAACATCATTGGCACAACGTATAAACGAGGAGCCTGTCCCGAAATAGTCAACCGTTTTTCTATATCAAATCCCCCTTAAATGCAGACCATCCATATCATTTAATAATAATAATAATCACCGCATTTATAATGCGCCATCGGTCTAGTATACTATTCAGAGGCGCAGAGGGATAAAGAAGTTAAAGGATTAAAGGGGGATAGAGACTTAAGATATGATTAAGTATAAGTGTAAGTATAAGTATATAAGTGTAGGTAATTATCTAACAAATTTAACAAAAAATGATGAAAATAAGTAGGATTTACAAAAGCTTTTCAGCATAAATATGGCCGCCGGGTTTGGGACCAGTGCCCCTTAAAAGCGTTACCAAGTCGGATCGTTTTCAACATATCTAATTATGTGACCCGACGCCTCCAAACTCTGTCAGAAGGAAGTTGTATGACTATAAATGACCAAGATTGGGGTAAAATTTTCCACTTAAGGACCATGGACAATACTCAAGATTGTAATATATATATATTTGATATGTATGGAATAAGCAAATTGTGAGTTATTTAGTTTTGAGTGTAAGAAAATGGTTTTCTCTACATCCAGAGCGTTTGGGGCAGCAGAGTTTGGTCAAGGGGCACTTCGGTGTTTTATACAAGGGAGCTAGTGTAACACTCCCTTTCCGATGGAAATTTTTACGAAGTGTTTATATTTTTTAATGTACAGCCATACCTCTTCCTTCTGACATAATTTGGTCGATACTCCTTAAAGGACAATTAACCCCACGTGATATTCTAGATGCACCTATTGTCTGCTACGTCTTTCCATGGAGGCTGCCATTTTGTGCATGACACGGATCATTAGGTACCATATGCATTGATAATAGCCTACCTTTACAACAGATACGTCGCTTTGTTCTGATTGTATTACGATTGTTATTGGCCATGGGCCTAGATAATTGACGACCCATGAGTTCTAATAGCCATCCTGTAAAGCAGATTCCTCGCTTTGTTTTGGTATTGTTACGATTGTCTCCGTCCTTGACGTCAATTCTCCGTCCTTGACGTATATTTGTTATGAAGTATATTTTTTATGAACAAATTAAGACCTTTTAAAAAATATATAAAACTAAACTTACATTTCAGAATATGTGACTTTATCTAATATATATTTGTCCTCTAAAAATCAATTACAAGTTAACGATGAAGGAAATTTTACTTGGGATGAAAAATATGTTCGTGTACACATAAAGTAATGGCAGCCCCTTATTATTGCTAGCAGACGATAACTTGGCTGGAAAATAGTGATTTATATCTATATCCTGTGTTTTTACATGAAATTGCATGTATCAAATAAGAGGCATATACTACACCATTCAAAATAAGCTAATTCATACGCTGAGGTTAATTTCCCTTTAAGCATGTTAAGGAGAAAAATTTACCCCGCTTTTTAGGGGTTGTCTGACAAGCCAATTATCCCGACGGAAAATTTGTACATAATAAATTATGTTAGATGGGTTTAGATCGACCCGTCTTGGGGGCATTTCTTTTTTTGGTAATGACATGGATGGTCCAAGTAACTTTAAGGGGTCAAATCTGATAGGAAAAATGGTTTGACTATTTCGGGACAGGATTCTGGCCTATACATGTATCTAGATTTCACATTCACCCAGCTCTCTCTCTCTCTTTCTCTCACGCAAACACACATACACGCACACACACCTCTACACACATTGATTTGTCGGGAACTGTATGGTTTTCTCCTATTGTATTTTGTACCCCTCCAGCACTTCTCCTATTGTATTTTGTACCCCACAAGCATGACGGAATAAAGGCCATCATTGTGCTCTATTGTTCTCTGTACCCCACAAATGAATCTATGTAAACTCACCCATACACACCCACACACTCTCTCTCTCTCTCTCTCTCTCTTCTATCTCCCCTTCTTCGTTCTATTTAAGTTCTCACAACTGAGGCTGTTCCATGTATTTTTATTTTGTTATATTTGTATACACACACATTTAGGCGTATAGTTACATTTTTTTAAAGGCGGTGATGAGAGGGGGCTGACATCATTCACTTGAGTATAAACTTTCCATTTTTAACGTTTTACCTGCGTGTAAATCAAAAACTGTAAGCGAAAATTGTAACTTGTTATAATAGGGGAATGTAATTGGTAAATATATTGGTGATTTCAAAATTCGCCCGAGGCTGCGACCCCCCCCCCCCCCCCCCCCCCCCATCCCCTCACGCCTCGTACGCCTATGTGAGCAGATTCTTTCATTTCTCTCTGTAATATATCCCCCGGGTCCGCTCGCTATTCATAAGAACTCCTATTCCTAGAAAACCGCTATTCATTTAACACGCCCTATGAATAGCGGTCCTTATGAGTAGTTATGAATAGTGGTCCTTATGAATGGATGTCCTTAATATGAATAGCGAGGAAATTTGTCTATGGTTTGCTCGCTATTCAGAAGGACCGCTATTCGATCAAAACCGCTATTCATTTGGTCACGCGTTATGGATAGCGGTCCTTAATGAATAAGTGGTCCTTATGAATAGAGGTCCCTATGAATAGCAAAGTTACCCCATCTCCTTCTCCTGAATAATTATACCTCCTTTATGAGGGGACACATGTTTCGACTGGGGTGGGGGACACGTGCTTGGTGTAGGCTACAGACGATTTTTGTTCGGCCGGAGGAGGCAAAGGGCCTACGTGGAACACGGCCGGACGTACAGAGTCTGCGGCTACTGTCTCTCCCCTCTAAAATTTCCTCTCTCTACATAACTGAATCGGACTACCCTCCACTGTTTTACTTGTCATAAATAAAACATGAATAAATAAATAAATCTACCTGATAGCTGTTTTTGCCTTTATATCTGGTACCTCTTACAAGGACAAAAAATTAATAAGATCCATAAATCATTGGGAACATATTAGATTCACTTCCAGTTTTAAACATAATTACGATATCAGAAAACGGGGAAAGAAATAATTATTTTGTACAGTGATTTATTTTGAAAAAGTATACAATTCTATATTCCAAATATGCGAACATGTGACACACCTGTGCATGAATTAGAATCACACACAAACAAATAATTATTGTGAAAAGAGTATTTAACTCCAAAAGCTAATCACAAGGGCGGCAGTAGAGGAAGGGTTTAAAAACATGTAATACCGCGTCTTTCCACCACTTTGTTTGTTTCTTGTTCTACAGCCTTGCCGACAATCAAGAATTGGAATGTCTGACTACTTATTTTGTGCTTCCAAGGAAGCTTTAAAATTTCACGACATTTTTTTTCGAATTCTCACTCTCCCTCCTGTTTTTTTTAAACAATTGTCGACTGGCTTGCGCAGAATTTCTCCCCATGCCTCATCCCCATTTAAACTTGTATGGGGTTTTTTTTCCAGACCAAATGTGAAAAAAAATAGATCTCACATTTCATGTTAATTCATATCCAGAACTCCCTAATACTTGATGACGTATACGAAAATAAATGACTAAATATCTTGGACCTGACCTTCGAATGAATCTCGTGTGACATGGCAATCTTACAAGAACTCACAATCTCGCCTTCCTCTTCTTCTTTTCTTAGTTTATATAAGATTATTCAGTATGCTATCTAATCGAGTAAATAAAAAAATTATCATTACGTCACACACACGATTATTTATACATGTATTCAACAATTTGAGCATCGAAAAGTTGAACATAATCATATATTTCTAATCAGTAACGGAATTAAAAATACAAATGCCTCAAGGCCAAGTCAAGGATCAAGGCGAAATCTCCAACTACCAATCATGGGTTTGAATGCCTTCACATTTACCTGTTGATGTTAATATTATATAATAAGAAGATATTTGCGGTTTTATGTAGACATGGAAATAAATCTACGTTAAGGTTTACATGACAATAAATGTAACTCTGAAAGAAAAGAAAAGTAAAAGGTTATAGCTCGAATCAAACGCAGATCGAATATTGGTAATTAACCAAACGAGGATTAACGAGGTTAGATAGAAAATCATTACACTTTATAATGTCATGTAATCATAGGCCCGTATTCTCGAAAGACGTCTAACTTAAGCCTCCGCCTAAAAATTGTGTGTAGGTAGAGGTATTTAGGCCACCGAATTATGGAGTGCCGATTGTTACCCTCTCTTAATCCTAAAAATCACCATAGTTCTGGGAATAAATACAAAGACAAAAACCGACACGATAGAGTTGATTTCTGATGCTCATTTCATGTCAGAAAATGATTTTATTTCTTTATTTTGTTCCATAAATATAGTAATTTATACGGCACTTGGGGTTGACGAATGGCCTTCCATAAATCAGTGGCCTAAGTGAAGCCAGGCTTAAAGGGAGCGACAAGTCGCAATCTATGGACGGTTTTACAGTTGGCTGGTCCTTTCTCTGGATCAAAGTTCAAAGCGACTTCAATTTATCGCGCGCAGCTAATAAAAGTTCGCACATTGACCCAAATTTGAGTAAACAAGATCGCGCGTTCTTTATTCCAGTATTTGAATCTCATTGGCCGGTTACGTATGTAGGGATTCGAGTTAACGATCACGCGAGGAATTCGGCAATAACATTGTTTCGGTAGCGCATGATTGGACCTGATTGTATCCGAATTTCCCCGAGTCAGGCCAACTGGTCAGGCCCATGGATTACGACTTGCCACTCCCTTTAAAGGGAAGGTAAACCCTGGCGATTTAATTACCTGTTTAGTTGAAGGGCACATTGTTGATTATATATGTCGAATTTCAACACATTTGGGCCCCCCTAACGCCTCAAATTTCCTCCTTTTCCCGACCGATTGGAGCATCCGAACGCCTGGCAGTACACCATTTTGAAACGCGTAATAATGGCGGCATCCGGGTACTTCTGGTCCGAGAGGTCCGACAAAACGTCACAGGGCGGGGCTTATCTGTTCAAAATGGCAACGCACACGATCGATATAGGACCTTCTAGCAGACGACAAAATGATATTTCTAACTACTTGTTGACGGCGTTAGGGGGGGCCCAAATGTGTTGAAATTCGACAACGATCAACAATGTGCCCTTCAACTAAACAGCTAACTAAATCACCAGGGTTTACCTTCCCTTTAACTTACGCCACATTCGAGAATACCGGCTCTATTCTTTGCAGCATTGACTTCATTCTATATACTGCACCAAGGCTCCTCCTACTTCGGCACTGTAAAGTATCTCCTTCAGTTTAGCCGCGCTACCGCCAGTCTTGTTTTTCCAGATAGCCAGGCATACTCTCATCGCTTTCATGTAGTCATTGCTGTGTTTCGTGAGAATGGCATTTGACTGGTTATATTCGATACCGAGCTTTTCGGAAAGATCGCTGTATTTCCCAGATGGGACGTGGGTTGCTAGAGTGTTCAATTTCCTATCTGGTACTGCGTCACTGCTGTGTATGACAGGGATAAAGCAAAGTAAAGCAGGATTTATTTGAAATGTATCTCAACTCATCTTGAATACTGAGGGTTAGGTACTTTAGACCAACCCCCCCCCCCCCCCCCCCCTCGTTTAGAACTGATAACCGTCTTTTTTCCACTTGTCAGAGAATTTGAGAAAAACTGGACCAAAAAATCTATTAAGTTTTTGTTTGTTTGTTGTTGTTTTTTTTCTTGCTTGTCAGAAGATTTTCTGAGATTTTTGTGCACCCCCTCCCCTTTACAAATTCCTGGATCCCCCTCTAGAGGGAAATATTATAAAGTAATTATAACGTCAACCCTGATATCAAGCTGGTTTTACGACAGCAGAACCATATTACCAGTACCCAAAAATTGTCGTTAACCATTTTGATCTTTAAAGTTAGGTCGCTGAAATACTATCAAAGAAAAGGCATATCTAACAATGACATCGAAGAAATCTTATTCTTTTTTTTTTTTTTTTTTTTTTGCTGTCTATTCTATCATTGAAATATTAATACAAAATTTGCGATAGGGAAGTCTATCCAAATATTACTTGGTTTTTTAGACGCAGAAAATCAGACCTACAGATCAAAAGAAGTTTGACGAAAATCAAACTACTACTACTACTAATAATAATAATAATAACTAATAAGAAGTTTATGAATTTAGTGGCATGAACAGCTATGGAAACAATGAAAATCTATAGATCAATTGGCAACTCAGTCATGGGTTTGTGATGTCGTTTGGGGTGTTGCAAGAAAGTTGCAAATTGTAAAGCAAATTAGAACAACCATTCTCAATGGTTCAGGGTTTGCCCATTCAAGAAGATGCGCTTGCAACAATGATTTTGATTGGTCAGTACCGATCAGTTGCAACCTGCAATCAATCGCAACTTTCTTGCAACACCCCAGTTGTCACATAACTCACCAAGTAATTCGTTTATATTCATAATACAATTCTCAATTTTTGCCCAAGAATATCTATAGTTTTATGTTTTTGGATGTATAAACCTCTTTTCAAAATATTATATTCCCATACAACTCATCTTATAT
This sequence comes from Heliocidaris erythrogramma, assembly GCA_025617745.1. Classification (NCBI taxonomy): domain Eukaryota; kingdom Metazoa; phylum Echinodermata; class Echinoidea; order Camarodonta; family Echinometridae; genus Heliocidaris; species Heliocidaris erythrogramma. Next base: position 54,817,634 of record CM046862.1, read on the forward strand.
GTATATTGTATAATAAATTCATATTTTCATGCTTTTACAGTAAATGATTCACTATGTATATAGGTTATACATACAAAAACATATACTATTTTTAATAGTATAAGTCATAAGGAAATCATATTCTTGGACAAAAATTTTGAAGTTGTATTATGAATATAAACAAAATAGTTGGGGAGTTGTAGGCTATACAATGACATCACAAACTCAAGACTGAGTTACCAATTTGTCCAGTGTTTTCCCCATTTTTTCATGCTACTTACTAAGAAATCATAACTTTCTTATATAGTTGTCCAATTTTCCTCAAACTTTTTTTTGATCTGCATTTTTTTTTTGCTTCTATTAACCCATTGCTTACGGGAACAGGGTGATCTCTGTATTAACCCTATGTGAATATTGGAATTTAGTAGCCAACGGGTTGAGACTAATTATAATCTCATAATTGATAGGATTGAAGTAAATTGAATATATCATAAAGAAAGTAAATGTGAGAAAAATACAATGCCCCGACCGGGATTCGAACCCGGGAACCCTGGATTACATGACCAGTGCTCTACCAACTGAGCTATCCGGGCTCCTGTCGAAGCAAAGTAACAATCTCACATATAGCTCTTCTCATAAGACTAAGTAATTTTTGCACTGGACTTCCCCTTTAAGAAAGAATCTAACCTCGCTTCAGCAGCAGAAACTTCCCCGTCTGCCAATAATTCACATGGAATGCCACCGGATGCGGATGCCAATGGTCCCGATGTTTTTTGGCCTGCTCGTGAATTGTAACAAAGACATCGAAGTTGGAAATGGTTTAAAAAAATGAGTCTTTGTATTCATGTTTCGCTTATATGTAGACCTATTGTTGCATTGCAAATCAAAATACAATTAACTTCAATTATTTTTCAAATATGTACTTTTTATATACCATTAATTTACTCTCCATTTTTTATTTAGTTATTTTTTTGTAATTTACCATGTTGTCTAATTGTTATGTATTTTCATGAACATGTAGAATGATTTGGTAGACTGCAGGGCGCCTTTGGAAAGCAGTTTTCATAACTGAACTGTCCAACCCCGCAGCATAAAATAAAGAAAACAAAATAAATAAATCGATTAATGTAACTTATGCAAATTATCATCAAATCCTGTTACCTCAACAATTTATAAAATGTATAATGGCTATCATGTCATTTTTGTTGATTTGATTTTGTTTTAATCAAACAGCTGTACCCAGTGAATTTCATAAAATCCATACATTACAGCTTAATCATTCCACATATTATCGGGATTAGCTCTTTTGCTTTCGTAATTTTCGTTTTGCTGTAATAGTTTTCCAACACGTGAAAAATGTTAGGAAAACGAATGCCACTGCTTTTTTCACATATGTGTTTTTTCCATCATGTATATGTATGCTTATAGCTAATAACATAGTAGTTGTATATGCATGAATTCGAAAGAAACAGTGTGAGTATAATTTTATGTTCATGGCCAATTCTTTACTGATTGAGACCATGTAGTCTGCAGCAGTTTAATACCTTCTCCAAATATCTCATCGGCTAGGCGGATATTACCAGACGCTTCTAGTGCTGTCTTCAGAGCCGAACGCTCTGTAGATTTGGTTTGTTTCTTTCGCCAATCTCGCAACATCTCCAGAGTCCCGGAGTAAGTTATATTCTGATACCGGGAGTTTGTTGCAATGTAGCGTTCTCTGTCCGCTACTTCAAGTCCCAGTGCTCTGCCTAAGTCGTCGATTTCATTATTCTTGACGACGTTCCTGGCGACTGTCTTGAGGATATCATCAAAACTGCTCTTCTCCACACCAGCCTGAGGGACTGTCCTAAAGTGTGTCGAAAATATAATTACATGTACTTGATTGAATTGATTTTAGTAGCTTCACAAAATGTGCTATATTATCGTGATTTCCTGGAAGACAATTCATACCTCATGCCTTATATATCATCATGTTGTTTCTGATAATACACACAAAATAAATAAATCAGTAAGATAATTTAGACCTACAACATACGATCACATATTCTTTACTCTTGACGAAAATCTTTAAACCTTTGTCGACTAATTCAAATATGAAAATATGTTTAGTATTACAGAATCGGAAAACGGCGTTGAAGAGAGACATACTGAAGTTTTTCGTCTTGCACTCAACAGAGTATACCGCAAGAATGAACAGAAAGCCGAAAACGACAGAAAGAGTTCGTGAGGACGCTCTGTTTAATATTTCGCGCGCTTTGTTCCTTAGTTTCCAGTTATATTGTTCGATTTCGGCTTTCTGTTCATTCTTGCGGTATACTCTGTTGAGTGCAAGACGAAAAGCTTCAGTATGTCTCTCTTCAACGCCGTTTTCTAATTCAAATATCTGAATCTGTGTAAAGGTTTCTTTTCACGAAATTTGTTTGTGGGGGGGGGGCTGCCATTAGGCCTACTTGTGGGCAAAAATTGGTCCGAATTTAGTCATAATTCAAAAATCTTATCACCATTAAAGAGGATTGAGGAAGGACAATAATGGTAGATTAACAATTTTTAACGTGCTCGTGCCAACAATGGAGGCAGCAGCCAGCTTGTTAACAGTGCTCATATACTTTAAAAACGCTCTCATTTTACAGTATTAGCGTGAGCAAATTACTGTATTGGTGCCCTTCTGCACTTTCCTAAGTCGGGTTGACGAATATAAACTCTTTTATACTTACGATACTGTGATTTTAGGCGATTTTACATCCAGCCCCAAGAATTTTTTATGTTCATCTGTCACAATACCTAGAAGTTTGAAAGAAGAAATACGTGTATGAATCATTTCATGGTTTGTTTTTGTTTTTCTTCGTTACATAATATGCTAGAAGAGCCTTTGAATTGTGAAGTTTTATGTTTAGGGATCAAAATTGTGCCAAGGCGTCTGCTGCGAACTTCACTTTACGCTGTACAGACTGAATCGTGTATTCTTTTCTATAGTTTATGAAATAACTTTAAGATATTGCCTAAATTCGTAACACATAACTTATCTGTACTTTATTTTAGACAGCACTTGAAAAATGTACATGCAATGCAGTTTGATGGTCGATTTATTAATATCATGGAATAAAGTGGTTTGAATAAAGGTGGTTACTAAGAGCAGATCTAATGGTATTTGATTGCAATTAATTTTATAAGAATCTTGTTCTACCTCTCCTAGTTCATTTCCCTATATAGCATCTTGAAACTACACGGCCTCCTTTTCATTTTATTAACAAATTTATAATGCACACACATTAAATCACAAGAGCTTAGATACAAAATGTTCTGTATCTTCTAACTTTCTGAAATACGAAGAGTTCCAGAGAACAGGGGCAAACTTGGGAAAGCACCTGCCCCCACAAGTTGCGTTCTTGTCTTTGGCACAGTGGCCTTTGTAGACAAGGGGGGGGGGTGGGGGCAGAGGGGGCCGTGAAGGAGCACAAGAACGCAAAAAGAGAAAAAGAAACGGGAGAAGTACAAGAACATGTATGGTCTTCGAGGGTTTACGCCCCAGAAAAGGACCTAATTCATTTATAATAAATTATGTTTTTATAGGGTTTGAAATGCGATTTTTTTTTTTAATTTTATAAAGCTCGGTCGCTTTATTCCCTCGCATAATTATGTTCAGGATCTAGCTATTTCGTTCACAAATGGCGTTTTTTAAAGTGTTAACCATGACGCTAGTTGCTTTGCCCCTCCCCCGCACAAGGCAAGAGCTTGTTAAATTTTGAGCCCCCAGTGCACATAAAGCACTTTTAAAGTAAAGAACATTTGAAAAAATTCCTCAGATACATTTCTTCAGGATTTTCATTCATTCTGCGCCCCCAATAGGAATGTTAAAATTATTTTTAAAACATCTATTACTAGGATGCTGTATTCCCTTACATTTTTTTCTACTGGTAAAAATCTTAACTTCATAAGAAATTTCAATTTGAGGGGTGAAAATGCAAGAAAGAAATCTGCCGCATTGCTCCCTCGCTTATAATTCATCAAATTTGGGCTAACAACCCCGGGTCATGTCATCAAAAATCATTTTAACGTAGTGCCATCAGTTAAAAATAAAAACGCTCATTAATCTGAGTTTGGGCATGGGGGACGGACATTTTATAGTTGGCCCCGTCCATACGTACCTAGCCATGATACGTCACTGCTTTGGTACGACCAGTCTCGGCGCCTCGGGTGATAAAGAACGATCTTACCGAGTCAGTTAAATCATGTCGGAAGGCTTTTATACCGACAGTACACGAGACAGACAGCCTGCGAGATCGACAGCCCGCAAGAGAGCGAAAACCGAGGAGATCGACAGCCCATGAGATCTTCTAGAAACTTTGAGGGTTCGCTCACCAGACCGATATTGTCGTTGTTCTCGTGGTTTGGTCTTTTGGGCTGTCGACCTTGTAGTTTGTCGGTCTCGTGACCTGTCGTTCTCTTGGTTAGGTATCTTGGACTGTCGGTCTCCTGGGATGTTCCGTCTCAGAAAGGTACTTAATTATGCCTGTCCCATGGATCTTGACAGTAGTCAGACATAAATTTGAAGATTATTCTCATGAATATACTGGAATCCAGTGCAATTCCTGAAGGACAGGACTTACTCTGGTGAACTTGAGCCAATTCCTAAAATAAATCATATATAAATTCTAGTCACCATCGATGAACCTACCTTTTTTAACACTTTCAGCAAGTTCTCCCATTCCTGACAACCGTAAAGCTTCCACAAGCTTTTCCTTGGTAGAGCCATCCTTTTGATACCACATGTTTAGCATGGTTTGAGTTCCCTTCTTTATCGTTAAATCCTTCCTATTTTCCTCATGAAATGCATCGATTTGGCTCTGTTCGAACTGCAGTAATATACCAAGTACAGATATATCCGATATCTGCTTAGCAATCAGAACAGCTTCAAGGGAAGGTAGAGACATTTTTGTTTTTGTCACCAATGAAATTACAATAGGATTAACGCACTATTGCTGCACAATCCTGAATGGACTAAAGTAATATCCATCCCTACACACACGTTGATATATTACGCGCGTACTATAGTAGGCCTATTAACGTGATCAAATATTGACACTAGATGACCTGGGAATCCCCGACTTTCTCCAGTAGGTACGAAGGTCAATGTTAGTGTGTTGTTGGTGTCCAATTGAAAACGGTTCATCATAGCACAGGCTGCTTCGGCAGATAGGGCCGACTAATAATACGGAAACACTAAAGGAGCTGGCAAGAAAAGCTATAGGCCTATGGTTCAACATAGGGAATAATTATAGGCATTGTAGGGTATTCGATTACGGATATAAAACCATATATGGTTACATGTCGTTTTTCCGAAGGTTCATTGAACGTTCATAATTCCAAAGGTTCGTTTTTCAGAAGCTTCGTTACTCCAACGGTTAGTAATTGCGAAGGGTGATAATTCAGAAAATTAAAAAGGTTTAGTAATACATTTCCTGGTTTACAGTAGGAACTTTAAAATATTTATCAGAAATGCTTTAGATTGCATAGTAGAAATATGATATCGCTGGTGGGTTTTTTTTAACGGAGCAGGGTGAATGGGTGTGTGTGTTCACAGTTTGTTTTGCTATCCTTTTTTTTTTTTTTTTTTTTTTTTGCTTTAAGGTCTGAAACCGGACATAGTTATTTAATCAAAATTTAATACCAAAAGATCTTGTAATTACATAAAATTACCAGGACCATGGTCCCATTCTGGACTCCTGGCCGGTCATACGATTACAGCACGGTACAATATATACAAGAGTTCACTTGCAACACAATAATTTACATTTATGTAATATACTTCGGAGTTATGGACAACATGATATAATTATACTGGGTCGTATGCTAATCTTCCACAACTTAAATAGATAAGTATGAGATGTAAGTAATAATCTAGTTTAGGCCTTTCGGTAGAATTAAACTGACACTTTTCTAAGCATGATGTATAGGTGGGTAGATATATTGCTGAAAGGAAGAATGTACTGTTGCAGAGGAAAGTGACTATTGCATTATATAATACAGGTAATAAGAATAGTGAAGATCGAAAGACAAGTAAAAAAAAAAATGGTGCTCTACAGTCTTGTTTCACTAGTATCTAGTTTAATTACTCTGCAATCCTAGATGCCAAGGTGTTTCACCTCACCCCACATCTGTTCTTTATACTAGGTGTTACAAAAAACATTTCCCACTTTTGATCCTTAATAGTTCGAAAACTATATATCAGATAACACTGTCATTGATATGAGTAATAGCTGAATAGTGTACAATTTAGTTGGAGGTGATTTGAATATGAAAGCATTAATAAGTTTCATTAAGTCCATGATTAATTTTAAAGTTAGGTTCCAGATTTTGGTCAAATTTTAACCCTCTGTACAAAACTTGAACTTTACACAGGAACCAATGATGTTTATGTGAGTGAGTGCTTACAATGACACTGAACAGTGGACATGAATACCACCTTTTCAGAGCTCTGCTGATCAGGCTTCTGGTCTCTTGCTCCAAGGCACATGAATGTTTTATTAATAATTCATGATGGATTGCCTTGGGCACTGCTAGTCTGAATTCATGGTAAAGGGTAAAATGCATGCACATGAAAAAGTAAGCATATGTTTCCATGTGCTTGCAACATCATCATCACTATCATCATCATCATCACCATCAATATCATCATCGTCGTCGTTATCATCATTATCATCATCATCATCACTGTCACTATCATGATCATCATTATTAGCAGCAGCAGCATTATCATCACCATCATAATCATCATAATCATCCTCATCATCATTGTTATCATTATCATCATAATCATCACTATCATTGTCATCATTATCATCACTATCATTGTCATCATCATTATCATCATCACTATCATCTTCGTCATCATCATCATTATCATCATCATCAAGGACAACATCAATATTTCTATCCTTTGAATGACTTAAATCACTTCGCATTACTTTGATTGCTTCAAAATCCATTAAAGGAGAATTACGCTCAAAAATAAAGACGATAGTGTTCAAAGGTGTTATTTATTCCTACTTGTTAGACTATATGGCTTCGCGTCAAAATATACGAGATCGATACGAATCAAGATTTTCTGAGCAAAATTTACCATCTGCTAGCAATATGTATCGTCTGCTAGCAGCACATGGGGGCTGCCATTTTGTTTATGTGTACAAAATCCAAATGTGTACTTAATCCAAATGCTCAATTGCCTTTTTCAAAATTAAAAACCCATTTGAGATTAAAAATATAGAATAGATATGTCAATTTATTTTTAAACTGAAGATTTCCTTATATATTTCTGTTGAAAATCGATATTCGCTTAATAGAAATCTTTCTCGATACTGGACGTATGGAACGGAGCAAATTAATTCAAATTTTATGGATGCTTCTTCCCTGTGCATCTATAGCGGCAAACTATGCATTCACCTGCTTTCGGATACTGATGGACTTGTAAAGTCGGAATGCATGCTGCATATATTATGTTCTGCTCTGTTGGCAAACCCAAGAAAATAGATTTTTGTTAAGCAAAACCAGACAATTTAAAAGTATCATTATAAAGATTTAATTTTTATAATACATGTAAACACCCACCTTATATTTTTCGTCACATATGGGATTTTAGGTAATGAAGAAAATCAATTTAGGACTTGGATTCAAAATATCTTCCTGACTGGAACATTTCTCAATGGTTCATGTAGAACTCCAAATCAGCAAGAAAATGGCAGCCCCCATGTAAATGAGTAGGAGACGATACCGGGTGTTGGAATATCTTTATTTATACCTTTTTCTGATATCTTATTAGAAAATGATTTAGGCCAATAAGTAGGAATATATTACACATTCCAATATAAGTAAATTTGTAATTAGGGGTTAATTCTCCTTTAAAATGACATCTCAGTGAAATGACTTTACAAAGTTAATACCAGAGGATGAATAAAGACTAGCCGTGATAGTGGAATTCCTCATGAATAAATAATAAAGCATTCAAACTCTGGCCATTGTCCAGGACCATTGTGTGGGTGTTAACCACACACTCCCATACACACCAATTGACCCCTGTGCAAAGTTAAAGTTTTGTACAGAGGGTCGGAAATAGAGCAAAATATGAACCCTAAATTAAAAATTAATCTTGAATTTAATGAAACTGGTTTATGCTTTCATTTTTAAATTACCTCCAGCAAAATTGTACACTGTTCAGCTATTGCTCATATCAATGTCAGTGTTATCTGATATATAGTTTTTGAACTATTAAGGATCAAAAGTGGGAAATGTTTTTTGTAACACCTAGTATAATATATAGGCTATATATAATAGCAAAAGCAGCACGTGGACATCCACGGGCGCTAGCTGTGTTTATGATTAATCATCGCACCGTATATTTGTCACAATAATCGAGTGAATAAAAAGAAAAGTCGGGTAAAGTGGGGTTTTTTTACCAAGAAGTATTTACAACATATTAATATGTGTTATTTATTCAAATCTTAGATGAGTTCTGAAGAAAACACATTTTCATCTTGATGAAGACTAAATGACGATTGTTTTACTTTATGAATGACTTAATAATGATTTTATTTTATGTTACGCCCGGATGTTACGTCGGCCCTGGACGTGGCCTGTGGGCGACACACGATTTCATTTACACCAAGGCGGGATTCTCGCACATAAAGCATGGATAGATTTATAGTAGTATATCCATAGTATATCCACAGGCGTAGCCAGGATTTTTTAATAGGGGGGGGGCAGTCACCAGGGGGTGGGTGCAGGGAGGGGGAAGTTTTCCCGCGCGAAGCGCGAAAGCTCTGACGTTTTTTAGAAAATTTGGCTCGTAGCACATTTTTTTTAGGAGGAAAGTTATTTCAACGTCCGGACTGCTTTTTAGTTATGTTTTTTTAGTTGCTGAATAGGAGGGCCCATGGCCCCCCTGTGCCCCTGTCTACTTCAGTGAATATATCCATGCACAGTGCTAGAAGGAGTGATTTGATCTTGTCATGTTTCTGTGGTTTAATACTCAAGAGAAATTAAGGCCATGAAAACATAACATGCATAATTAGCGGTACGTCCCGTGTGAAGGATACAAAAATGAGAAAAATGAATGTATTGCCATTTTCCTTTTCAGGGGATTATTACCCCACTTATATGGGTCTTGGGAGGACCGACGGATTGACTTTTCCCTACTACCCACCCCCCCCCCCCCCCCCCCCCCTTCTATCGGCCTCCCGTCACCCCCAGCGCCAGGGGAGACGGGAGTAATATCCTATACGTATTCATAATATCATTGTGGAAATATTTTCGAAGAAAATTTTGGTGGGGGGGGGGGGGGGAGTCTCCTTCTTTACACCGTGGCAACCGATATTCCTCATTGACGTGATCTGCTACACCTCCCCTCCCCGAATGATGTCTAAAGAACAGTTTAGTCTGTCATAAGGGAATGAATAATATATTTGAGGCGATATACAATAACATGTTTCCAACGGTATGAGGGTCATTTTCCCTTTCATGCGTCAAGTTAGTTTTTGATAATAGTAATGACTTATACAACAGCCGTCCAAATGTGCGGTTATGTAAACCATTAACCCTAACCCTAAACCCTAAACCCTAACCCCACCCCTAACCCTATACATTGTTTTCATGTTGGGTGGCTGACGCAAAAGGAAGTTTACCCTAGTATATGCTTCCATAATTATAAGTAAAAAGTAGAAATAAATTTAATCGATTTTAAAGAGTCTTAAATATGAAGTGGCCGAAACCCGCTCCCATTTTTTTTACATCTAATAGTTATATAAATGAATAAATAAATAAATAAAAATAAATAGATAAAAATAATATTAAAAAAAAAAGCCTGTTGAGAGTTCAATTTAGAAAGTAGTGGAATTCTTACATAAATCAAACTTCCAAAGGAGCTGAATTTTCACAAATAATAGGCAGAATAGTTTACGGGACCACCAACGCCGCCCCCCCCCCCCCCCCCCCCCCCCCCCCCTGTTTCATTGAGACCTGTACATCATCCGCGTAAATCACTTGCTGAATTGAAAAGCAGATTGAAGTAGGGGCAGACCTGTCTATCTCTGATTTTCATACAATTAACGGCGCTTTTATATCTTGCTTGGTATTTTACATCCTATAGGCCTAGGCTACATCATCACCATCGACTTCTTTTTATCCAAAAAGGAACCGTAAAAGAAATATAACCTAACTTGGAACACATTACCGAACTACAACCTAAGAACCATTCCCTGCCCGGGTACCCAAAGGTGGGGACCGAAAGGGCCAGGGGAGGCGCCTATTCGAACCAAAAAAAAAGGCCCCAAATCCTTAGCGTATATATATCTGGCCCTTTGGGGAAATCATACCCGAAGGTATATGAGGACCTGGCTACGCCAATCTGTACGATAATTTTCTCTAAAAAACGATGATTTTGAGCCTCGGATACGATAATTTACCATTTTGAACCTCAAATCTCAATCCCCTCCTTCAGGCAATTCTGGATCCCCCTGCTAATAATATCGATCTAAATAAAGATTGAAAGGTATTAATTAATCAAAACATGATGATATCCCCCCCCCCCCCCCCCGCTTTAAGTGCCACTGACTAGGCAAATAAAAACATCTCCGACAAGATTATGTTCCTCCGACGGATGTGAAACTGAAATTTCATGTCTGGAAAGAAAGACCAAGGAAGGCGCGAAATCCAATATGGCGCTCTCCACGTCCCTTCACGAGGTGCTCATTTTGAGAGGGGAAACCCATCGCTGGAAAGATCTTACCATTAATTCAGGTATTTTAAGAAACTCCTCACTATTTACCTTATCTTATGGAAGAAAATGAGCTGTGAAAGTGCGTGAAGTTTCTACGAATTTTGTATTTTCCACTGGACGTTGAACAATACCAGTGCCACCAGTTAGAATCTACACCGTACACGCTAACTCCATTGCATTGTCCCACGTATAGAGATTGGTGTTTTATAAAAAGTTAGTAAATTGCAGATCTGAATCTTTCAAAGAATGTGTTCCACACCACTCAACGCTACATTACTGCAAAATAGTTGGTATTTTCTGTCGCATGTACTAAAGGTATGGGGGGAAAATAAGAAAAATATTTTAAATACTTACTTTCAAGTTCAGCTAGTAGCTATGTGACAAAAAAAATTGAACTGCATACATCTTGATACAAATAGTATCATAGGAAAGCTCTTTAAGAGACCTTTCCAATGACACTAACAACTTTCAAATTGGTCAAGTAACTAAAAAGTTATGATAATTTAAGTCCTGTCATTTCAACCATATTTCCGGCCACTGTCTTAATGTAAAACCAATGGAGGGCATGAAAAAATGTGTGACCAATATGGAGGGAATTTCATGTCACACTATAAACACACGCATAACTTCTCTATTTCTGAGACTTTTGAAGTGATCTAGGTATCAATGGAAAGCTGAAATTGAGCCTGGAGCAGCTACTAATTAGTTACTTTTTTAACAGTAAGTATATTGATTTATGCTAATTAACTTATGTTATGCGAAATATGGAAAATATTTGTTACAATTGTATTTGTAGAAAACAAAGAATATAAAAAACACATTAAAATAGAGTTTGATTCAGGGTGCCTTTTAATTTATAATGATTTAACAAACACAAAATAAAAGCTGAAAATAATTAAAAAAAAAAAAAATTAATTTTAAATTAGAATGATTAATAAAAATATTCATCAATTTGATTTTTAATCAATTGAATTCAGATTGAAGAGAAAGTTGAAATTTATTTTTCCCCCAAGAATTACATAATCATATTTGAAAAGAAAGTATAATGACAGTCAAATTCATAGAAATGCGGATATGTTTGATTCATAAATCATAATTCACGACAAAAACATTTGACCAGTGTCAGATGCGCCATCTCTGCCGCGCCCACCACGTCCAGCGGTCTGTCAGAAGCCAGACCACTGGCGGGGTATCATCGACCGAGCGCCAGCTCTTGGCCCGGCGCACCCGGCGGCCTAACTCCAGGTACAACTATCCAAAGTCGACCTCGCCCATTTTATGGCTAATTGCATCGCTTAATTTCGGCAGGTAAGATAGAAATTTGTACTTACACTTCAAGAGAATTACTGTAACTATGTAGCAGGCTCTTTGATTTTACGATTTAACGATTGTTTCGATGAAAAAAGTGGAATTTCCTCGCCGAGCTGATCTTTTCCCCGTACTGTACCGTCGATTCAAATGACTCGATCGCACTGTGTGATCGAGTCAGCGACGTATATACGGTACATTACACACAGTGCGATCGAGTCATTTGAATCGACGGTACAGTACGGGGAAAAGATCAGCTCGGCGAGGAAATTCCACTTTTTTCATCGAAACAATCGTTAAATCGTAAAATCAAAGAGCCTGCTACATAGTTACAGTAATTCTCTTGAAGTGTAAGTACAAATTTCTATCTTACCTGCCGAAATTAAGCGATGCAATTAGCCATAAAATGGGCTAGGTCGACTTTGGATAGTTGTACCTGGAGCTCCAACGCTGCGCGTTGGAGCTCCTTTGAGTTACCGGCGGCCTGGCTTCTGACAGACCCGCTGTGCAAGAGTTTCCTGCGTGACCTATTTGAAAGCTGGCGCATGTCTAGAATCTAGTCAAAATGAATCATTTCATACTTTGATAATTAACAAAAGTTATGTTCACTGTTTCAATAAATATTTTACTCATTTTACTGATGAAATTCGATGATGAAAACGGCCAAAACTTTTCTAAAATTTCAAGCGATGATATCAATTTCTGGATGGTGGATGTCCACATTGAAACTTACATGTATCGAAAGTGCAGAATCTGGGCTACTCAAATACGGCCTCGAGAAAGTTGCGCCGATTTGCGCTCGCTCGAGAGAGCTGATTTTCAATTGGGATGTATGCAGAGGCGATGTCACTTGCGAACAGAATGTGAACAAGCCTTCTGGCCGTACTCGGCGCTCGCGGTACCGTTGCATTTGCACATACCTACAGCTAGGCACAACCACGGGCGCTAGATGGCGCTATCGCGCAAGTGCACAGATAGTCAATGCGCGATTCGGCCCGCTATGCATGCACACACTTCCGATACCGCCTGTGTTAAGCGAATGACAGGCGAATGAATCTGAGATTTTTTCTTTCTGTGATTGGTCCCCCTATGTTTATCAATGACGTATTCTGAATGTCTGCGAGTTTACCGTTCAGGGGATGCCCTATACATCCCACCAAACCCAGGATTTTTTCCCTGAAGGACAAACAAAGTGGCGGTATGTATGCAATTTTAGGCATTTTTATCGCTACTTACCTTGTTCTTGCATAGTTTGAGTGGGTGATGTAGTGAGATGTGTCAGAATCTGTGTAATTTAGGGGAGTTGAGTTCGTTATCTATCGATGAGTCATTGAATAATCGCGCCGCAGTGAATCGCCTATGCATGTGAGATGCATGTGAGAGGCATAGATATGGGCTTGTCATGCAGTGAGCTACGATTTTGGGGGAATTTCTTCCAATTTATTCGCGCGCGCGCATGATGATCGTTTGACTATCGATAGTACATTGCTTGTAAAGCCACGTACGTGCTGCGGGCAGAATATGTCAACATATTTTTCAGCACATGATATGGACTATTTAGCCCTTATTTTTCACTATTTATGAGATTTTCAGTTAAGTTTTGAGCCATCTGTGTGATAATTGGAATATTAATCAATATTTTAAGGCATGTTTTGTGACAGTGAGTGCTGGTTTTTTTTTTTGTGGACCTCCCTAGTTCAGCCCTTAAAAATCTCACTCCTACCTCAAATGGCCGTTAGGAAGAACTTTCATATTTTCAGCAAAATCCAAAGTCAAAATCTTGTCCAAAACCGGAGAAATCCCCGCCGATTTGTTTCGCGATCGCGTGTTGTTTACATACTGCCGATGTCTTACACTAAAATCGGCCAATAAAATTTTTGTCCACGAAAAACTCGGGATCGCAAGCGCACATCGATCTTTACGATCGCGCACACAGAAAATCGGGACTTTTCCGCGTACGCCATATAGGGACCGAATTTTTAAGGACAAAACTCTTTTGGGGAGATGTCAGCGCCTGCGGCGTCAAGGAAATGTACACAATGACTCCGATAGCTCGTTTCGCGAGAATCGACAGTAAATTACGGATTTCATTTTTGGAAATATCTTTTCCAACATCGGTGAGTTGAATTTATTGTATTTCTTGAATATCTTGGGGTCGGTTTTTGCAAATTAAATGCCGATTTTGAGTGAATGTTGGTGACTTTTGTGCAGTGGTGTTTTAAAAAGTTGAGGTGTATGACTGCCTACATTATACACACGAAGTATAGGAATGTAGCTATGAGTGTTCCACACATCGATTTCTACCTTTCAAATTCAGCCGCGGCCCCCAACCTTTTGAAACCCTTAAGTACACAATAAAACAAATTGCCTTCTTAATTTATTGGGGGCGGAGGGGGAATGGCAAGGGAGGGGTTAAAGGGATATAAGGGGATACTTTCCCCCAATATCTAAACAATTTTTTTTATGGGGGACTCCCCCAATGTATATTTTCAAGGGGGGGGGGGGGGGTAATTGCAAGGAAGTTTAAGTACGCAATAAAACAAATTGCCTCCTTAATTCATTGGGGGCGGAGGGGGGAATTGCAAAGGGGGGGGGGGGGTTAAAGGGATATAAGGGGATACTTTCCACCAATATCTAAACAATTTTTTTAATGGGGGACTCCCCCAATGTATATTTTTGAGGGGGATAATGGCAAGGGGGGGGGGGGGGGTAATTGCAAGGGAGGGGATAAAGGCATGGGCGGATCCAGGGGCTAAAGCGGCCGTGCCCCCTTAAAATCCAAGTGGCATGCCTTAACTACACAAAATAATTTCCTTTTTGGGGGGGGGGTTATTGCAATCCAAGTGGAATGCCTTTACTACACAATAAAATAATTTCCGAAAACTCACCAGTGTTTGTGTGTATCCATTGTCATGCCTTATCTGCATGACAAGAGGAGGCATGGATACACACAAACACTGGTGAGTTTTCGGAAATTTCTTACGATCTTTTTTGGATTTTTTGGTAAAAATACGTACGATCAAAAAGACATTCTAATTCTAAACGTTTTCCTAGGAGGATACGCTGTGGTGAAGGAGCTGTCGGTTGCGAGAGTTATCAGAAAAGTGATATTTCAGGGCATTTTCCAGTCCTGCTAACCCGTGCGCAGTTAGATTGCTGGGTAAGAATGCCTGGGTAAGAAGGCGTATAGCCATTTTTTTTTTTTTTTTACATTCACGAAGCCAATCCTGGCTACCCGTCCGCGCGTCCTCCTTTCTCTTCTGCACTACTAGTCATGCTAGTAGTGCCTACTCCACTAGTGACATCGCCCTCTCTCAATTGGATCGATCGCACAACTATGATTTGGACAGTTTAGTACTGATTGTGAAAAAACTAGTCTAGCATGGTCTAACTCTAAGTTAATTACTAGATGTAGGCCTATAACTAGTAACAAGAATTCAAGCCTGAATAATAAAATGAATTGCTTTATTTAGTCGGGATCTCTTCTTCATCTCTTCTATCTCAATGAGCATGAGAGTGTTGGCTCGTGATCTTAGTTGGAGGTTGCAACTGTCTTAATATAGTCGTGGTTGAGGAAACCAGCATGTACAAGCCTATGGAGACTGGTTCATAGGTTTGTGCACGCTGGTTTCCTCAACCACGACTATATTATTTATAGAGAGTTGACAAGTGATTTTAGAGTTTTCAACTGTCTTAAATATAATACTTATAGAGATATAGAGTTGACTAGTCATGGTTGAGGAAACCAGCGTGTACAACAAGCCAAGCATGCTCCATAGGCTTATACACGCTGGTTTCCTCAACCACGACTATACTGTCTTATTGTACTTATAGAGAGTTGGCTAGTGATTTTGGAAGTTTTAGTAATCTCGATCATTTGTAGCTACATTGTATCTGAAAGTGGCAGAGTTGTCTTGAAGAGGAGCAAAATGCAGGGTAGATGGAATATACATGTTAATTACGTATATATTTTGTTCGAGAATATGGTGGCCTGTAATCCAGCTACCAGTCATGCCAGTGGAAGTTATAAACTGATTCATCGGACCCAGGTTCAAGACTGAGTCACGTCTTTCGGATGGTGACGTTAAAGGTCGGTCCCAGACGTAAATAATCATATCGGGTTGATAAACGTCTGTAAAAACCCAATTACACACACACATACACACACGGTGGCTTATTACACGACTAATATAGAGAGTTTCTTATGAATTTCCATGGTTTTCTTTGTTTTTCAAGGTTTTGTAACTGTCTGAAAGTGGCAGAGTGGTGTTGAGTAGGAGGGAAATGAGGGGTAGATGAAATATACAGGTTAATTTTGATTGATTCTTTGCCGACAAACGGATTCTTTCACGACTATAAAGACAAAATCAAGAAAATAACTGACAAAATAAACCTAACATGAGGGAAAAGTGAGGGAGATGAATGTGCTTTATTCCGTCGGGATAACTTAAAAAAAAAAAAACTGAAGTGAGGAAAAGTTTGTAGGAGTGTTCATGAGACGAAATAAACCTATATCTCTTTAATTATGAACTTGAGCGATGATGGGTTAAGGTAGTGTGTTGCATGTCATCTGAAAAAGTGTCCCCTGCTGAGAATCTTGTATCAATGGAAATCTGCGTGATGGAAATAGGATACCAAGTTGTGTCCACTGTGCGGAAGGTTTCGCATCGAGAACGAAGCGTTTCGCATCAAATCTTTTGAAAATCGTTGAAGCGAGAATTTCTTTAGAAATTGAGCAGAAAGAAGGTACCAGTTCGTTTAGGTGTCCGGTAGCCTCGAGCACGATATATCCAAAATCTCACCCTTACCTTTAATGGCCATTACACTGCCAACCGTTTGTTACAAAAAAATTGTAGAGTAAATTAGACAGTAAAGGCCACTCACGCTCACTCATTCTACTTCATGTGCAGATTAGGCAGTCATACACCTCAACTTTTTCAAACACCAGTGCTGCACAAAAGTCACCAACATTCACTCAAAATCAGCATTTAATTTACAAAAACCGACCTTAACATATCCATGAAATACAATAAATTCAACTCACCGATGTTGGAAAAGATGATTCCAAAAATGAAATCCGTAATTTACCGTCAGCGTCGAAACGGGGTATCGGAGTCATTGTGTGTACATTTCCTAATCGCTGCGAGCGCTGACATCTCCCCCAAAGAATTTTGTCGTTGAAAGTTTGGTCCCTATTGCGTACACGGAAAAGTCCAGATTTTTTTTTTGTGCACGATCGTAGAGTCCAAAGTGCGCACGCGATACCAAGTTTCTTTGGGGACAAAATTTTATTGGCCGATTTTAGTCTCAGACATCGTCATGTCACCGGGCCTAGTGTAAACAACGAAGCCATTTTCGGTCAAGGGGCACGTACCGTGAAGCGTTCCGTTATGACGGTGCACACAGGAAGAAAATCACGATTTTGGGGAAATTTTTTTGTTCCCTTAAACGAGAATCGGGACGAGGTAAGGGAAATTCTTCCCTAACCAATCAATTTTTTTTTTGAGCAGTAGTGTATATCTATATCTACATATTATTATTGAATTGGTTAGGCCTAGGCTCTACTATTTAAGGAATCGGTTCAACTTGCCAATTTGAAGGAATAGTCCGTTTTAAGCTCCATTTTCAGGTAATTCAGGGTCCAAGGTATTCTCTGTTTGAAACTCTTGCAGCCGTATTCAAACTGTTATTAGTGTGTAAGTCAATGTGTATTTGATTTGCACAGCAGAGTGATAGGACCGTTTCTGTCTCTAAGTGAAGAGCTAACAAACGAGAGACAGAATTTACGGTCTACTTCATGAGCAATTGCCTCCCATAGCAAGTGTGTGATATCTTGCCCTATGTGTGCTGGAGAGGAGCAAGATCACCGACCAAAAACAGCCTGAAAATTTCACTTGATCAAGATGATCAAGATCCTATCGAAGAATCTGGCATGAAATTAGATATTCTATCATCCTAAAATGTACTAGAAGGAAGTATTTTCTCAAAATTTTGCAGATTATATTGGTGTTTTTACCTCTTCAACTAAGAGGACGTGACCGCCGCCGAAATTAACACAGCCGATTTTTCAGCTTGTCCAGTACGGAAAAGCTTGGCCAGAGATTGGCAGCTCTGCCGTTAGGAAGGACTTGTGATATTTCCATTGTGTTGCTAGAGCGTACATGTACATGTAATACCACCCTCACATCAAAGAAATTTCTGCTGAATTTCCGTTGTTAGCCCATTACTATGTTTCTTTGTTTCATGCAGGTGGCACCCAAGGTGTCCTTCAAGATGTCAATGTCGCTGATAGTGCAGGGGGTTTCGCTTTCAAGGACAGTCACAAGGTCAGCAGTGTGACTGCTAACAGGTTCATATACTGGTAAGATTCCCAAGGTGTATCTTTCATTTTTGAAGGAGAGAGAGATAGAGAGAGCGAGAAAGAGATAGAGAGAGAGAGAGAGAGATAGAGAGATAGAGAGAGAGAGAGAGAGAGAGATAGAGAGAGAGATAGAGAGAGAGAGAGAGATAGAGAGAGAGAGAGAGAGAGAGATAGAGAGAGAGAGAGAGAGATAGAGAGAGAGATAGAGAGAGATCAGGAGGGAGGGGAAGAGACAGACAAAAAGACAGTGCACATGACTGCTTACAGATTTATATTCTAATCAGATTTGTAGATTTACATGTATCTTTGTTTGGTAAGGAGAGAAAGACATGAAGACAGAACGTGTGACTGCCAGTAGGTTTATATACTGGTAAGATTTAAAGCAGAGAGACACACACATACATGTACAGAGAAACAGAGAGGCAAACAAAATGAGTAGGAGATAGTGATAGTACAGAGAGATAGAGAGACAGGGAGAGACATACCAAGAAATGGAGAGGTGAGAAAAGGAGTGAGAGATGAAGATAGTAACAGTAGACACACAGAGTAAATAGAGAAGGAGAGAGAGAGAGTGAAAACTTATGCCAAGAGAAAGAGAAAAAGGGCAACAACCGTTCATGCTCACAGACTAGAAAAATTCATCCCTCTCTTTCTCCTTCCATTAGGCGCACATCTCAGAATCGTGTAGAACTTGTGGAGAGCTCCCTCAACCATAATCTCCATGGCAACGCGTTACGTCTCAACTTCCAGGGCTCCCCCATCATCCCAAGGGTGTCCATCCATGAGACCCATTCACATGTGGTGGTTCTGATCGCTACGTTCACAACGGTTCATCGTCTCCCATTCCCACACCCCAACAAACTGAACAGACAGGTAAGCCCAGCAAATGTAGGTGAACTTCTCTAATGCACCTGGGGGTGTTTCATGAAGCTGTTCGTAAAGTTACGAATGACTTTACGAACGACTGGAACATGTTCTTGGGTGTTATACTAATCAGATTCTCAATCATTTAGCACAAGAACTGATCACCAGTCATGCGTAAAGTTGTGCGTAACTTACAAACAGCTTTATGAAACACCCCCCTGGATCAGCATTAATGAATACATTATGCAGACTTGTAGAGAGTGTTGTACATACAAGACTAAAAGACTTGCCGTTTTGACCCCCCCCCCCCCCCCCAATAACATTCACATTTACTGTTTGACTCCCTCCCCCTTAAGTTTCAGTCTTCAACCCCTCATAACTTTCATGTTTGGGCCCCCTCCATTAACTTAGAGTTTTCTAACCCCCTTCCCCTTCCCCTTCCCCTTCCACAAGCCATTTGAAAATATCAAACCCTACCCTCCTATATTGATATATGAAAATATGCGAAGGCAATTTTTATCTGTGGTAGACAAAGCTACATGTACTTGTAATGTGCAGTATCCACAAGGAGAAACTAACTGATCCTGTACACTCCATACCCCTTCAAAATTTGAAAATATGGACTAGGTAGGACCTGATGCACGCAGACCACCAATATTTTGCACAGTACCCATACAGTAAAGTTAGGAGCACTTGAGTATCGCCCCCACTAGGTGCGAGAATATGAACCTGATCACCATTTTGTTTTTCCATTTCTCTATCAGGATTCCACCAACCAGTACGCCAGCACCGATCTAGCCTCCATCTTTGCCGACGCATCCGTGACGAACTTCCGTGATGCGTCAAACGTCCACGAGATCGTGCAGAGCGGGTCACAGACCTACGAGTTCCAGGCGTGCGGGTCGTGGATGACGGGAGACGGGGAGGCGTGGTTTGCTCTCTCTGTACGCAGCGGTAGTCTGGTCTTAGTCAAGATGGCCCCTCTTGGGTTGAGAGGTAAGATCTTTTTTATCAGATTTTGCTCAGACTTTCACTAATCGTCTCTCTCAATTTTCTTCTCTTATTCAAATCATATTACTATGAGGGTCAACTTTCCCTTTAAATTATATACAAACTTATGCCTTACAATTACTAATTGATAACGTTTTGATTAGTGGAGTGTTAAAATTTAATCTTCAGAAAATAGTTCTCCACTTCTTGTACTAATATATTTTCTTTTTTTATGTGCAGGTATTACAACACAGAATGAAGTCAAGGAATCATCCATCATGGAAAGACTGTGGACTGGTCTGGTCCCAAGTGCTATAAGGTTGGTTTATTTTTCTCCTTTGCATTAATTGTATTATGGTGATGAGGACACACAGAAATGAGTTTGTGGGACTGCAAACCGTTACTATAGAGGTGTCATAATTGAGTGGTTTAACGCTTAAAGATAAAGCTCATTCACAGGTCAAGATGCGATGACATTGTGAAAGAAACTATCTCAAAGCAATTGGGAAAGACTGATCATGACAGTCTACAAAAGAAATTGGTGTATACTGTGAGGTTTTGGAATCATCAAAATGATAAGAAATTGACCCAACACCATAAGCTCTGCACACAGAAATGGGTATCATACACAATGTGGCGTAAATGTTCGGCCCGAAGGTTTCATATATTTCTTGTGATATTTCAAATGTGAGGGAATTTGAAGAGCAATCCTTTTCAGGGGACATTTCTGCTATGATGTTCTACCAAACCAACATAAAAGGAATGAGAAAATTATTTTTCACCTTTCCCAGAACTCAACCTTCCCTTTAACTAGAGAAATGCAGGTCACAGTTTGGAGCCCCAGTACAACGCCAATATCCTTTGGCAATACATTAATCTCTGTTTGCCACTATCGATCCAGGGCCCCTTTTCATAAAGCTTGTTATCAATAAGTTACAATAATTGTTATAAACTACCGAAATCCTTGCATCTGATTGGCTAATAGCAAATTTGTCATAGAAATGGGGCAGTTGTTATTGATGAATAGTTTTATGAAACAGCACCCAGGTGTAGTAAGTGGGTATATGGGTAGAATTAATTTGGTTAATGCACTGTGTGATAACCGGGGCCAGATCACCTGTTGTCGTAATAATTTACAAATCTCTTTGGAACAGATCACAGAGACTTCATATCATAATAATGTGATATGAGCTATGCATACAAGAATAGAAAATTGTTATTACATGTATTTCATGCTAACTGCATTGCGTCTAGATTGTTTCAGATTTATCGCCTGTGTATGCAGTGCAGTGCGCTGGTAATGGTTGCTGAACCTTATGCTGTTGTAATACTTTACAAAGCTCTTTGGAAACGCATCTTAGAGATATTGTATTATATTAAATATGATATGAGCTATATATAAGAATGGAATATTGTTACTATTTTATGCTAATTATGTCACTTCTAGATTGTTTCTAGATTGATAGCCTGTGTATGTAAGTTTAATAAAGACTAAGTTTCCCTGTCTCATTTTCTTTTATCATTTCTGTTTATAGGAGAGGCCAAGATGCTGTGTACCTGGCCCAGAGTGTGGCTGTGCGACCCTTAGGCCAGGACATGATGGCCTTCTGTGTGTGCAGAGACCACAAGCTAAGGATCTGGTCCTGCAAGGTAATGCTTATTCGTGACATCCCTGGTCCTTTAATAATTGTTTGGGTTGGTTGGCCGGGCCTGGCTAGAATATTAAAGTTAATTTGGAAAATAAAAACATGCAAATTTCAAGCCGCTCAAAATGCTCGAGAATTTCCACACCGCGAAATATTCCACGTTTACAGTATGCAATCACCGTGATGATTATGGCGAGAGTACTACATATTTCCCAAATCAATTTCACATAATAACTTTTGTCCGTATCTCTTCAGACCTTGAATTGCCTGATCACCAGTGACCTGACCAGCTTCCTGCCAGAGGGCATGATGGGAATGGACGACCAGCCGATCCTCCGGCATGAGATCCGTGTGATTCAGGGTTCAACGCCCTCTAGCCTTACCCTGGGTGTCTACCTAACTATCTCACAGCTTTCGCTGGTAAGTGAATAAGTCTTTAGCCATCTACCATCATATGTTTAGTTGGTTTTCCAGGTTGTTTGAAGGTACCCCAACATATGCTCCATCAACAGTTGCTCTGGGCTTTGCTTCATCAAAGATACAGGTTTAGGGTTAGGGTTAGGTCTATTTTTTGGGCTAGGGGTGAAGTTTAGAATGTGGTCAGTGTATGATATCGACGCAGATCAATAAGCCAGTTCGGGGTTAGCGCATGGTACAAATGACCCCAAATATCCACAGATATTTTAGACATGGAGGGTCCCTTTATCTGCACTTCAGAAAAATAACTCTGGGAGTGATAGAGGTGCCTCATGAATAGCTTTTGTTTCCCCCTTTAAAAAGAATACTTCCGCCTGGATATCATGGAATGCACCATTAGTGCATAATTGAATAATGATTACATGACATTCATGAGCACATATCGAATATTAGTGTCAGTGGGTTTTAGAATTTGGTACAGATGACCTTTATCTGCTCATGCTCAGATTGCATCCCCAAAGTGGCTTATTGTCGCCGTAGCATCTGTCGTACAACCTGTTTGAATGGATAACTTGTGTAGCAATTGCTTTCTACACCATAGTATAGACCGGGACTTTCGACCGACAATTTTGGTTTCTTGAATCCTCCCGTCTGGTAACTTGTAGCTCTTCCACAGGGTCAATTTAACTATGCTGGTCTCCCGGTTCTTTACCTCCATTTCTATGTTTATAAGTTGCATCTGCTATTTCACCAACTTATCATTTAAATCTAAATAATGAGATTTTTATTGGTTATTGCATTGTGGGGGAAAGAATCATAGTAATACTTCTAAAATAGGGAAATGCTGTTATCCCATTATTGAAGTCTCTTACCTCTGTAGTGAAATATTGTCTTTTGCAAATATTGTAACATTGTATAAACATTGAGGATGTTGAAGTTTCTGAGTATATAGACCTATTTACATGTATATCCTCTCCTCTCCTTTTTACGCTGCAGTTTCTGATCCTAGAGCAGCAGTGGCAAGA
This sequence comes from Heliocidaris erythrogramma, assembly GCA_025617745.1. Taxonomy (NCBI): domain Eukaryota; kingdom Metazoa; phylum Echinodermata; class Echinoidea; order Camarodonta; family Echinometridae; genus Heliocidaris; species Heliocidaris erythrogramma. Next base: position 54,840,992 of record CM046862.1, read on the forward strand.
CGGACAGTGCCGTCTGTATCATGTGACCACCCTGGACGATGTCAAGGGTCAAACGCTGGTTGACTTCACAATGACAGGTTCACATGTTGTCGCTATGTGGGGCTTACCTGATGGCGGCACAGTCGTCAAGACTACATGCTATTCAAAGTGAGTAAACAACATGGGATTACACTTAATGTTGAGTTCCTGTTTTGAAACGGAATTTCATTTCAAGACAAATTAGCTCAAAGTATATCTGAACTGTTTATCGTGCAGTGGGGTTGTTTACGCCCGCTAAATATGATGAATCTAATAAAATTTTCTGGAGATCACATTACATGAAAATCATGGACCAGCATATCTCCCATGCAGAATAGGATACCATGTGTTCTATAGCATAAGAAACCATTATTATTATTATTATGATTAATATGTGTGCTATTACGACTAGCTTGAATTTCTAATCTCTTTTTGT
>CM046862.1:54843945-55280674 GCA_025617745.1 Heliocidaris erythrogramma
TTGATCTGTAAATGTTCCATTTTTCTTTTAACATTCTTTATTTAACTGCATTTAGTAATGACATTATCGGGAGAAGTACAAATGCTTGTTTTCTGCTCATGTTCATGGTATTTTTTCCAGGACCATCAAAATCAAGATTTGATCTCATTCTCACTCTCCCTCTGTCTTGCTGTCCCTCTTTCCCTTCCTTACTGTCTTTCTCCTCTGTAACTCTCTATCCCCCCTCTCCTCTCTCCCTTTCCCTGTCTCTCTTACTTTCCTCTCTTACTTTCCTCTCTTACTCTCCCTCTCTCCCCCTCCCTCTCTCTATCTCTCCCTCTCCCTATCTCTCCCTCTCCCTCTCTCTATCTCTCCCTCTCCCTATCTCTCCCTCTCCCTATCTCTCCCTCTCCCTCAATCCCTCTCTCTCCCTCCCTCTCTCTCTCCCTCCATCTCTCTCTCTCCCTCCATCTCTCTCTCTCCCTCCCTCCATCTCTCTCTCTCCCTCCATCTCTCTCTCTCCCTCCATCTCTCTCTCTCCCTCCATCTCTCTCTCTCCCTCCATCTCTCTCTCTCCCTCCATCTCTCTCTCTCCCTCCATCTCTCTCTCTCTCCCTCCATCTCTCTCTCTCCCTCCATCTCTCTCCCTCCATCTCTCTCTCTCCCTCCATCTCTCTCCATCTCTTTCTCCTTCTCTCTCTTTCTCTTTCTCCAATAACAGGAAGCGTATCTAGACCATATCTTCAAGCCGGGCAGGTTCTCATTTCAGACCATCCTCAAAGCTCTTCATGTGAGTACAATCCTTCCCCTCGTCAAACTTCTGATACATGAACAATATTTCCTACGAATGAATAAAGCTTAAGTAAATATGGTAGATTATCAGTACATTGTTTTTCTTCAGCTGATTGAATGATTTCTATGGTTCATTAATTTGAAATGAGTGAGGATATTGCAATTTTATGGGAGGAAAAGAAAGATCATGACATTCAAATGTAAAATAGTAAAAGGTTTGGAAGTGCCCGCTCCCTAAAAAATTAAATTGCAGAAATATTCGCGTTACATTAAATTTTGCGGATTTCGTGCTATTTTCGGCGGGCGCGAATTCTAGAACACGCAAAAATATTAGCACGATTTCTTATGCTTTTTTTTAATGGACGCTGCATTGCGCGCTTCATCTGAATAATACATGTTTCAATCCAATTCATTTTAGAGTGCGTGTGTGTAGTTGTGTCTGTAGCCTGTAGCATGCATTTGAATGGACAGCGTGTGTGTGTGAAACAATAAATGGAGTCGCATTTTTGCGAGTGAGTAATTGTGCTGCGCGAATTCAAGAACCCGCGAATATGTTTTGGGGTAGCTCAGCTCGAAAATTTAATCACGCGAAAATAACAGCGTTTACAGTATACAGAAGTGCATCTAATACCTTGATATCTACAGACATACAGTCGCTCTACCGGGTCTGACCTCGGAAGTCTGATGGATGTTGATCTTCCTGATCCTTCCATCCTCCGACAAGACGCCTCCATCGTCGTGGAAACGGAGATACAGCAAAGGGTTGGAGGAGGGGAGGTCTCCCAGGGGGAGTACAGGCAGCTGGTGGAACAGAGCATGAGCAAGTTCCTGGCCTGCTGCGTGGAATATCACCAAGTGAGTTGCTGTTCCATCTAGTGAAGTTACTCCTGTTTAGAAATGAAACTGTTGAGATATTTGTAAACAAATTAACTATTGTTACCAATTTCTTTACTTTGATTTGACCAAATGGCAATGAATTGTTTACTTATATGATAACACAATAGATCTGTTTACTAAGTGATTCAAATTTTATGCATACTTTTGAAACAAAGGTTGTTCTTGACAACCTGAAAGCTTGCCAGAGGCTTGTCAGACAAAGCAACAAGTAATGTATGCAAACTGGATTCCAAGTATTGTAGTTCATTCATTAATAACAGGTTAATGGAATACCTCGTTACTAGGTCCCCAGGAAAGAAACATCCATAAATTTGAATCACTTAGTAAACAGGTCTATTGACAAATCAAATGCATGATAATCATCTGTTATCTATCCAAACCCTCAAGAGATGATGCCAGTAAAATTTGCAATTACTCTTCATTGAACAATGATCTCTCATACAGGATATTTCTCTCTTTTTCCTTTTGACTTTCTCGCTTCCATTTCATGTGAAGTTGTATGTTTTTTTATAAATCTTTAATACGCAACAAGTGTTATACTTTGTTCTCTTACCTTTAGACACGACGTTTCATTCTTGTGTGTTTTTAACACCCTTTTTCAGGTTGCAAACAAGCCCTTGGGTCTGTTCTTGGATTGTAACACCCATATGCCATGCCTCATCAAAAGAGTAAGTACATGTTTCCATATTTTTATGTTTTTTATTGATATTTGATGCTAGCAAGTTCACTTTTTCATTCAACATGCCTCCGCAAAAAAAATAAATTAAAAAAAAAAAATGATCAGGGCCTTTCCTCAGACATCAATACTAATGTTTGGTTGATATTCTAACTCTGACCATTTAGTTGATGACATACATGTATCTATAAGACCAAGTCACCTCTACCTAATGATTATAAACTGCTTACTTTTCTATCACCTTAAAGTGACAGTAGACTGAAGCTCCTAATGGCGCCATCTTTTAACAGGATTCGGAAAGCGTCTGTGCCTCTTGCTTTCCCATCATGCCCCATTTTAGTTTGTAGAAGCTTGGAATGTACCCGGAGGCAATATTCCACATTTGCAAAGTCAAAGATAATAGTTGGAAATATAAAATGTGCCTATCATCCAAACAAGCTGTTTGTCAAAATTAAAAATAAAATGTGATTAATTTTCAAATTATAATCTTAATTTAGCAGTGAATGTTAGATGGCGCTGTCCAAGTTCTACCAGTTTAATGCCTCTTTAAAAATGAAGTTGAGTTCTGGTCATGCTATTGAATTGTAAAAGAAACTGTCTCAAAGCCATTGGGAAAGGTCGATTATATAGCACATAAGAAATGGTGTATGCTGTAAGGTTTCGGAATCACCAAAATGATAAGAAATTGACTCAATCCTGCTGAGAGTCGCATACACTGCACACATAGATATGTATATGGGACTACACACAAATGTTCGGCCCGAACATTTCAGCTATTTCTTGTCATATTTTGAATGTGAGGGCATTTGAAGAGCAATCGTTTTCAGGGGACATATCTACTATGATAATCTTCCAAACTGACATAAAAAGAATGAGAAAGCTCAAAAATTATTGTAAACAAATCTTTCGGCATATTACTCCCAGTGTTAAAGATCGTATGCTCGATCTGTAATGAAAAATAAAGATCGAGCATACGATCTTTAACACTGGGAGTAATATGCCGAAAGATTTGTTTACAAATTAAAAATTCCTCCCAGTCAAGCTTCTTCGTTCAAAAATTATAGTTTACCTTTCCCAGAACTCAAGCTTCCCTTTAATTATTTTTATAGGTTTTGCCTCTCTAACAAATTATGCATGATATTGTATTGTATATCCCCCTTCTCCCTCTCTGTCTTGTTTTTAGAACTTGTTGTCAGTGCTTCAACCTGTTGGCTTACTGGAGGATCTACACATGGGGGTCAAACGCACTTTCAGTATGGAAGACCTAGGAGGAGAGTTATCTGATGAAGGTATTGTGTATCAAGTTTTATATCTGTGTATTTTAACCTTTTAGTCACTAAACCGCTTGGGACTGCCCGTGGACTTTGACCTGTGTAACACTACAGCAAATATATTGTAAGGGATATCGGGCACTGAAACTTTGTGTGTGCTATCTTTACACGTAAGCCATTTAGAATCTGCTTTGAAGCGATGCGTTACTGTGGAAAGATTTTGCGTACAGCAGAGAGTCTATGCCGCAAGATGGTTTACTGAGACTGAGTTCAGTGGGTAAATGACTACAATATGCGTCATCCTCAGTGACTAAGAGGTTAAATATTCATGTAGTTATTGCATACTATAATGTTTATCATCAAGAAATAAAAGTCAGAGATGATAAATTGCTACAAACTTCAAGAGCACTGACTTCCTACTGTTGTACATTCACATCACATGCTTCGACAACAGCCGATTGACAGTCAATTTCTTGCAGCATTAAACCCATAGACTACTGGAACCGGGTGACTCCTGTATTAAGCCTATGAGAGTTAAAGAATTCAGTAGTCAACGGGTTAAATGCCCAACTCTGGAGCAAATACTATACCTACATATAACTTTAGCTCTAGCCCTAAATGTAACCAATCCACCTGCAACCTTATACATGCCCCTATATCCTTAAAGCCCACCACACACTATTCTATCGTTCTGCGGTGCTGATTTCGGAAGGAAAGGACATTTAAACACATATGTTTGATTGAGGTTCTGAATAGCCAAAGCAAAGTTAAAATTACCACCTATTGCGAGCTTTCTAGTCGGAGGAAAGGCCTTATCGGCTCTGAGTCGTAGTGACGTCAGGGCAGTCCTACGATTGTCTACGATTTGAAACTGATTTGGCCCTTATTCCGGGTATAAGGCTGACAGCCCACCCAAACCCTATTTATAGTATTCATATCATTGTTCACAACCTGAATCAGGTAGATTTTATTTGTTAAAATGCGTATTTTTATAGCTATCGCGATTTATTTCGAAAATTGGATCGCAGTCGATCGTGTAGTGGAGCAAGTGTCGCAGAAGCTAATGTCGGGGGCGTTTCATCAAGTGTCTTGTCAGTGATTTTTACCGACAAATTTGCTCTCAGCCAATCAGATGCAAGGATTTCAGTAGCTTATAACAGTTATTGCAACATGTCATTGGTGACAAGATTTGTGAAACAGGGCCCAGATCACCTCCTTACCCTTCCCTCCCGTCACAGATCCGACCATTCTTCAAGACATCCAGTCACTCCAGGAATGCATCCATCTCCTGTCATCCTCCTCCGTTGCCATGGAGATGCAGAGCTTCACAGACTCCCTGATGCAGCTGCAGAGGCCGGTGGACGTGGCCCAGAAGCTGGCCAGCAAACTCCTCATGCAGGATGGGTAAGCAGAGGGGTTTCACCTTACTTTTTGGATGATGTACATATATATACCCTGTATTAAACATTAAAGATATGCTTTAAAGGGATACTCAACCGCAGATTGTGGACGTTTTTATGCCGCACCGTGATCGTTACTTGATCATGCCGTTGCCCCGCGCGGGAGCAAACTTCGAACAGCCTGTTCGCTGCACAACATGCACGCTCCGCCTGTGCGCGAGCTCTCGTGCGAGAATCGGTCGGCTTCGTGCGGTTCGAAATGTAATCCCAGTAGTCCAACGGACGCGTTCGACGCACATACTTTGTGTACGAGTGAATGGGGCTTATGCAACCCTGACTTTCCCCACGGTTGCCGGTGGCGTATCCCTTTAAAGACACATTTCACAGAATCAACCTATTACTCTTGCTTTAAATGACTAAAGTGATACTGTCTTATATTTCTCTTTTCTTTTTTTTTTGTTAATGACTTGTAGGTCTCAAAGCCAGGCCGTAAGGGAGCAGGTTACACAATCCCTAGGTAGAATTATGGATCCCATGGGTGTCTTCAGAACAGTTCTCCATGTCCTTGATGTAGCAGAGGGTGAACCAGAGAACCTACTTGCTGAATTGAGTAAGTAGAAGAGAGAGTGAGAGAGAGGGGGGGGGGAATAAATGAAGAGGTTAAATGGAGAGACGGATATACGTTGGTATCTGAGAAAGAGAGAAAAGGAGGGAGAGAAAGAGAGAGAGAGTGAGAGAGAAGGAGAGACAAATTGACGTGGGGTTAGGAAATAGACAGAGTAAAAGAAAGTGAAGCGTAGATCATGCAATTTTTTGGATAATTGTAAATTCATCACAATTTGGCTTTGCTGTATTCAGGCTTGTTTGTTCAGTTTATTTCCTTTCTCTGTCAAAGAACCGTTAATCTGTCTTTCCCCCTAAAACATTCCCGGTTAAGATGAATAGTATTTTTTAATGTGGTTTACTTTTCAGATCATCTTGGACCAGATGTGTTCCATAGTCCCACACACCATACTTTGAGTAGTGATCTTTCAGTGGTGTGTCTGGCTGCAAGCTTTGCCAGATTCTCTCAGACGAGGCTGGAATTCATGCAGATTCTTCTGGTTCTGGAGTGTCTGATCCTGAGACTAGAATCACAGGTCAGTATCTGACAGAGTCTGAGTTGAAGACTAATACCTGCATGAAGGTTTGCATCTAGGATCTGTGAAAGGTACCTTTTTTGTTGAAATTTTGAAAAGGCATGGGGAGGGGTGGGGACACATTTTAGAGCTTGTGTACTTCAGATATTCAAAATGGGGGGGGGGGGGTTTAAGGGGGGGTGATTCATTTGTCTATCCACCCCCTCCCACCCCTCCCACCCCCCCCCCCCAAAAAAAAGAAAAGCTGCCAGTGCCTTCGTGTGGATAAATGTTTTATGATATTTCGTGCGAGTATGCAAAAATTAGTAAACGAAGAAGCTTGACTGGGGAGGAATTTTTAATTTGTAAACAAATCTTTCGGCATATTACTCCCAGTGTTAAAGATCGTATGCTCGATCTGTAATGAAGAACACAAGTCAGAAAAAATTGGAACCAGCGGGATTCGAACCTGTCATCTACTGCTTGCCGGGCAGCGACTTAACCACCAGGCTATTCTGGTTCACGGCCAAGTCACGATGAACTAGAATCAAATACCCAAGATCCTCTTCTTTCTGACTCATTAATATTCAAACGGTCCGCCGTAGACAATGGTTAGTAAACGAAGAAGCTTGACTGGGGAGGAATTTTTAATTTGTAAACAAATCTTTCGGCAAAAATTGTTTGCATGCACAGGGTTCTTGTAAGTGCGTATAACCCCTAGTGCTAATACCAAGTGTCAAAGACTTCAGGAACAAATAATACCAAAGGTAAATTCTCTGATTTGATCGTATTTGAGTTGCCAGTCTTATCCCATCTCTATCTTCTATGGACTGTTGAGTGTACAAAAAAGTTAACATGTCATGTGATAATGTACCTCTTTTATTTATTTCATCACTCTTATCCCATCTCTAGCTTCCATAGACTACCGAATCACCAAGAAGTTGACCTGTTATATGATACTAGTCTTACTCACTCGTACCACTCTCATCCCATCTCTAGCTTCCATAGACTACCGAATCACCAAGAAGTTGACCTGTTATATGATACTAGTCTTACTCACTCATACCACTCTCATCCCATCTCTAGCTTCCCAGGACAGCTGAATGTACTAAGGAATTAATCTGTGATGTGATACCATTCTTATTTATTTCACCACTCTTAATCCCATCTCTAGCTTCCCTGGACTGCTGAATGCACTAAGAAGTTAACCTGTGATGTGATACCATTCTTCTTTATTTCACCACTCTTAATCCCATCTCTAGCTTCCCTGGACTGCTCGTTGCACGAAGAAGTTATCCTGTGATGTGATACCATTCTTCTTTATTTTACCACTCTTAATCCCATCTCCAGCTTCCCTGGACTGCTGAATGCACTAAGAAGTTATCCTGTGATGTGATACCATTCTTCTTTATTTTACCACTCTTAATCCCATCTCCAGCTTCCCAGGACAGCTGAATGTACTAAGAAATTAATCTGTAATGTGATACCATTCTTATTTATTTCACCACTCTTAATCCCATCTCTAGCTTCCCTGGACTGCTGAATGCGCTAAGAAGTTAACCTTGGATGTGATACCATTCTTATTTATTTCACCACTCTTAATCCCATCTCTAGCTTCCCTGGACTGCTGAATGCACTAAGAAGTTATCCTGTGATGTGATACCATTCTTCTTTATTTCACCACTCTTATCCCATCTCTAGCTTCCCTGGACTGCTGAATGCACTAAGAAGTTATCCTGTGATGTGATACCATTCTTATATATTTCACCACTCTTATCCCATCTCTAGCTTCCCTGGACTGCTGAATGCACTAAGAAGTTATCCTGTGATGTGATACCAGAGACATGCACCATTCTCCATGCCTACCATTCCCTAGTGTGGGTCTCTACCTGTGTGTCTAGCCCCATCCAGACAAAGACTGTGTAAGTGTCAAAAATGAAATATGTAGAATTATTGACCATCAAATGTTTTCCACCACAATTTATTAAAGATAATGATTAGTTCTAGCGTTGAAAAGGAAATTTGAATGAAATTTGTTGAATACGTTACAAATTATATGCCCCATTCCTTCACAGATAGGAATTTACGTCTAAGCCAACCGTATAATTTCTTTAACATTTCACGTAAAGATAAAGTTGAGTTCTGGTCATGCAATTACATTGTGAAAGAAACTTGGAAAAGATTGACCATGTCTACTGAAGAGTTGGTGTATATTGTGAGGTTTTTGAATCATCAAAATATGTAAGATATTGACCCAATCTCGCTGAAAAGCAAATGTACTGCACACAGAAATGGGTATATGGGACTACACACACAAGTGGCATGAATGTTCGGCCCGAACATTTAAGCTATTTCTAGTCATATTTTGAATATGAGGGCATTTGAATAGCAATACTTTTCAGAGGAATTTTCTGCTATGATGCTCTTCCAAACTGACATTAAATGAATGAGAAAGCTCACAAATTATTTTTCAACTTTCCCAGAACTCAACCTTCCCTTTAAGAAACAGAGAAAACTTGATCACCAAAACTTTTAAATAAAGTTAAGTTTATTATAATACACAGTGTTATGAATCATTTTTTTTTCTAATTATTTTCTTTCTCTAGGGAATTTCATCTCAGACAGATGGCTGTACTTGAAATCTCCCAAAATAGTCCCTCCAAGCTTACAGGTCAAACCTCCCTATCTTCAACATTGACCAGTCCACCTTCACCAACCCTTGTAGAGCTGTTTCTGCAGGGGAGTGGAGGGAGCTACGTCCGTTCCATTCTGGCCAAGAGGGCAAACAGGAGAGCGGAGGGACTGCAGGACTGGGGGAAATTGTACCCAGCTGCAATGAAGGCAGTTGCACAGCTTATGTATCCTTTGTGTTATAGACTCAGGGTTCCCACGGTTAGAGAAAAATGATTTCTTCTGTCATGGAAAGGCATGGAAAATGAACGTGGGTGTGGAATAATATATATCACTGCTTGCTATTCGTACGCCACTTGGATGCCGCAACCCAAACCAAAATGGTACTTATTTAGTCATGGAAAGAGGCAAAAATGGGTCGTGGAAAGCCACGGAAAATCACAGAATTTGGTTCTCAAATATCTCTGTGAACTCTATGGCCCGTATTCTGAACTACGGTTTAACTTAAACCATGGACTAAATGTGTGGTTTAACTATGGGCATCCAAATGTGACACAACTCTCTAACAGTAGATATTCACTTTATCAGCATTTTTGGTACTTAAACTATTAAAAACTGTCTGGGAATGGTAAGTACATTATTTTTCTTGACTGTTAAAGCATGAGACCAGAATCCAGTAAACATAAGGAACATACAATATAAACAAAGTTTAGACACTTTTGGCTACCCATAGTTAAACCACACATTTAGACCATGGTTTAAGTTAAACCGTAGTTCAGAATACGGGCCTATGACTGCTACTGTGGGGAAAGTCTTCCTTGGTATCAAGAGGATTTCAATGACAGCAGAAAAATGAGAAAAAAAAGCATGTCAGTGAAAAGTTTGAGAAAAACAGGAAGAGGAGTTTTGAAGATTCTTGTACAGATAGGGACCTCTGTGATAACTCTCCCATGCTACTCTTTAATATGTGTATTTCCTTGACCTTATGACCCTGAACAGATGGCCAATCAGTGCTAACTTCCTGTTTGCAGAATACCTGATGACCAAATGCCAGTACACCCAACTGCAGGTAAGGCAAATTTTATTTCATAGTTTAGTTACTTTTATGGACCTTAACACCAAAAATTCTACTTAAGATATGTCTGCCTCTCTTTTCCAGGGATGGCAACATGGTCCAGATCTACCATTTAAATAAATCTTGATATTGAAGGATGTTTTGAGCCCTGCAATCAGGGAAAAGGCCCGATTGGCTGCATGTCATAGTTATGTAATAACAGGTGCATGATTGGAGATGGACTTTATCGCCAACTGGAAGGTTTAGGGTATATATGTAGATTTGGAATCTCAGTCAGATACATGATACCTTTTTAAAAATTCAATATCAAATCCTAATCCTTTCAAAATTTATCGAAAGGGTTGCGATAGCGTTTACCCTAACTTGAAATTGTTTTTAGTACTGACACTCCCACATATCTGTTCTTCTTCTGTAGAGGTGTCGTGGTCTAGTGGATACGTCACCGGACTGTGGATCTCATGGTTCGCGGTTCCAGTCCCGCCGCGGCACTAATGTCCTTTGGCAAGACATTAATCTACATTTGCCACTCTCCACCCAGTTGTAGTAAATGGGTACCTGGTAGGAATTTTTTCCTTGAATGCTTTCAGCGCCTTATAGGGCAGCTGGGCTAAAGCCAGGGTAATAATACTTTGGCGCTTAGAAACATTGTATTAAGCGCAATATAAATGTTATGTGTTATTATTATTCTTCTCACTCTATCTACCCAGGGTTACATTCGTCTTCTATCACCATGGTGCGAATGGAACGCTGCTTCCCGTCAGTTCCTCCTGGCCCATTGCTACCTGAACGCTGGAGAACCTATCAAAGCCTTGGGGTGCTTCCAGGAGGCTAGTCAGAGGATCGGGGCTGAGGATTTTCTACTGAACAGACTTCTCAGGACTACAGAACTCCAGGGAAAGAAACTAGAGACGCTCTATCATCTGAAGGTAAGTGGAATGATTAAAAAAGATACCGAGAGAGAAAGAATGTGTAAAGATACCGAGAGAGAAAGAATGTGTAAAGATACCGAGAGAGAAAGAATGTGTAAAGATACCGAGAGAGAAAGAATGTGTAAAGATACCGAGAGAGAAAGAATGTGTAAAGATACCGAGAGAGAAAGAATGTGTAAAGATACCGAGAGAGAAAGAACGTGTAAAGATACCGAGAGAGAAAGAACGTGTAAAGATACCGAGAGAGAAAGAATGTGTAAAGATACCGAGAGAGAAAGAATGTGTAAAGATACCGAGAGAGAAAGAATGTGTAAAGATACCGAGAGAGAAAGAATGCGTAAAGATACCAAGAGAGAAAGTATGCGTAAAGATACCAAGAGAGAAAGAATGTGTAAAGATACCGAGAGAGAAAGAATGTGTAAAGATACCGAGAGAGAAAGAATGTGTAAAGATACCGAGAGAGAAAGAATGTGTAAAGATACCGAGAGAGAAAGAATGTGTAAAGATACCGAGAGAGAAAGAATGTGTAAAGATACCGAGAGAGAAAGAATGCGTAAAGATACCAAGAGAGAAAGAATGTGTAAAGATACCGAGAGAGAAAGAATGTGTAAAGATACCGAGAGTGAAAGAATGTGTAAAGATACCGAGAGAGAAAGAATGTGTAAAGATACCGAGAGAGAAAGAATGCGTAAAGATACCGAGAGAGAAAGAATGCGTAAAGATACCGAGAGAGAAAGAATGTGTAAAGATACCGAGAGAGAAAGAATGTGTAAAGATACCGAGAGAGAAAGAATGTGTAAAGATACCGAGAGAGAAAGAATGTGTAGAGAAAGAATGTGTAAAGATACCGAGAGTGAAAGAATGTGTAAAGATACCGAGAGAGAAAGAATGTGTAAAGATACCGAGAGAGAAAGAATGTGTAAAGATACCGAGAGAGAAAGAATGTGTAAAGATACCGAGAGAGAAAGAATGTGTAAAGATACCGAGAGAGAAAGAATGAGTAAAGATACCGAGAGAGAAAGAATGTGTAAAGATACCGAGAGAGAAAGAATGCGTAAAGATACCGAGAGAGAGAAAGAATGTGTAAAGATACCGAGAGTGAAAGAATGTGTAAAGATACCGAGAGAGAAAGAATGTGTAAAGATACCCAGAGAGAGAAAGAATGTGTAAAGATACCGAGAGTGAAAGAATGTGTAAAGATACCGAGAGAGAAAGAATGTGTAAAGATACCGAGAGAGAAAGAATGTGTAAAGATACAGAGAGAGAAAGAATGTGTAAAGTTACCGAGAGAGAAAGAATGTGTAAAGATATCAAGAGAGAAAGAATGTGTAAAGATACCGAGAGAGAAAGAATGTGTAAAGATACCGAGAGTGAAAGAATGTGTAAAGATACCGAGAGAGAAAGAATGTGTAAAGATACCGAGAGAGAAAGAATGTGTAAAGATACCGAGAGAGCAAGAATGTGTAAAGATACCGAGAGAGAAAGAATGTGTAAAGATACCGAGAGAGAAAGAATGAGTAAAGATACCGAGAGAGAAAGAATGTGCAAAGATACCGAGAGAGAAAGAATGTGTAAAGATACCGAGAGAGAAAGAATGTGTAAAGATACCGAGAGTGAAACCATGCGTAAAGATATATTCGTGGACCACAGAACTCCGGAGAAAGAAATTGGAGGCGCTGTACCATCTAAAGGCAAGTATAACGGTGAAAAATGTACAGATAATGAAACAGAATCGGTTAAGATTTTGAGAACATGATTAAACAGACATTTCAGACATTTCCTCCTACAGGATAGAGATGATCAAGATCGAAAGAGAGAGAAAGGGAGGGATAAAAAGAAGGCAGGTATTTTTGCTAAGGACAGGGTGACTTGACATTAGCTCCGGCGGCAAGAACTGCTGTGTGCATTAATTTGTCAAGATATATAGGGTTAGGTTTGCGGTTTGGTTTAGGCTGAGTTTAGGGTTGTGGTTAGGTATAGTGTTTGGTCCCGGGAAGAGTTTCATGAAGCATTTTGTCAGTGATTTTTACTGACAAACTTGCTCTCAGCCAATCAGATGCAAGGATTTCAGTAGCTTATAACAGTTATTGCAACTTGTCATTGATAAGTTTTATGAAACAGGGCCCTGGGGGGCTTTTCATCAAGTATCTTGTCAGTGATTTTTACTGACAAATTTGCTCTTGGCCAATCAGATGCAAGGATTTCAGTAGCTTGTAACAGTTGTCGGTAAAAATCACTGACAAAACGCTAGATGAAACGCTCTGCAGATTTGAGGTTGGGTATTTGATTAGTGTATGAAATTGACTGCTATAAGCATGTGTCACACAATCTAGGAATCGGCTCTGAAGGACCTGTAAAAGTGGAAATTTTCATGTGAATAAATTTTAGTGAATTTCACATGTTTTTTTATTTTGCCTATGCACTAGGCTCATTGGCACAAAATTGCATAAACATTATTCACTCGATTTTATTTCAAAATACGCAAAAATTTCCAAACCGCCGATTATTCCACATATACAGCATTAAGAATGCCCCATCAAGAAGTTAGAGAGATTGCGGGATCGATGGGAATTTCAGATGAGACAGTTTGAATGTTTTAATTCCCCTCTCTTTTTTCCAGGTGATTGGTCTATTAGAGCAGTTTGAGTTGAGTGAGCTAGTGATCTCTCTTGCTAAAACAGCACTCAGTGCTGCTGATATAGATGACCCAAACCTGGTAAGAATATTTTTATTTTCTTTCTTTATGTATTTTCTTTTTCTCTCTTTTTGCAACTGTATCTTCTCCTTTCTGTCATCAGTTTTATTTGTTGTCCATTTTTTTGCTTTTTGTGTCTGTCCTTTATTGTATCCCCCGGCAGAATGCCGGAGGATACTTTGGATTCAGCAGCGTTCCGCCGCCGCCGCGTCACATTCTTGTGTGCGCTCTAGTGGTCACATTTCTTGACGGATTTGTTTCAAACTTTGTATGGAGGTGTATCTTGGTAAAATCTAGACACCTGTAATTTCTGGTGATGCTGCCCCCAGTGTTGCGTCTTTTATAGCGTAAAAGGCCTTATTTTGGGGGATAGTTTGTGTGCGCTCTAGCGGTCTCGTTTCTCAACGGATTTTGTTCCAAATTTTGCATGAAGGTGTCTCTTGGTATAATCTAGAAACCTATAGTCTCTTATAGGGTCAAAGGTCATGCTTCGGGGGATGGCATGAGTGCACTCTGCAGGCCACATTTCTTGATCGATTTCTTTCAGATACATTCGCATTGCGCCACAATGGACATTACTAGTTTACTTTAGGAGGCATCTTTTTCCATATACCTACATTTTATGTTTGTGTTAATATTATCCATTGAATTTTGCTTTGGATTAATATTTTCCTATTTTAATGTCTTTCTTTATCAGATGCAGATATGGTGTTGAGAATTAAATTGTGTTAATATCTTAAATTCATTATTATGTGATTTATATGCACAGTCTAAACTACTATTGACAATATAGTTGCTAACTCCTAAATTTGATGATGAAGTCAATTATTTTGCTAAGAACAAACCAGTTTTTACCAAAATACAATCCAAGATATTTTCTATATCATGTTTTAAAGTGTTAATTTGGCATGAAGGTCATTTTTAAAATTTTATTATTTTCTTCCTTATGTTTACAGCCCACACTCTGGGTCAAGATCTTCAAGTACCACCTAGAGCTGGGACACAATGATGAAGCCTACTCAGCTATGACCTCCAACCCTGACCCTGAAAGGTAAGAGGTCATAGGTCAAACCATAACTTTGATGAATTCGTGGAGAATTACTCCTGATATTGAAATTGTCTTGACAGATCTTGTGACTTGCTTGTCTAGCAAGTACATTTCTCAGCCCAAATGTGTCGGCAAAAATGTTGGCAGCAGAGGTGTTGTGGATCAGTGGATAAGTCCCCGGACTGTGAACCACGAGGTCCAGGGTTCGAATCCCACCGCAGCACTAGCGTTCTTTGGCAAGACGTTAATCTACATTTGCCACTCTCCATCCAGGTGTTAAATGGGTACCCGGTAGGATACGAAAGTCAATGTTGTTTGCTTAGCAATGTGAGCGTCACTGTACTGCCTATTGCTGGAATACTCCTCAGGGAGCGGAGAATGTGCATACATTGTGTGCGGGCATGCCAGAATCCGATGACCGGGGTAATAATATATCTGTAAAGCGCTTAGAGACATCACTGATGTATTAGGCGATATATGAAAAAAAAGCGGAAAGCAGAAGTCATGACTGTGTTTGACGTGAAAGTTTGAATCTCCAAGAAGATGTGCTGTGCATTTGAGCATCATTACTTTGACCGTGAGAAAGAAATAATGGCTCATGCATTTCACCTTACCCAACATTTGGTAGGGAAATTAATAAATAGATATAATAGAATATTTTATCAACAAATTTAAATAATGTCAGTACGACTTCAATTTTTTTTTCTGTCTACATGAATGTTGACAAAAAGCCTGAACTAATGCAAATATATATTTACATATTTTAGGAAAATCCTATTTTTTTCTGCTTAAACAGTTATAGTATAGTAAACAGGTTTGATATAATTGGTGTCCATTTGTCTTCTATTTCATGTGCATTGTTCTCGGTGATGGGAGATGCTTTATGACTTCTTGTGTTGTTTGTGACAGGCGGAGAGATTGTTTGCGTCAGTTTGTGGTGGTCTTGTGTGAGCAGAAGCAGATGAAGCAACTCTGTCAGTATCCCTACATCGATCTACATGATGAGGTAAAATCATATGCATCTTGGTTATGAAATGGGTCTAACAGATGGAGTTTTATCTTTTGGTGTGATGGTTATATTGATATTATTATTAATATAAAAATAAAAGCTTACAAAGAGCTTCGATTAAAGATATACAAAACCTCTTTGTTTTGCATTCATCAGAGTAAAATGCAAGCATGAACAGGCTTGCATTTCCTCTGATGAGTACAAGATCAGGCATGAAAATATTCTGTGGCCTCAAAACAAAGCGCAAAGACATCATCGAAAGAGATAATGATACAGGAGAGGCAAAATTTATATACAAAGTAAATGGAATGGAACAATCAGAGTATATATGTATGTAGATAAAAAACGAAGGAGGATGAATTATGGACCTTCAGTTAGTGGAAAGAAATTCTTCATTCTGTATTGAGAAAAGTCAACTTACTACTAGTCTAGAAAAGTAAGTTGGGATTTAAGAAGTGGATTATTTGTTGCTTATTCAGCTCAGTTTTATTCATGAAAGTGCTCTTCACATAATGCACATTAAATCAAATTAAATTAAATTGGTGGTATTGATGAAAATGTGTATTCAGAGCCTGTTTAGGTATGACTTATGCTATACAGAATCATCTTAATATTACAGATTCTCATTGAATACAAGATGAAAAGTTTGTATCTCTTCAATGAAACCCCTTCTTCCATCGTGCACTACTAGAATGTGTAGAAATATACAATGGAAAGACAAAATGTTAATTTATTTTACAAGAAAGTAGACTTAAATCAGTTTTCTCTTCTTCCCACCTTCTTCATTTTGAAATTAATTTATCCCACATGTGGTTTTGGTTCAAGTAAGATCATTCCATTAATGGAAATGGAGATTAATTATGGGAACGTCTTGACCATCCTATTATTTTTATGCCTCCGCACACCGTAGGTGGTGCCGGAGGCATTATGTTTTCGGGTCGTCCGTCCGTCACCTTTTCGTTCCCTTTTCGTTTTCGCGATAACTTCAAAACCGTTTTTTGGGGGGATCAGTTTGTAACTTGGCCCATGTATGCATATGGGAGGGACGATGAACTGATTAGATTTTGGGGTCTCAAGTTCAAAGGTCACAGAGGTCATTATGTACATAAAAATGGTTCGTTCTCGCAATAACTTCAGAACTGTTTGACGGATCAGCTTCTAACTTGGCCCATGTATGCATATGTGAGGGACGATGAACTGATTAGATTTTGGGGTCTCAAGGTCAAAGGTCAAAGGTCACAGAGGTAATTATGTACATAAAAATGGTTAGTTCTCGTGATAACTGAAGAACTGTTTGACAGATCAGCTTCTAACTTGGCCCATGTATGCATATGTGAGGGTCTCAAGGTCAAAGTTCAAAGGTCATAGAGGTTATTATATACATGAAAATGGTTCATGATGTATGGAGTCTAGGCCTACCTATTTTAGAAATTTCAAGTGGACAGTGGTCTATTTGCTATAAAGTATCTATTTCCTTGGTGTATTTGATGATTGTAAGTCATCAATGGTAAGTTTTTTATTTGTACGGGATGGAAATGAAATGAAATAAATTTTATGTCTCCTGTGCTTTTTAAGTGAAAAGATTTGTAATTTTGTTGGACCAATCCTTTTTAGAGTGTACATGTATGCCATAAATTTCCAGTGTAGTGATGGCGGAGGCATAAATTCCGACCGCGCGCAAAGATTCATCTAGTTTGTTCTAATTCTTTATTTTTTATAATTTCAATTTTGTTTTTTCTTTGTATAGATTGTGAGCATCATAGAGTCCAGAGCTAGGTCTGTGGATCTTCTCACCATCAACTATTATGATCTACTCTTTGCATTCCATACCATTAGGGGGAACTACAGACAAGGTTAGTCATCCTTTTCTTTGTCTGTGTGTATGTCTGTCACCATTTCCGTCTGTCCCAATCTCTCTATGTCTATCTGTGCCGATGAAACATACTTATATTGTAAATTGACACCAGTTTATTTTCAGTCTTTGACATTCTATTTCTCATATGTTTGCTAATTAATGCTTTATATAACACTGAGAAAATATCCAATACAAGACCTTCAATTTTTTTATTTAAAAAATGCTTATGGTGCATGTACCATGCAATGTTTCTTTGATATTTAGATTGCTTGATTTATAATCTAAAATTGATCTAAAATGAATACCACATACCTAGTGGGGAAGTGTATGATGAGAGACAGCCTAGTCTGTTTGTGACAAACATTGGCACAGCAAGAGTTAATGAAACAATTACCATTTCTGTGTCTCCTCTACTCCAGCTGGCAGTGTGATGTATGAGCAAGTGACCCGTCTTGCCCAGGAGGTCATCGGTGTAGATAGTCTGAACAGACAAGCGTGCTGCTACCTGGCTGCGATGAACTCACTCAGGTTACTGCATCCAGACAATGCATGGATTATTAAGCCTGCAGTCAATGAAATGGAAGGCATTGTAAGTGTAAACAATGAAGATGCTGGGGTGAAGAATGATGGTATGCAAATAGATGAGAGGAAATGAAGATTTGATACATGGAAAGAGAGAAGAATAGATGGAGAAGGACAGATTGAATTATTAATAATTATGATAATAATAACAATAATAGCTACAGTTATATTGTGCTACTATTACCCAGGCTATAGCCCAGCTGCCCTCAGGCACTGAAAGCATTCAAGGAATAATTTCTTACCGGTACCCATTTACTACACCTGGGTGGATAGTGGCAAATTATGTAGATTAATGTCTTGCTAAAGGACATTAGTGCCACGGTGGGACTTGAACCACGAACCATGTGATCCACAGTCCGGTGACGTATCCACTAGACCACGACACCTCTACAAGAGAATGAGAGAAAGAATGAAGGGGGAAAAATATTCGTAGAGATCTTGCGAGGAAAAAGAGTAGAGGACAAGTATTTTGAGGAAAAGAGTTTGGAAAGGTGGAGATAAAGCTGAGTTTTCATTGTCCCAGTGAAAAACAAGTGTTTAATGCACATTTCGTGATTTTTAATGTAAAGCATGGAACCTGTTTTAGCATATTGCAAACTTCTTGCCACATGGTTTTGCACGAGTCATTTTTATTGTTTTCCTGGGTTTTTTGGGGGGGTTAAGTTGTTTGTGTCAAAGACGTATTTATCCTTTCTCATGGCAGAAAACGGAAGACATGATGGGAGCATCCCCCAAGAGAGACTATGAAGGCACCCCTCTAGATGAACCAGGTATATTTTCCTTGTTGTTTAATACTTGTTTGTTTGGTGTTTGTTTATTTATATTTACTTGTTCCCTTCTGAGTTCACTTATTCCCTTGGACTTGATACAGGGGACAATCGGTCCCCATCGTCAACGGGTTAAGGGGCTTATCTACAGAATAACCCCAAAACTTAAAGGGATCAAGAGTTGGTCTAGCGGTAAAATCATGTTGGCAGCTCTCTGTATTTGCCTACAAATCTCAGTCACGCCTTTCTGATGGTGACGTTAAAGGTCGGTCCCAGACGAAAATAATCATTTACAATTGATGCAGGTCTGTAAGAAAACAAAGAAACACACACCCATGCTCATCAGTAGATTGTATTTAGGCTAGGGTTAGTATCAGGACCAGGACTCCGATTAGTGTTCAGGTTTATACTAGGATTAGGGTCAGGGATAGGCCCTAGGCTCGGGTTTAGGGTTCCTTATGTGATGGGGTACTTTGCAGTTTTTCCTGGGGGGGGATTTACAGTGATTACTTATAGTGTATGTGCTTGTGTTTTATGACTTATTTTCTGTTCAGGTTATAATTGCTTGAGATATTGATTGAAACGGACTTCAATTTCTTTATTTGGGTTGACAAATTAAAGAGGCAAACATGATCAGTTAAGCCCTAAAAAAACCCCCCACCCTTTGTGGGATAGTGAAGTGTTTTTCTGTGATCCAGTTAAATTTTCCTCCAGTGTGATCTATTATGCTACATGTGTATCTCCATGTATGACAAATTTTCTACTTCTCTCTTTTTCTTTGCAGTTCCAAGACGCAAAGTTGATGTCCTAGAACTGGGTGATTTAGAGAAGGAGTATCAGCTGACATCTGCCAGGCTCAAACTAGCCAATCACCAGCCTGATATGGTCCATGTGACAAGTAAGCTTCATCCTTATAGGTCGAGTTTCACTTCTTATCAGTGTATTTTAAGTTATACACAAACACAAAAATGGAAGTTTGAGAAGTATGAGATTCTGAAAAGTAGATACATGTACATGTAGATGATATATTTGGTTGTTTTTTATAATTAGTTACATTACTATCCTACCAACCAGTCAGAAAAGTTCTGTCTCTAAATGAATTATATGTCTCCTACAATGATTTGAGAGTATGTTTATGGCATACATGAAGAAATATTTAGAATTATGTGTTTATGTAGAAATGGGACTACAGTTAACCTTAGTCGCACAAGTCAAACTTTACCCAAGTCAAATCATTTTTTTTTTACCAAACTATGCATAACATGTGCTATTTACATTTCCTAAGCCAAATTTTGCATGGGTCGAACTATTTTTGTGGTCCCAACAGATTCAACTTATGCAAAGTAACTATTTCTTTGATCATTAATAACCTGACAAGCAATAGACCGTTTCTGCCATGTATGCAAATTTTATGCATACCTTTCAAACAAAGGCTGTTCTTGACAACATGAAAGCTTGCTGGAGGCTTTGCCCGGACATGGCTACAAATAATGTATGCAAACTGGATTCCAAGCATTGAGGCTCATTTATAAAAAGCAGGTTAATGGAATAGCTTGTCACTAGGTGCTCAGTGAATATATGTGCATAAATTTGTATACATTACAGAAGCAGTCTATTGTGCCTGTTTTATGGTTCCATTTTGATATAATGATGTAATAATATTAATAATCTTTTGCAGTCGTTGTGCATATAAATATTGTAATGTATTGTCTCTTGTTATTGGTAAATAAATAGAGTCATACCTTATCATATGGCAAATGTTTGTTGTTGAAATAGGCGAGGGCATTTTTAATATATATATGAACTCATCTCTGTTTTTGACTTGGATTCTTTGCAGATGTGATGTACATACACTATGAACACGATGACAAAAGAGAGCGGACAAAATATACAGCTCTTCATTGTACCCTCCACAATTGCTCTGGTAGACAAAAGAACTTCCCTTCATTGCTATTATGTAAACTAAGTAGAACAGGTGAATATGCTTGTGACATCTGTTATAAATATTTAACCATAATAGCAATGAAGGGATGTTCTTTTGTCTACCAGAGCAATTGTGGAAGGTATAGTGAAGAGCTGTATATTTTGTCCGTTTTGTCCGTATATTTGTTCGCCATGTTCATAGTGATAGACCTGATTTGATTTGATTTGATTTTTTATTTTATTCGTCAGGTATATTGCAATACAAACATAACCAGGTACCATGACAGGATAGCCCATGAAAGCCGAAATGGCTTATTTCCAATGGGGTCCTTATACCTAAATAACTGATTAAAAAATACACTAAGAAAACACATTAGTACGGCTACAAGACTATCGTACACGTACGACAAGTAATAAGAATGTACTAAAGTAGCAAAATAAAACATAACATTTTTATAAAGTAGGCGAAGATTACATAAATGTGAAAACAAGACTTACTCAACGGAAAAAACTATATACAGTCAAACCTGTCTTAGCGGCCACCTGTCTATAGCGGCCACCAAAAAATCCCCCGCAGGAAATTACTGTGTTGTAGACCCTGCATATAGCGGTCACCTGCCTAACGCGGCCAGCGGCCACCCATTATGTATCCCTCGGACAATATCTGACCGCGTATAGCGGCCACTAATATCGAGTCAAGCCGTAGCTTCATGCACAAAAAAAGTAGTTTTTGCCATAGGCGCAATGTGTCTACCGAGTCCTAGCTCAGTCACGCTCTCACACAAACGTCGTGAATAGACTCTACAATGGCTATGAAGATCTAATAGTTTCACCACATTCCCGACTAATTAGAGATTAAAAGTCTTTTTAGTAAGAATTAAGCACTAGTATCGTTCGTTTACGTAATCTTCGCACCATCCAGCTGCAATCCCCTGCACTTTAGTTGTATTGTTCTCCTAAGCTATCGCGGTCGCATTGCATTGATATTGATCGCCATTGCGCAATAGCACAGGCTCGTACACTTCAATATAATTTTTTATTTTTAAAAGATTTATAAAAAAAATTTTTTAAAGCGTTATAACTTTTGAAAAAAATAATAAATGAATGATATATTTTAGAAAGTGAAAATAATAAAATACTACCCAAGTATTATTTTTTTTAAAGATCAATAATAACGATTTCATGTACGAGAGATTGTCCTGCTGAAAAACGGCGTGATAACGCGACTCGGATCGTCCACCGGCGATCCAGGCCATTGTCGACGTTCGCACTTTCGACGAATGCAAGCGAGCACCTTCTATCGCCTGTTCTCAAAAACAGTTAAAACTTCTTTTAAACCATTCAAAAGGCAAATATTTATTGAATGAAAATTGATTGCACGATTTTATTCAAAAGATAAACTTATTATTGTAATTTTTTTACAGGAAGCAAAAGCATGATTAGACATCGTTTTTAGACTATAAAAATCAAGAACAGCAGTCTACCGCGGGTGGTACGTACGTGGTAATTTGAGGGAAAATTCATTTTACACAGATTGCTCGTATATCTATTGTTTTTCTCATTTATTGACAACAAAGCATATTATTTTGGCATTTATATATCATATGACATGTTATACGTCAAATCTGTTGATCTATAGCTTGTTTTCCTAAATGATATACATGTATATGGATGCATGTAGGCCTACACTATAACTTTGTTGCGTGAAACAGTGTATGTGCAAAAAATTAAAAATTGCCGCCGACCTGTCTATAGCGGCCACCTTTTCCGTTTCCCTTCGGTGGCCGCTATAGACAGGTTTGACTGTACAAACAAATCATAATGAAACTATCGATAATAAACGTTGGTTACATAAGTCATATAATATAGGAAAAAACCATCTGAGCTACAAAAAGGAGAGGAGAAATATAGTTATGGAGTAGACATATTTTTCAGATGATGCTTCAATACCCTTTTAAAATGTAAAAAATTTTTAACTGACTTAACATGATTTGGGAGGGAATTCCAGAAAAGAATACCATTAAAATAAAAGGAATTTCCAATTTTACCTTTCCGCTTAGGCACTACGAAATTAAATTGACTATTTCTAGTGTCATGCCCATGAACACTTGAAGAGCGAGTAAAATTATTTGAAATATAGTGATCTGCATTAGAGTAAAAAATCTTATGTACATGGTGAATTAAAAGTTGTTGTGATCTAAGGTTTACATGAAGAAGACCAGCTATTTCAAGTTCACTCTTCCCAATGTGTGTTCTTGGTGGTAAGTGATTGATAAATCTTACAATCTTATTTTGAATTATTTTTAACTTGTTTTGATCCACCTTGCCTAGACTGCAGTACCATGCCGCATTAGCATAATCAAATAAACATTGTATTAAGGAAAAACTTAAAATGCGTCTTGATTTTAAGTTCATACAATTTTGATAACGATACAAGAATTTTAGACGAGCATTAGCTTTTTTGACAATACTGTCAACCAAACTTGAGCAAGAAAGATCACTAGCTATATTTAGTCCTAAATACTTCACAGAATCCTGTCTCTTAATGAGTTGATTGTTATAACTTATATTGAAATCATCAGTATACTTCAGCCTACCCCGCGAACAAAACAAAATACTTTCGGTTTTACCAATATGTAAGCTAAGCTTATTTGCTGTCATCCAATTAACACAGTTTGATAATTCTAAGCTAAGTTTTTCCCCGATCAGCTTAGGATCAGTACCAGAATATAGTAACACACTATCATCCGCATATAAAAGTAATTTACTGTCGTTGACACAAACACACATATCATTAATGTAGCACATGAAAAGAATAGGACCTAATATGCTCCCCTGGGGAACTCCGCATCTTATGGGCATAGAATCGGAGAGTACATTTTGCAACGAGACAACTTGATGACGATTGGTCAAGTAAGACCTAAACCATTGCACACATGCAGAATTTAAACCCATTACTTCTAATTTACTTAACAGTATATTATGGTTAACGGTATCGAAGGCTTTTTGCAAGTCAAGAAGAACCATCCCGACAAAACGTCCTTGGGAAATTTCGTTCCTGACAAAATCTAACAGGTGAATAAGACAAGTTTCAGTGGAATAACCATTTCTAAAACCAGATTGAAATTTGTATATTATTTTGTTTTCTTGAAAGTAGTTCTCTAATTGGGCATACACACATTTCTCTAGGACCTTCGAGACTATACTTAAAACGCTAATCGGTCTATAATTGCTAACATTAGTTTTATCTTTCTTTTTATAAAGGGGTGTTACTTTTGCAATTTTCATTTCATCAGAGAAGGTGGAAGTTGAGATAGATAAGTTAATAATGTAAGTTAAAGGTTTATACAAATATTTAGCTCCATCCTTCAAAAATCTGGCAGGTACCAAGTCAAGCCCGGTACTTTTTGATATTTTCAACTTATTTAATTCATCTAAAACAAACTTTTCTTTGACAGGAGAAAAAAGAAAACAACCTTTCAACACACCCTTAGTGTCGTATAATTTTTGTAATTTAACACTGTCCGTTCCAAATTCATTTGCGTTGCTATCTGGCAGATTACTAGCTAATTTTTCTGCCACAGTTGTGAAATAATTGTTAAATTTGTTCGCTATCCTCATATTATCATGACATAACTCCCCTTGGATATTAATAACATTCTCTTTAACATTCTTTTGTTTGTTTTTACAACCTAAATCTTTCAGATACTTCCACAACTTTTTAGAATCATTTTTATGCTCATCAATTTGATTTTGGAAGTATTCATCTTTAGCCCGTCTCACTTTTCTTTGCACCAAATTACGTAAAAGTTTATATTTCTTTTCTAATTCTAAATTACCAGTATCCTTTTTCATTCTTTTAAAAACTATATTTCTTTGTCTTATTAACGAAATAATTTCAGCATTCATCCACTTATCGGTTCTTTGCTTAATTCTTACTTGTTTTAATGGAGCACATTTATCAACTATAGACATGAAAATATTTTTGAAAATTGACCACGCAGTATTTACTTTTTTACATTCTAATACGTCAGACCAATTGACTCGAGATAAAATATTATTAAAATCATCTATACAATAGTTTCTCATACACCGAATATTTATATTTCTATGCTGTTTGAATACAGGTCTTATTAGCTTCCTAGAGCAGTAGGTTAAAAAATGATCACTTAGGCCAATTTCAATAACACCACTTTGACAAATATTTTCTTCTTTACTGCTGATTACATGGTCTATTAATGATGAAGTGGCCGATGTTGTTCGAGTGGGTTTAGTTATAAGTTGACTCAAACCATTTAAATTCAAAATATTCTTGTATTTTTTTGATAATGAAGACTGCTGCAAAAGGCAGATATTCATGTCCCCTAAAATTATAACCTCATCATCTTTTGTTAATTTATCCAAGGTGTCAGTGAGATATTCAATAAAATAATGATCTGTAGGGGGTCTGTACACAACACCTAGAGTACTGGGTTTAGTATGGGGTAATAGAATGTCAATCCATAACGATTCAATATCATTTTGTGTAAGATCTTCTCGTACGTTAAATGCAATATCATTTCTAATATAAAGACAGACTCCACCACCATGTTCTCCTACACGGTCTCGTCTTAAAATACCTGTTCACAAATATATTTAAATTGTATGCATACTTTCAAAAGAAAGGTTGTTCTGACAACTTAAAAGCTTGTCAGAGGCTTGTCAGACATAGCAACATGTAATCATGTATACAAACTGGATTCCAGGTATTGTAGTTCATTCATTAATAACAGGTTAATGGAATACCACGTTACTAGGTCCCCAGGAAAGAAACATCCATAAATTTGAATCACTTTGTAAACAGGTCTTTATAGCAGCTGTATGAGATTCAAGTTATGATTACACGTAGTACATAGCATCGATGCTTTGTAAGTCTCAAAACTATTTCCATTGCGTTCAGACAGGCCATGATCAACTTGCTTGTATCACCCACCCGTGACTATTCATCGCACACTCGCTACCAAAACAATAATTACTGCGCCACACACGGTGACCCGAGTATAATTGGTATGGTTAAAACGCGCGGAAATTTGTGGACTGGGGTCATATCATGCGAAGTTGCGAGTGAAGCAGCGATTGCGTTCACATTATAAATAGTCACAAGCGTGTTGGGTGGTCTACCGCAAAGCATCGATGCTTTGTCGCTGGATCCTGAGATTTACTCCTGCCAAACTCGCTGCCAGAATAGTTTCGGAACCTGGCTCCAACTCGCTTCTATCTCGTGACTATCTGCGTTCAGACAGCGTTTGGTCTGAAAAATATCTGGTCATCACCAAAATAGTCTAAAAACCTAGATAGCATCGATGCTATCGCTCTGCGTGTGAACCCACCTTCAGAGTTCTGTGCAAATTGGACTCAAATTTAGAAATTTGTTTTTCACCTGTTTTACTACAGTGGAAACTCAGTATAACAATTACCTTATTATATCAGGAATCTCCTTATACCAGGGTAAAAAAACAAAGGAACATTAACCCCTTCCATGCCACCAGATTTTTGAGCAATTGTCAAAAATGAACTTTCATGAGTTGAATATTAACATTCATTGAGTTTTTTTCTTAAGCAAACTGGGCAAAGATTTATTGCATAGGAATAAACATTATATTGGAGGCACAAGTTTCTGTATGAGGAAGAATTTTCAAGCCATTCTGAGCCTAAACAAAATGTTCAACACTCACATTTTTGGGCGGGATTTGCCACCCACGGCATGGTAGGGGTTAAGACCTGGGACCAGCAAAATTACCTTGTTATATCAGGAATCTCTTTATATCAGTCAGACCTCTTTATAGCCAGTTTCCACTGCACTAACTTTTTGATTTATTTATTAGATATAATCCAAGAAGGTTACATCATTTACTCAAACAATTAAACAGTGTGGTAGAGAAATAAAATATTATTTTCGAGTGAACAAAAATGATTGACATCGCTCACACGGATTGCTTTTTCTTTTCTTTTCATGTAGCTTCTCAGATGTCATTAGATGAGACGGTTAGTTTCCTGGTACAGAGTGGTCTCTATGACACAGCTATTGATGTTTGCAAGACGTTCAGACTGACTCTTACTCCAATGTTTGAAAGCCTTGCCCACAGGTTAGAAAGAGTTATGATGATGATGATGACAGAGATGATGATGTCGATGATTATACGTGTGTGGTGCGGATGTTGATGATGATTATGATGATGATGATGGTGATGATGATATTTATGGTGATGACTGTGATGATGGTGATAATGATGATCATAATGATGTTGATGTTGATGTTGATGATGATGATGATGATGATGATGATGGTGATGGTGATGGTGATGATGGTGTTGATGGTGATGGTAATAATGATGATCATAATGATGGTGGTGGTGATGGTGATGATGGTGTTGGTAATAGTGACGTTGATGGTGATGGTGTTGGTAATAGTGATGAATGATGATGATGATGGTGATGATGATGATGGTAATGTTAATGATCGTGATGATGATTATGATGATGGTGGTGATGATGAAGGTGATGATGGTGATGGTGGTGATGATGAAGGTGATGATGATGATGATGGTGATGATGATGATGATGAATGATGATGATGGTGATGATGATGGTGATGATGATGGTGATGATGATGGTGATGATGATGATGGTGATGATGATGGTAATGTTAATGATCGTGATGATGGTGATGATGATGATGGTGGTGATGATGAAGGTGATGATGATGGTGATTGTGATGATGATGGTGTTGGTAATGGTGGTGATGATGGTGATGATGATGATGAAGGTGATGGTGATGATGATAATGGTGGTGATTAGGTGCTGTAATATCTCAGTTATTGAAACCACCCTTGTGAATTTGGGCCATAGAGTCTAGCATCTTTTCACGGCTAACGGAAAACGGTGAAATCCAGTCGTTAAATCATTTAGATGCTGATGATAATGGTGATGTCAATAGAAGTGAAAGTGATGTTAATGATGGTGACACTTGATGCTTGGTGTAGTGGTTCTCTCATGTTCTGTCTAATCTTTCTTTTTCAATATTTACTCCTTAAGTCTCTTTACCATCTCGCTTCCTATTGCATTATCATTTCTCTATCTCTGTCTTTGTCTCTCTCTCTCCCTCTTTGTCTCTCTCTCTCCCTCTTTTTCCCCCTCTCTCTCCCTCTTTTCCCCCCTCTCTTTTCTCTCACTCTCTCTTCTCTCTCTACCCTCATTCTCTATCTCTCTCTCTTCCACTTTCTCCCCTCTCACTTTTCTCTCTCGCTTCTCTCTCTCTCTCATGTTTACCTACATTATGTTTGTCAATTATCCTTCTCTAGATGTGTGAAGCTATCACGAAACGGAGCAGACAGTGAGACATGGAAATGGTTAGCTGCAAATGACATAGGCGCCCTCAACCTGGGCAGAGAAGCTACGTAAGTACCAAGGACTTGATCGCAAAGGCTTTCAAGAAATCAGCTCAGGGGCAATGTCTATACCTTGTGTTACAAAAAAGGGTCTGCAACTCAAAACTAATATCATATAATATAATGTAATATCATATATATAGTAATATAATATATTATATATATATATATAGTAATATAATATAATATCATATATCATGTAATAGTATATATATTATGCTGATCAAAGAAGATAAGGTTAGAGCTGGGGGAAGCAGAAGAGGGGAGAGTGTACAATGGCCATGGCTATGCGGAGTGAAAGCCAGGGAGTAAGAACATGGGCTATATTTGACAGCTAAAAGTTGTGATTTAAAGATAAAGTTTAGTTTTGGTCATGCGGTTACATTGTGACCGAAATTGCTTCAGAGTAAAAGGGAAAGATTGATGATGTCTACATAAGAATTATAAGGTTTTGGAAGCATCAAAATGATTAAAAATTGACCCGGTAAGGTTTTGGAAGCATCAAAATGATAAAAAATTGACCCGGTCTCGCTAGAAAAGCACATGCACTGTACTAAGAAATGGGTATGTGGGACTGCACACACACGTAGCATGAATATTCAGGCTGAACACTTCAGGTATTTCTTGTCGTATTTTGAATATAAGGTCATTTGAAGAGCAATCCTTTTCAGGGGACATTTCTACTGTGATATTCTTCCAAACTTAAAAGGAGAGAATGAGAAAGATCACAAATTATTTTTCAACATTTACCAAAAGTCAACCTTAAGTCAGCCCTCTTTAAGCTGGTATTCCATCTTGTCATTGGACAGTGTTTGTAGTTTGAGGTACAGGGTATCATGTGACTTGGCTTCAACACATTTAAATAATATAAATATTGTACAGTCTCTTGTTGTAAATAAAAAGTAGTCTAGTCAGTTTCATTCAGTAACTTGAGTGGGAAATGTCTTTTTTATACGTACTACAGATTTCTTTCTAACTTTCCTGTAAGTCAATCCATCATTTTATTTCCTAGTTTGTTTACACCTGTCATAAAATAGATATGTTCTCGTTGCATATGTCTTTGTAGCAGGTGGTGTCACAAGCTAATACCTCAACAGAACTTGCAGAAACATGCTAGTTTATGAAATTGTTATTTCAGAATTTGAGAAGCAAAACAACTGCTTTGGGTTGTTTTTTGTTTTTTGTTTTGTTTTGTTTTGGTTTTAGTATTGGTTTTTTTTTTTTGGGGGGGGGTTATTACGGTCCTGCCAGATATTTTGGTCATCTATACATACAAATAATTTGTTGCTCTGATTAATGTTGCTTTATATGTTTGCTCATCAGTTTGTTTTGAATAAATTAATTGTTCTAATAATTTTTTTTTCCTGTTTTGACATGTAGAGCTGCTGAGCTAGCCTGGCATCTTCTGCAGACATACCTAGAGAGATACGATCAGAAAGGAGATCATCTTCACTTCAAGACGGTGATCAAGAAACTGCTCTCTCTGGGTTTCCAGCTCCCACAATGGATCATTAACTCATACAAGGTATGATGATGATGGTGGTGGTGGTGGTGGTGATCGTAATGGTGATGATGATAATGGTGATGCTGATGGTGGTAGTGACGATGATGACGAAGATTCTTTTGATGGTGGTTGTGGTGATGAGGATGAAGATGATGAGGAAGATTATTATGGTGGTGGTTGTTGTGATGATGGTGATGAGGAAGATTATTATGGTGGTGTTGATTGTAATGGTGTGATGATGATGGTGATGATGATGTTGATGTTGCTGCTACAGTGGAACCTCATTATAACAAACTCCTTGGGATCAAGGAAATTACCCCTTAATATCGAAACCTTGTTATATCATGGCTAAAAAAACAATAGAATACAAAGGAGTGGGACCAGCAAAATCACCTTGTTATAAGGAGAGTTTGTTATACCGGTGTGCTTTGTAACAAGGTTCTGCTGCAATGATGGTGATGATGGTGGTGCTGGTGATAATGGTAGTGATGATGATGGTGATTGTGGTGGTGGAGGTAATAATGATGGTGGTGATAGTGATGGTGATGATTATGATGATGGTGGTGATTTTATGATGATGATAATGTTTGTCATGATGATGATGGGGATTGTGGTGGTCGTGGTGTTGGTGATAAAGACCTTCTTTCTATGAAGACCACATTTGTCTCCCTTAAACGTCTTTATACAGAATTCACTGCCCTGCGTAAGTTCTCCACCTACCGAGGTGGAGAACTAACGCGGGGACAGAGAGTTTCAGCGGGTAAGTGGTTGGTTTGAAAGGTCGGCGGAGAACTCCCTGATGACATACGTCAGCGATCAATTATCACTTCCGGCCGGTCACACTGTGATTCCATGTCGTCGCATCGACTTTCATTAACCCTGCCCAAAAACACAAACATGCGCGCCCTGAATCTGACCAGACTTTAGGCCGAT
This sequence comes from Heliocidaris erythrogramma, assembly GCA_025617745.1. Classification (NCBI taxonomy): domain Eukaryota; kingdom Metazoa; phylum Echinodermata; class Echinoidea; order Camarodonta; family Echinometridae; genus Heliocidaris; species Heliocidaris erythrogramma. Next base: position 54,874,457 of record CM046862.1, read on the forward strand.
TGAACGTGGAATTCGTAAACAATGGCAACTTTCCCCGGGGAACTGAGGTCAGTCTGAAAGGTGCTCATGTACTTCCCCCGGGTAAACTAAGGAATTCGTGCTCGTAAAATTTGGAGGTTTTCACTGGGGAAATAAAGCGGGGAAACTGGTTTGAAAGGGGTATAAGTCTAATCATGCTATAAATTTCTCTGTTGTATTCATCAGAAACTGGACCCTGGCAACCTGTTGTTGCTCTACATCACCTTTGACCTTTTGGAAGAAGCTGCCAATTTGGGGGTTGAATTCATCGATGCTATCCTCGGCAAAGGAGTGGAGTACTTTGGACTCAAGGTAACTGTTATTTTTTAAGGATGTTGAATCTTAAACGATAATTTAAAAAAACACCTCAAACCAACTTAATACACTTAAATTTGGGAATAACTTGCATTTTCCGAAGACCCCAGAACAAAATATCTCTTGCAACATCATGAACATGCTATAAATATGTTTTGGAATCAACTCTGGTGCAATTTCTTAACGCTTTATATTAGTGTTGACTATCAAAATTATGCTTGGATTATACAGTGAAACCTGCATATAAAGACCGCTCAAGGGAGACAAAAGCACTGGTCTTTATGTACAGGTAACTTTAATACATGTTTCAATGAGAAACACTTTTCAAGGGAAACAAAAATTGTGGTCTTTCTATACAGGTGGTCGCTAAAGCAGGTTGGACTGTATATCAGAATAGAGTCAAAGAAATATTGACACGTTCAGTAGGTGATGAACTAATCTGTTGTGGAATACTACTGTTCATTTTCTGTCCATTATTCTTATCGTAGCATAATGCATATTATCCCTTTTTTTGCTATGTTTGGCAAATTTTGCCCAACAATTTTAGTGTTTTCCCTGTAAAGTCAGGACTCAAAATGGTTGTTTTTGTTCCTTTTGCCAAAAATAAAATAGATCAATAGATGAATGAATAAGTAAATAAGTAATTAAAAACAGGTATGTACATTATGATGACTGTTACATTAGACTGGAAGATATTCAGAAGAAGTTAAAAATTAAACTAGAATTTAAACCTTTACTTTGACTCTTCGAAGTTTGTTTACTGTAAATGTCCATAGACGTAATGGCACAAAATGATTGAATTGTATTACTCATACCTGTTTTGATTCAGAATCCCATACGCTCTACAGCTCCCAGTGTGTGGCTTCCCTACCAGCAGTTAGACCATCTCCTCAAGGCTCTCAAAGAGACGAGAAGTGATCCAGAACTCATACGGGTCAGTTATTAATAATATGGAGTTCTGGGCCCTGTTTCATGAAACTTGTCATCAATGACAAGTTGCAGTAACTGTTATAAGCTACTGAAATTCTTGTATCTGATTGGCTGAGAGCAAATTAGTCGATAAAAATCAATGACAAGACACTTGATGACCCCTCCAGCCACTTCCTTCACTTTATTCCTTCAAGAATTTTTCTTTTGTGTAGATAAAAGAGACTATTACCTCTTATAAGAAGGCGTTGCTCTTTTCAGGCTTTTTCTTTAGCAGTACAGTAGGCACAAACAAAGAATTTGATTATGTATTTGGCAACACTATGGTGCCTACCTAGTATATTGACTTTGGCATGCGTGCATGCACAAATACACATGTTTGAAGCAACTCTAAGCATGAATGAATGAATGAATGAAAGAACTATTACCAAAAATTGATCACAATATAGTATTCATTTGAAAAACAAATCTTTGGTAATAGGGCACCACTAGATATTAATATTGCTAGTAGGGTGTCGCGCCCTTGAGACAAATATGAATAACACACTTACATTATAAATGGATTACATTCCTTGTACAAAGATTCTATGACATAAAATAGAGTAGCCAATATCTACACTAGACAGGTAAGATGGTATTTACAATGGGTGTTGAATATACTCTTGTCAGAGCACCCTGTAAGCATTATCATTCATGTCAAAGCATCCTACTTTCTGTTTTGTTTACAGCTTCATAACGTTCTGAACAGCCGACTGGAAGAATACCAGAGACATGCCGGGGAGATCTCAAGGGATATGATCGCCTTCGCTCACAGAAGACAGCAGACATCAAGCTAAGCATGTCATTCTCTATGAACATTGCATAGGCATTAAGAAACGCTGTAATCTATCAAGGCATTAGTGAACAACATTAAGAAAGCCATGGATATGTTAGTGCCTTGGAAAATACGCCGTAAGCACCAGATCAAGAGAATGTTGTGAAAAGCAGAAGGTACATGGACTGTAGGAGTGCCAGCTGTGCACAGAACAGATCTCAAAGGAAATATTGCTCACCGATGACAGCAGATATCAAGCTGAACAACATTTTGGAGGAAAGTCTGTTGCCTATGCACAAGGATACATGAAAGCTTTTGCCTCATTTCAGTCCCTGGAACCTCTGTTTCAATCTTCTTCTTTTTTCAGAGTTGCTACAAAGAAGTAGGACAAGCTCTTGAAGCTAAATTAATTTGTTTGAACAAGATTTTGTTATAACAGTATTGTTTATAATGAGATTCCACTGTATATCTACTCTGGTGTCTAGCTCAGAACCAGAACCCACTCTCAAACTCGCCAAACTTGGGTTTTGTGCCTAGACAAATTAAAATTGTAAACTCTGTAAAAGAGGTCAGGTAGAAAAAGAGTTGTGAAAAAGCTCAGTTTGTCACCTTTTATCACTCAAATGAGTATTTTCTGATATTTGTGTGTGTATACATGTATATATCTACATATTCGCCTAGAGTGTATTGTAATTTTCGTTACGAATCCTTCTAAGGAAAAGCTCAGATATTTATGGTGTCAAAATTTTGAGGACTGATTTAACACTGTTCCTTCACAAGTTACTGGACCGGTACAGGACCGGTCCAGAACCAGGTAAGGAGTTTAGAAGTTAACGAGCCAGACCATGGGCGATATTCAAATCAAAACGCGCATTAAGTAAGTAAATTACTACCTAAAAAGCATTTAACTCGGCTAAATGAAATGGCTTAACTCGTTTTCAGATCACTTTAAGGTATTTTTCTTTAGCAAGCCGACTATAAGGCAAAATACTTACTGATATCCATTGTGACGTCACATATCCTGTCTAAAATCATGCGCAATAAATGCGTCACAGTAGATGCACGCTTACAAGGTTTGCTTGTGCGCAGCTTATACTGCTCCGCGTATGTATGAAAGCCATGTACCTGACAATCAAGTATTTAACTAGGGAGCTGTCTTAGACTTGGGTAAAATGCTTAGCCAAAAGATACAACTGAATACCAAAATTGTATTTTATCTCAGCCAAAATCTAAGTAAACTACTCAAATTTCATTCTTAAATATTGAATTGAATACGGGCCCAGATCAGGATTTGGGGGTTGCGAGCTACAGTACTAATCTAATCATGTTACAATGAAATGTATGTAGTGGAAACTCGCTCTAAAGACCTCTGGTATAACAAGATTTCTGATATAATAAGGTTATTTTGCTGGTCCAAGGTCTTTATGTTCTTTTGTGTTATACCCTGATATAAGGAGATTCCTGGGGAGCATTTCATCAAGCGTTTTGTCAGTGATTTTTACCGACAACTGTTATAAGCTACTGAAATCCTTGCATCTGATTGGCTGAGTTATAGTGAGTTTCCACCGTATGTAGAGTGAAGCCTGTCTATAAAGACCACTCGGGAGAAACAGTTAAACTGACTTTCTCAACAGGTTCTACAGCATATCCTTTTACTGGGGAGGCTTTGAAAGTGACCTGTAGCCACCTGGCTTTTTGCCAAGAAATGGCCACTGAAAAAAAATTAACTGTAACAGTAATTTTAGAAATGGTAAAATTACCCGATAGAGAAGAGAAAAATTTATTACATTATACAAATATTGACTGCTTTGAGGGGCATGGTGAAAAGTTTTGCCCAAGGTGATCTCGAAACTGTACCATAGGGCACGCTCGAGAGGTCACCAAGGAGCTATAGTTTTAACCCTTTTGAGAAAATTGACCACATTTTGTGGTTTAGCTCAATAACTTTTGATTCAGAGCTCTAAAAAAATATACCAGATGCATGAGTAGAAAGAGAAAAAAAAATCTGCACACACTTTAGGCAAAAAAAAAAAAAATGTTGTAGTGGCGTAACCGGCCCGACCCTAAAAATGTCGCCGACCCTAGTTTTTTGTTGTTTTTTTGGCTATCGATATCGCGTATCGTGCTGCCTTTGCGATCGCAATCGCGATCGAAAAACCCGGAAGTGTTGCGGACAGAACTAGCTGCGTGTATTATGTACTATACTGTCGTAAAAAAAAAAAAAAAAAAAATCCCGATCTACCTACCCTATTTTTCAGTGACCCGTTACGCCAATACAACAATTTTTTTTTTGGGCCTTATGTCCATTTTTGTTGCATGACCATATTGTGTTTGATGCCAGAAAATGTTAAAATGAGAATAAGCTTTCAAATCTTTAAGTTAGCAACACATCTTTGTTTTTTATCACAATTGGCAATTTTTTCAACTTCTCGACGAAATTACTAACCAATGCATGTATATTGTTTTCAAAGACAGTTCAGCTTTTTAGAACCTTGTAGCACTAAAAGAAAAACACTATTGTTTGAAGAACAACATGTGATGAATTTAGCCCTTGAATAATTCCTGTTCTGAAAGGATTACAGTGACCAGAAAAATAAGTAGAGGTAGTCAGTATTTGTGCTATATACCGGTACCCCATTCCTAATGTGGATTCTTGAAAAGACATTTTTGACAAAATACGACTTTCAAACTGTAGTGCAGTGCACTGACCAATCTAATGGGGGTGTTGCAAGAAAGTTGCGATTGATTGCAAGTTGCAACTGATCGGTACTGACCAATCAAAATCATTGTTGCAAGCGCATCTTCTTGAATGGGCAGACCCTGAACCATTCAGAATGGTTGTTATAATTTGCTTTACAATTTGCATGTTTCCATTGTTGACTTCTTCACATTGTTCGTGCAAGTAGAACTATGCCCAGTCAATAGTTTTTACTATACTCCCCTGCAGTCGGTAGCAGATATCATGCCTGTAGTTTTGACCAATCAGAGGCCTTGAAATCATGGTATATTAAATACTGCTGGAAAGCATATCTTTCGTTCCATATACAAATCACATTTTCTTACAATTGGATGGCAAATATGCTTTGGAGAAGGTGAAAATATACATTTTCTTTTTTTCTATTGGATATGGATTTTGATATTTCATTGCTTATTTGAATGGCAAGAAAGAGTACAATACATGTACCTAATGCACATTTACTGTTCAAGATTAAGTCGAGTTCTGGTCATGCAATGACATTGTGAAAGAAACTGGAAGCAATAGACCGCTTCGGTAATGTATGCAAATTTTATGCGTAGCTGTCAAACAAAGGTTAATGTATGCAAACTGATTCCAAGCATTGAGGCTCATTTATAAAAAGCAGGTTAATGGAATAGCTCGTCACTAGGTGCTCAGAGAATATATGTGCATAAATTTGTATACATTACAGAAGCAGTCTATTGTGCCTGTTTTATGGTTCCATTTTGATATAATGATGTAATAATAATAATAATCTTTTGCAGTTGTTGTGCATATAAATATTGTAATGTATTGTCTCTTGTTATTGGTAAATAAATACAGTCATATATTATGTTAACTCTCTCAACTGACTTATGGGGTGCTGCAAGAAAGTTGCGATTGACCAATCAAAATCATTGTTGCAAGCGCATCTTCTTGAATGGGCAGACCCTGAACCATTCAGAATGGTTGTTCTAATTTGCTTTACAATTTGCAATTGATTGCAACTTTCTCGCAACACCCCATTAGAGAGAATAAGAAATCTCATAAATCAGGGGAGCATTTCATGAAAACAAGTTGTCTGATATTTTATCCGACAACTGTTATAAGCTACTGAAATCCTTGCATCTGATTGGCTGAGAGCAAATTTGTCGGATAAAATGTCTGACAAGTCCTTTGATGAAACGCCCCCCAGGCATCTTTTCCAGAACCCAATCTTCTCTTTTGGCAAGACATTAATCCACATTTTGCCACTCTCCACCCAGGTGAAGTAAATGGGTACCTGGCAGGATTTATTCCTTGAAATGCACTGTGCGCTGAACTAAAGCCAGGGTAATAATATCTAAAACCCTTTGGAAGCGCATAGGGACGTTATATTATAATGTGATATGCGCTATACAAGAACAGTGGTATTATTATTATATAAGATAAATTTTTCAGTCGAAGAAAGTGAATGTATACGTAGTAAACGTAGCATCTGTACTATATTGTCTAATGCCTGTAAACACCGATGAATGAATGCCCCAGGTAGAGCAGTAAAATGTCATGGTGAGGAAAGCATTTTTCTTTTCAAATGACTTGTTCTTGAAGTTGACAGTGAGTGGAAAAAATAGAAGTATGATGAGTTTTCTGCATCTATGCTGTGTGTGTGTGTGTGTGATCTTGTATAGCCGTATGTCCGAGGACACTTTCGGACAGAGAACAAAAGAAAATTCATGAGAACAATGGTCCTCTGAAGCCGGACAATAGTCCTCTAAAGTCGAACAGTGAATTTGAGCCTTATTCCGTCGACTGTCTGAGGACGAAGGAACAATAGAGGAACAATACTTGTCCTCGGAAATATAGCTATAAACAATTGTGTGTGTGTGTGTGTGTGTGCGGTAGTGCTGTTATCAACAAGCCTTTTGGCAACAATCTTGACAAAACGCCATTTTAGTGGGAAGATGACGTGTCGACACAGTTGCGATGTTGGCGACATAATTACATACAACTAACTGTGAATAGCACATTAGATATCCATTGGAAGAGAGCGGACATTTTGTCTGAATTCCCCATCAAATTATTTGTTAGGTGTTTTAATACTTCTTTTGGCAGTTTCTGTGTTTCTAGATTACTGTTGCACTACATTTCATCTCCGAATGTTGCAGCGACAGTAACGTGTTCTTGCACATGGAATTTACCAATCATTTCTTGGCGACAAAATGTTCACGTCAGTCCTAAAATTTGCTTTATACTTTTATTTCTATTTTTAGCTTACCTGAGCTTAAAGGACAATTAACCCCACATGATATTCTAGATGCGGTATTGTCTGCTACGTCTTTCCATGGAGGCTGCCATTTTGTGCATGACACGGATCATTAGGTACCATATGCATTGATAATAGCCTACCTTTACAACAGATACGTCGCTTTGTTCTGATTTTATTACGATTGTTATTGGTCATGGGCCTAGATAATTGACGACCCATGAATTCTAATAGCCATCCTGTAATGCAGATTCCTCGCTTTGTTTTGGTATTGTTACGATTGTCTCCGTCCTTGACGTCAATTCTCCGTCTCCACGTACAGAAAGTATATTTTTATGAACAAATTAAGACCTTTTAAAAAATATATAAAACTAAACTTACATTTCAGAATATGTGACTATATCTAATATATATTTGTCCTCTAAAAATCAATTACAAGTTAACGATGAAGGAAATATTACTTGGGATGAAAAATATTTTCGTGTACACATAAAGTAATGGCAGCCCCCTTATTATTGCTAGCAGACAATAACTTGGCTGGAAAATAGTGATTTATATCTATATCCTGTGTTTTTACATGAAATTGCATGTATCAAATAAGAGGCATATACTACACCATTCAAAATAAGCTAGTTCATACGCTGAGGTTAATTTCCCTTTAAGGCTGAGTGAGCTATTGCGATGGAAATTTGTCCGGCGTCCGTCGTCCGTTAACTTTTTACATTTTCATCTTCTTCTCCAAAACCCTTGATCGGAATTCAACCAAACTTGGTAGGAATCATCCTTAGGGGTAGGGGACCCAAAGTTGCTAAAATGGTACATGTGGCCCCCAGGGGCGCCCAGGGGGAAGGCCCCCAAGTGTAAAAGCTATGTAAATTTCAAACATCTTCTTCTCCAGAACCAGGCATAGCTCAGACTTGGTATTATATGGAAATACCTCTATAGATGAAGAATGAATGTTGTTCTTGAAATTTCTCTGAGTGGCCCTATAGGGGCCCTGTGGGGGTAACATACTGGAGGGGGTGGGGCAAGTTGTCCGCCATCCATAAACTTTTACATTTTCAACTTCTTCTCCAAAACCGAACTTGGTAGGAAGCTCAGACTTGATACTCTATAGATGAAGATGAAGAATGAAATTTTTCTGGGGGCCCTAACATCATCTCATGTACATCCTCCTAGTTGTTTCAATTTCTAGCATATCTCCTGGTGGTGCTAGAGAGAACATGCGTCGTGCCCCCTGGGGCTCTTGTTACCATTATTATGAACTTGGTTTTTGCACTTGTTGCTGGCAATATCATTATTAAACCTACGTGTTCTACAACAACTACAAAATTATTTTGCATTAATTTTAGCAGACCATAATCGTCGGATATATAGTCAGCTCCCAAACAATGAACATCAATATCTCACGAGCGTTGAGATATGATAATATTGTAACAGCGCCATCTACGACATAGATGACGGTATAAACTTTTAACTATAGAAAAGATAAAAATATATTTTAACGGTTGAACATTTTTACTGATTTCGTTTATAAATTTTACATGATTTAGAACAGGACATTACATTTTAATTTACACTAAACCACTAGTTTCTTGAAACTTGTATAAAGAGATTCTATTTTAATAGCCATTTGACCGAGTTTTGAATCCCGCTGAATGATAGTCAAAGTGTAGAGTTTCAGAAAGTAAGCAAAGTTGCTTAATCGATTAATTTTGTTTTCTATATCGATTCATTCATCGGATGGGAAAGAAAACAACCAATATATCTGATGGAAAATCAAAGCAAATCTATGTACAATTAATAAAGAAAGATGGATTTAAACCTTTGGTTTTTGAGAGAATTGGAAGGAACTATGGTTTTTCCTGCAAGGAAATAGAAAACATATTTTTAAGACTAAGACAATTTACACTGAATAATCCACTAACAGAGTTCAGTTCAAAGTTATATATACAAACCATCACCTCTTAGGTTTTGGTCTTGTCTCGACTAATTTATGCTCATTTTGCGAAAAAGAAGAAGAATTATATAAACAGTTATTCTCTTCTTGTGAATTTGCACAATCAGTGTGGGAAATGTGCACGAGATTTTTAGATTTTGAAATAAATAACTGTAGTTGGGAGGAAATTCTGTTTGGGAAGGAGGAGAGAAATAAAGGAAAACATCAATTAATGAACCACGTTCTAGTTCTTGTTAAATATCTGATTTATAGAAATAGAGAACTTAAAAAACCACCTTCATATGATGAAATAAAGGATAGTATTATAGGGATAAAGTAGAAGAAAGGAAATTGACAGCAATGAGGGGGACTCTCACTATCCATTTTTCTAAATGGGAAAACCTGAATATTAGACAAAGAATTGGAACCCAGAGCCAGTCGTCCACCGGTAAGGTGGGGGGGGGGGGGGGGGGGGGGGGGATAAGGGGGAGGTCGGGTAGGGTAGGGTTAAAAAACAAATAAAACTTTTCTCTCAGGACAACTGTACAGTACAAAGGAAGTGTAAAACAAATTTGTTGGATTATACAACTGGATATTTTTATTTCAATAATATTTATGTTGTTTGTTTTTTTCTCTGGAAATATGAATTTTAGTTTGAAACTATGATGTATGGAAATTGATCATGTAAGGAAAAAAAAAGGAAAAACGTTTGTCAGTTTAAGGATTAAGAGTATATGATTAAGGATATCAATTAATTTATCCACAGTTTTTGTTATATCAATTTCTTTTGAAGCCTTTTGTTAGACGAAAATTTATACTGTTTTAGAATATTATCATATTTGCAGTTTGTGTTATATACGATGATTAATTTGTACCATGATTGTAATTTGTTTCAAGAGAGAAAAGAATAAAAACTGATTATAATAAAAAAGAAAAAAAGATGGCAGAAATGCAGAAATGAATTACTAAAAGAAAAAATTTGAAACTGCAATACAACTTCGCCAAAGGAGACAGACATCTGTACTCTTAAACAGATGAGATTGATCACTGGCTTGACTGCCCGCAGAGTGAAATTTCTTTCTTTTCTTTCTGGAGATCACTCCTAAATAGTGATTACTGAAGTGACTCCCCGGGGAGTGAAAAATGAATAAAAACTCACTCTTTTTTAAATTTTTCCTTTAGGGAGAGAGGTAGATAGATTAACGATGAAATGTAATACTTTTGCTTCAGTGTGCATGCGCCTCTAATTTGTTAATATCAAAGTAATGTCTGCATGTTCAAAGCAAACTCATATCAGATCAGTTAAAACTAATCCAGTGTATCGAAATATTACTTTCTTTTGAACAATAAAATTACGGGGAGATAAAAGGGGTAAAAGTGAAAAAGAGACGAAGAAGCTGAAAATGAAGAAGAAGAAAAAAAGAAAGAAAGAAGAAGGAGAAGAAGAAGAAGAAGAAGAAGAAGAAAGGAAGAAGAAGGAGAAGAAGAAAGAAAAAAGGAATAACGAAGAAAAAGAAGAAGAATAATAAAGGAAGAAGAAGGAGAAGAAGAAGAAGAAGAAGAAGAAAGAAAAAGGAATAACGAAGAAGAAAAAGAAGAAAAGGAAAAAGAAGAAGAAAAAGAAGAGGAAAAAGAAGAAGAAGAAGAAGAATAAAGGAAGAAGAAGAAGACGAAGAAAGGAAGAAGAAGGAGAAGAAGAAGAAAGAAAAAGGAATAACGAAAAAGAAGAAGAAGAAGAATAAAGGAAGAAGAAGAAGAAGAAGAAGAAGAAGAAGAAGAAGAAGAAGAAAGGAAGAAGAAGGAGAAGAAGAAGAAAGAAAAAGGAATAACGAAGAAGAAAAAGAAGAAAAAGAAAAAGAAGAAGAAGAAGAAGAGGAAGAAGAAGAAGGAGAAGAAAAGATGGCATTTCAGAATATGCATGCACTTGTATTTATTCCCATGTTTTCTGCTGGTTTGTTTGGTTTGATGATAAATGTTATACAATTAAGAAGAGAAATCTGGGAAGAGGAGGGAAGCTTAGTAAATTGCCCGGAATGTTCCCGCTGCCTATACATGTAGGCCTATTATTGTAGGGCCTATTGATTCTTGGAGTCGTTATTTTTTTATAGCCTATAAGGCTTTACGTATTTATCAGATGAAAAGTTTTTTTGTTATAAAAAAAAATAAGACAAATGAGCGCAGACCAAGACTATCATTCATAATTATGTGGAACAGTCAGCCTGGACACAAGGCTACGAGCTAACTCATAAAATTTACTGTTAGGGAATGCCACAGAACTCCTAAAGACGTCTTTAGGGGTTCTGTGGGGAATGTTGACTGGCTGAAAATCTTACCCAGTGGTCAGGTAACATCCCGTAAGCTTACCCAGTGGTCACTCAGGCTTACCCATTGGTCAGTTAATGTTACCAACCTGGTTGTCTATTTCAGGGTATTTCAGATTGATTTTCATTCGTAGCGTAACTTGAACGGCGTTTGATTCTTGTAGGCCTGCAGAATTTACTTCTTGGAAGATAAGCACGCAAATTCAAGTCCACAGTCTGACTTTATAACTTCGTGTTTATCATCAACATTTTTCACGGGACCGACATGGCCTACCTTTCGAGTAAATCACCACAATAATGATGTTTAAAACAATTATCGATAACATTTAAGTTTTATGAAAAAGGGCACTGAAGTATAGTAGTAACTTCGTTATGATAATGGGTGAACGTAAAATACAAAGGTAGTAGGCTACACTGACCTCTCGTGATGCTGGTTATACTATACTATACTACCTGCAGAGGAGGCACAATTAAGACTTATGGGGTGTTGCAAGAAAGTTGCGATTGATTGCAAGTTGCAACTGATCGATACTGACCAATCAAAATCATTGTTGCAAGCGCATCTTCTTGAATGGGCAGACCCTGAACCATTCAGAATGGTTGTTCTAATTTGCTTTACAATTTGCAATCGATTGCAACTTTCTTGCAACACCCCATTAGTCTCCAAAGAAATTCAGTTAAAAAAGGGGGCATCACATTAATTTTAGGTCCCTTTAGCCTCCCAAATTTAAAAAATTTAAAAAAGGTCATCAGCTTTAAGGGGGGGGGGGGGCATGTGCACTTTTGTTTTCAAAATGGATATGAGGAGCACCTCCCACAAATCAGCTAGTGACTACCTGATTGTTTATATCTGCTGTTAGCTAGAGATCTATCTAGGCATTACCATAGTGGTATCGAGTGCACTTTTGTTTTCAAAATGGATATGAGGAGCACCTCCCACAAATCAGCTAGTGACTACCTGATTGTTTATATCTGCTGTTAGCTAGAGATCAATCTCGGCATTACCATAGTGGTATATCCAGGACTAACTTACACCTGCACCAACTGCCAGGTGTGTATTTCCAATGCAGAATAGGATTGTACAGCCACCGCAGATACATGTAAACAACAAATCAGACCGACTTTAGCGCAAACTCCATTGTCTCTCGAGACAACTACAGACGAAAGTCATCTAACATTTCAAACACTACAAAATATAGAGCTGAACTATAGCCATAGTCAGCTTCCCCAAAAAACCGTGTCTTTAGCGCAGACACGTTCAATTAATTGTGAAATGACGTCATGTAAATCGAGTGAAAAAATTGATGAATATACATACAGATTAAAAAAAGATACACGGTTATGTATTTCTTCTTACAACGATTGCACTCATCAAAAATATATCATTTTGGATTAAAAATTAAAATTCGTATAGATGTTGAATGAATTATATTAAAAAATGATTTAATTCTATATAGTATTATTTTTGTAGAATTATTCGATCCGGTCTAGTAAACTTATTGTAAAAATATATATATATATATATATATATTTTAAATGAAACATCATAATCGATTAACTTTCTTTAATCGATCTTATTGTAGTGAACGATGCGAAGTTTGCTAGATGTACTTTTATCAGTGAAGTGAAAAAGAAGAGGAAGGAGCTGGAGGGGCAAGAAGAAGAAGAAGAAGAAGAAGAAGAAGAAGAAGAAGAAGAAGAAGGAGAAGAAGAAGAATGACAGGAAAGGATAAATAACAAAATAATGCAGTAATTATTTTGTTAATTTTTTTTTCATCATTCATTGTCAAATATTATTTAAAGGACAATTAACCCCACATGATATTCTAGATGCGGTATTGTCTGCTACGTCTTTCCATGGAGGCTGCCATTTTGTGCATGACACGGATCATTAGGTACCATATGCATTGATAATAGCCTACCTTTACAACAGATACGTCGCTTTGTTCTGATTTTATTACGATTGTTATTGGCCATGGGCCTAGATAATTGACGACCCATGAGTTCTAATAGCCATCCTGTAATGCAGATTCCTCGCTTTGTTTTGGTATTGTTACGATTGTCTCCGTCCTTGACGTCAATTCTCCGTCTCCACGTACAGAAAGTATATTTTTATGAACAAATTAAGACCTTTTAAAAAATATATAAAACTAAACTTACATTTCAGAATATGTGACTATATCTAATATATATTTGTCCTCTAAAAATCAATTACAAGTTAACGATGAAGGAAATATTACTTGGGATGAAAAATATTTTCGTGTACACATAAAGTAATGGCAGCCCCCTTATTATTGCTAGCAGACAATAACTTGGCTGGAAAATAGTGATTTATATCTATATCCTGTGTTTTTACATGAAATTGCATGTATCAAATAAGAGGCATATACTACACCATTCAAAATAAGCTAATTCATACGCTGAGGTTAATTTCCCTTTAAGTATAACACTTGGCTACAATGAACACCCTGCATACAGCATTTAAGTCTTATATGACCCTATAATTTGCAATATTATTTTTAGCGATAAACAGATAAATACCAACACCAATATTTTGCAGACATTTGTTGTTTTTTACTATCGGGGTGAACTGGGACATCTGAGACATCTTGTCCCAGTTCACCCCAGTGACTTTTAGTGTATGTAAGGAAAATGAGCTTTTATCAGTCATAATCTATAGACATATTACATGAAAATATCTTTGGGTCTAAATAAAAATCACAAAACTTCTTATCAGTCAATTCCGTTTTACAGTTCATTCATACTACTTCAGAAAAACTTTTGTGTACCTCCCCCCCCCCCCCCCCCAAAAAAAAAAAATATATATATATATATATAAAAGTATTATGAACAACTACATGTATGTATTTCTGCCCAAAACCGTCGAAATGCAGTTTAAAATTTACAAAACGTTCATCATTTCATTCAATATCTTTGAAATGAGCATGAATCTTTAAGTGAACTTTTCAAGTGGCTTCCAAGCAAGTTTTTTTAGTGATATATTACCTCTAACTACCAGACGAAAGGGTGATTTTAAAGACTTTTGTCCCATTTCTCCCCGACTGTCCCACTTCACCCATATTACTGTCCCGGTTCACCTCCACGGTGTCCCACTTTACCCCGTTCAAGTACCTCATTTTTAATGATTATTTGCATAAAAACTAAAAATATAGGGATTGTGTCAAATACCTTGTTTTGTAGCCTACTATTGGTACTATTTTGCCATGTAAAAATGGAGAGGCTACAATTAATATTTTAGAAGTTACACAGCAAAGAGTGCCAATTAAATCACGATTCTTGTCCCACTTCACCCCGCTCTACCTTACATATGAGAAAAGAAAAGGGAGCATCAAACGAGGCACTTATCAGAAGTAAAAATGGCAATTATCATGGGAACATGGCACTTAATTTGATTTGATGTGATTTGATTTGATTTGATTTGATTTGATTTGATTAATAGAGAGAGAAGAGGGGCGATTATTAGAAGGGGAAAAGGGCACTTATTGGAAAGATAATGAGGTACTTTTAGTAGTACAAAAAGAGCAATTATCAGAGAGAAAGGGGCATTCAGGCGCATTTTTGGGAAACTTGAAAAAGTGGGGGTGCGCTGTGACCCCTGCTGGGATAGCCATAGCCGGTTGAGAACTGTACTCAGGCGAGGGAGCAAGGCAACCCGACAGATTTCTTCTTCTTCTTCTTCTTCTTTTTTTTTACATCCGCCCACCCCCCTCAAATACGCCATTACTATAAGTCTGACTTATGACCATTCCTTTAAAACACACACACATACACACACCCAAGAGGGAGGCTATAAACAGCTGGCTTAAACCAGGGGGTGTTTCATCAAGTATTTTGTCAGTGATTTTTACCGACAACTTTTTATAAGCTACTGAAATCCTTGCATCTGAATGGCTGAGAGCAAATTTGTCGGTTAAAATCACTGACAAAACGCTGAATTAAACGCTCCCCTGGGTAATAATTGTCAAAGCCCTTTGGAAGTACTAGGAACTTTCATAAGATTACATGCACTTTACAATTAAACAATGGCATATTCCGAATTAACCGATCATTATAGAGTTTCTTTCAAATTTTGAAAATTGAAAAACGCTATGATAATCACCTTGTCTTATATTACGCCGCGGGGGCATAATATTAACAAAATAGTCATCATTGATAACAGATGAATGTAATTATTTGTCACCAGGCACTTGACAAATGTGTCTTTCATGTAGACATGAAATTTGATGAGGTTACGAGAACGGCCTATTCACGATCAGTACAGGTTTCCATTTCCTTTGAATCAATCCCATCAAACACAGTAACGAGTCATAACAACAAATCAAGTGATGTATTTTAGTCAATATTTAAGTAGATTGATAGACCTGTTATTGACTTGTACCACACTGCTACAAGAACTCAATTAGCAAATCAGGAAAGATTTACAGAGATTTCGGTTTCAAATCCCGGTGCTTTTCTTGTGAATACCGGTACTCTCACTTTCAGACATGTATGTGTCAAGACTACTGTCAAACTAACAATACCCAGATAACTTATTTAATGTCTCTTAGTCCCATGTACTTTCTTTTCTGCAAATGATCAGGAATCAAGAGGTTATTGACAGATGTTGCAACAACGTGATCTATTTTTTTTTTTCAGTGCGTAGATGGGGTTCATTTTTTTGACTTAGGACAAGATCAAGACCATGTTCCAACAGCTAACAAAAGAGAAGTTCTCCTGACGGTTCCCGAAACACTTTGCTCGTATTCTAAAAAAAGTTTAAACCGGACACTGGGTTTAAAGAGAAAGTCGAGTTCTGGGACAAGTGAAAACTATTTTGCGAGCTTTCTCATTCGGATTGCTTATCAAATGCCTTCATATTCCAATTATGATGAGAAACAGCTGAAATGTTCAGGATGAACATTCACGGCAGGTGTGTGTACGGTCCCATATATACACATTTCTGTGTGCAGTGCATGTGAGCTGCAGTGATAGTGGGTCGATTTCTCGTCATTTTGATCATTCCAAAGCCTCACAGTTTACACCAATTTCCATGTAGATATATCAACCTTTACCAATTGCTTTGAGAAGTTTCTTTTAAAATGTTAATCGCATGACCACTATTCAACTTTATCTTTAAGCTCAGCCTTGGGTCAACTTTAACAAAAAAAGTTAGACTGGGGCCTTCTATGTGATTTAGTACCAGCACTCGGTATACATGTAACTAAATTAGTGGAAATATAGACTTTGATGTTTTGGGCAAGCGCTGCGCTTGAAGAACTACTTCATATTCACTCCAGATATCTGCCCTTTTATTTTTCTTTGCTTCCTATGTTCAATCTATTCCTAGGTTTTGAATGACAACCAAGGCAATCATGTACACTGTACAAGAATCAATCTGTTTTTTTCCCCCCAGATATACATGCTGCAACATTTTCAAGAAAATATCTCTAAATTCAATTTCGTAAACTTTACTGCTGCTTTTAAAGCTAAATATCTTTTAAAAATATCGCGTCTCCACATTTTAAATTTCATCCTGTTACGCAAAAATGTACTGTACATCCATTTTCACAGTCAAGATTTCACATATTTTTTTCTTTTTCAAAGCCACCATACTTGCAATTTAAAGTGCAACAAAACGGTAAGCATATAGGCACCGATCCTGCAGCTCTCATGAATATTCATATCAGAAACCCCTTTTTGAAGACTTTGAAAGATACAAGTTTCGGACTTGTATTTTCTTACTCAGTCACCTTATATTTAAATCAGCAAAAGAAAATTTCGTAATATAAACCTCTGCCGAGGTTCGAACTCGTGGTCCTTTCACCAAGAGAGGACTGGATTATCCGATTGCGCCACACAGAACAGCTGCTCGATGTCCTTGCTCGTTTTATTATATGTTACAATTCGTTTTCATGAATATTCATGCCGACTGGTTTTGACGGAATAAACCGTATTATGAGCAATTTGACGCGATATGAATATTCATGAGCTCAGCTGCAGGATTGGTGCCTATATAGCGCTTACCCAAGTGGATCTAACATCTTCCTTCACAGATCTGAGAAACAACATTATTGTCTTTGTACTTTGTATTATGTCCCACAACTTCCCGATGATGCAACAGAGAAAGTATGTTCTATATAATGTAATATTTCCTCATGCCTGCAGGCCGTTGTCCTAAGCCAAGTAATTATGTGTGTAGTAGCTATTTCAATACAGGGGAGCATTTTCATCAAGTGTTTTGTCAGTGATTTTTACTGAAAACTGTTATAAGCTACTGAAATCCTTGCATCTGAATGGCTGAGAGCAAATTTGTCGGTTAAAATCACTGACAAAACGCTGAATTAAACGCTCCCCTGGGTAATAATTGTCAAAGCCCTTTGAAAGTAGGAACTTTCATAAGAGTACATGCACTTTACAATTAAACAATGGCATATTCCGAATTAACCGATCATTATAGAGTTTCTTTCAAATTTTGAACATTGAAAAACGCTATGATAATCACTTTGTCTTATATTACGCCGCGGGGGCATAATATTAACAAAATAGTCCCAAAACATATTCCGGGGTTCATAGGTCTACATGAAAGGTATAGGGGTACAATGAACCCGGGGGTACTCGTTTTTCCAAAGGTTCGTTTTTCCGAAGGCTCATAATTCCGAAGGTTCGTAATTCCGAAACACAAATTTTCCATAGCAGGGGGGTCATAATTCCGAAAATGAAATAGGGGTTCATAATCCCGAATATTTGATGCATTTTAATTACTCCAAAGGTTCGTTATTCTGGAGGTTCGTAATTCCGAAAATGAAAAATGGTTCACAATTCTAACTTTTCGGAAATACGAACATTCAGGAATTTGAACCCTTTTTCATTTTCGGATTTACGAACCGTCAGAATAATGAACCTTCGGTAAAGACCCTTCGGAATTATGAACCTTCGGAAAAAGGACATGCAACCCAAAGGGGTTATAATTATAAGGAGCGAATCCAGAAGAGTCAGGGTTTTGCAAATTTGTAACCTTTTTATCACGTTAATGTTAAAGATTAATCTTTTGAAAGTTATTGAAATTATGAGATCCCAAAGAAGCATTATATACAGTATGAGTGAGCAAACAGAGCACTATTCTTAGACCCTCGATTGGGGGGGGGGGGGGGTAATGATTAAGAATCCCATTCCCCTACATTTTTATTCTTTTCTCGGCGTTTTCAAGCCCCCTAATTCAAGTAGCAAACAAGGAACCTGCTCTGCGTACACTGCATTTTATCAAGTGCCCGGTTGGTGGGGGGGGGGGGGGGGGGATTTGTCGGGTGATTTATTTCATGATCAACATAAGTTTTCATCCCCCGGCGAGTCCCCCATGCGCCTCACCCGACCCCCTCCGTCAGAAATTACCTTGACATGAAGTAATATGTAATATTGCATGACAAGTTATATCACTGTGAGAAACATATCGGGTTAAAGATTGTCTATAAGGCATTAATAATTATTATGTTTCCGACCAACTTTGGGCAATTTTATGCCCAATGGTATAATCCAATGACCAAAATTGGTATAATAAATATCATTATATAAAAGGCGCATGTATTCACGTAATTATTCGCTATATAAAATGTGATATTATTTTATTATTAAAGGCAACGTAGTTCCCTACCACAAATCACTTTTTACTACAAACTTAGCACTATATAGGCATAATAATTACTAAATAGAAGTTTCCCCTAATGCTGGCCAAATTTTACACAAATATTTAACTATGACGGTTTCCTTTTGGGGAGGGGATGTTGCGTCGTATAGGCATACGCTTATGCAGGGTTTGTTACCACTTTCATCATCATCATTATCATCATTTCTTAATTTAAAACAAAAATCGATTGATTTATGTATTCTATAACCTTAGAAATAAAATGATTTCTGCTAAAAGTCTACAATCCCGTGCAACTATATAAATTAAGGGCTCCTTTGCAAGCATAGGCCTATAGCCAACAGGGGCCTTTTGTAAGGCTTTAAAATGTCTAATTGGTAGGATATGGAGGGATTACGCTAAAATATATTGATGTATCAACCCGTCAAAACTCATATTCCATTTTATATCTTATATTCCACTAGAAATTGATTTTTTTTTAATGATATGCTAGAATAAAAAGTAGATCGGAATAAAGCGTAAGTTGAAATATAATTTATTTTATTGCCTTTATAAAATACTAAGCCTGTCATTCATTCCGGGGTTACCTCATCCAATTTACGCTTGTGGGTAGACTGTTAATCATTTGACCTTTTATCGGTGGTTATTATTAGAATATTTGTAATCTTCTATTCTGTACAGTGGATGGTTTCCCATATAAATTAGTTTTCCCCGAAAATTAAGGCCACTAAAAATGACAGAACTGCCGGCCAGCGAAGTGGGATATCGCCCTCTATCTCAACCCTGAAACCCGTCACGTAATAGACTCCCGTGTTATTTTGGCTAACTGGAAGTTTGGCAGCAATAATACACGCAAGTCTATGGGACTTCACGAACTTCCTGGAAGTACTGCTGCGCTCTATGCATATTGAGTGGTATGGCCCTATAGGGTTTGTGTACAATAAACGCCTGTGTGTGATTTGCCTGTCGGCGACTTTTGACTTCTTAATAAGTCAAGCTTCCAGGACCAGTTCTGTCTGAGTTTTTTAGCTGATGAGGGTTACTTGATAATTCGACAAGAGGGGATTTAGAGAGCTACGGGATTTTATGATTCTCTGAAAGTGGAATTTAGTGGAATTTCTCCGAACCCATCTCGGACGATTACGTGACGTGAACAGGGTTCGTCAATTATGGCGTCCCAAGATGACAAGAGCCCATATGATGATAACAATAAACGTTTGTAAGTTGGATTTATTGCAGGATAGCATTAAAAATATCTATTATATTATAATACCACATATTTTGATAATATGTCCTATCATATTGTTGCAATAATTTTGGGGTTGGAGTTGTGAGGTAATGTTTAAACGATGAATGTTTTGTGTGATGTCATGCAGGAAATTCGTTCACACCCATAAATGTAATTGTGATTGTTCGAGTCCCACGCGATGAAATTCGTGTCATGTTTCGTAGATCAAACCTGGACTCGATGCAAATGGCAATACTTTTGGCTTCTTTTTTTAACGAAGGGTTTGCTCAGCTGTGATTACTATTAGTAGGCTGCATTTGGCATGTATAGAGGTAGAAACTTTAGATCTATCATCTGTAAGTTTTCCTTATGAGTTGTGTTTTCTCTTTAAAAAAAAATGAAATGTCAAAATGACTGAATGAGATTGAAATTAATAACACTCATAGCTACATTCCTATACTTCGTGTGTATAATGTAGGCAGTCATACACCTCATCTTTTTAAAACACCACTGCACAAAAGTCACCAATATTCACTCAAAATCGGCATTTAATTTTCAAAAACCGACCCCAAAATATCCAAGAAATACAATAAATTCAACTCACCAATGTTGGAAAAGATATTTCCAAAAATGAAATCCGTAATTTACTGTTGATTCTCGCGAAACGAGCTATCGGAGTCATTGTGTACATTTCCTGGTCGCCGTGGGCGCTGACATCTCCCCAAAAGAGTTTTGTCCTCAAAAATTCGGTCCCTATGACGTGCACGGAAAAGTTCCGATTTTCTGTGTGCGCGATCGTAAAGATTGATGTGCGCTTGCGATCCCGAGTTTCTTCGTGGACAAAAATTCTATTGGCCGATTTTAGTCTAAGACATCGGCAGTTTGTAAACAACACGCGATCGCGAAACAAATCGGCGGGGATTTCTCCGGTTTTGGACAAGATTTTGACTTTGGATTTTGCTGAAAATATCAAAATTTCTTCCTAACGGTCATTTGAGGTAGGAGTGAGATTTTTAAGGGCTGAATTTGAAAGCAAGTATTTAAAATATTTATCTTATTTTTCCCCCCATACCTTTAGTACATGCGACAGAAAATACCAACTATTTTACAGTAATGTACCCGTGAGTGATTAATAATATTATTAAAAAAAGGGTTGTGTACTGATATGACATACACATCATACATGTACATTGACTCACTGACACCTTGTACTGAATGCTATTTTCTTTCATATTAAATGAATGTAAGTGTTTATTAATTAGATGTAGACGCACTCATAGCCACTCATAGCTACATTCCTATACTTCGTGTGTATAATGTAGGCAGTCATACACCTCAACTTTTTAAAACACCACTGCACAAAATTCACAAACATTCACTCAAAATCGGCATTTAATTTACAAAAACCGACCACTAAATATCCAAGAAATACAATAAATTCAACTCACCGATGTTGGAAAAGATATTTCCAAAAATCAAATCCGTAATTTACTGTTGATTCTCGCGAAACGAGCTATCGGAGTCATTGTGTACATTTCCTGGTCGCCGCGGGCGCTGACATCTCCCCAAAAGAGTTTTGTCCTTAAAAATTCGGTCCCTATGTGGCATACACGGAAAGTCCCAATTTTTGTGTGCGCGATCATAAAGTTCGGTGTGCGCTTGCGATCCCGAGTTTCTTCGTGGACAAAAATTTTATTGGCCGATTTTAGTCTAAGACATCGGCAGTATGTAAACAACACGCGATCGCGAAACAAATCGGCAGGGATTTCTCCGGTTTTGGACAAGATTTTGACTTTGGATTTTGCTGAAAATATCAAAAGTTCTTTCTAACGGCCATTTGAGGTAGGAGTGAGATTTTTAAGGGCTGAATTTGAAAGCAAGTATTTAAAATATTTATCTTATTTTCCCCCCATACCTTTACTACACGTGACAGAAAATATCAACTATTTTTGCATTTTGTATTCGTAGTGGTCAATATGACCACTATTCGTGGTGTGCTCATAGCTACATTCCTATACTTCGTGTGTATAATGTAGGCAGTCATACACCTCAACTTTTTAAAACACCACTGCACAAAAGTCACAAACATTCACTCAAAATCGGCATTTAATTTACAAAAACCGACCACTAAATATCCAAGAAATACAATAAATTCAACTCACCGATGTTGGAAAAGATACATGTATTTCCAAAAATCAAATCCGCAATTTACTGTTGATTCTCGCGAAACGAGCTATCGGAGTCATTGTGTACATTTCCTGGTTGCCGCGGGCGCTGACATCTCCCCAAAAGAGTTTTGTCCTTAAAAATTCGGTCCCTATGTGGCATACACGGAAAGTCCCGATTTTCTGTGTGCGCGATCGTAAAGATCGATGTGCGCTTGCGATCCCGAGTTTCTTCGTGGACAAAAATTTTATTGGCCGATTTTAGTCTAAGACATTGGCAGTATGTAAACAACATGCGATCGCGAAACAAATCGACGGCGATTTCTCCGGTTTTGGACAAGATTTTGACTTTGGATTTTGCTGAAAATATCAAAAGTTCTTTCTAACGGCCATTTGAGGTAGGAGTGAGATTTTTAACGGCTGAATTTGAAAGCAAGTATTTAAAATATTTATCTTATTTTCCCCCATACCTTTACTACACTCGACAGAAAATACCAACTCTTTTTGCATTTTGTATTCGTAGTGGTCAATATGACCACTATTCGTGGTGTGGCGTACGGCTGATAATATCAGAGACTCTCTCCCATTCGGGAGACTAGACTGTCTCCCTTATTGGAGTCTTAGCTTACAAAAGGATAAAACAAACACCAACAGCAAGGCAATATATCCCAGCCAAATTTGTTGCCTCATCGAGGTCAGAAACCCATTTGTTTTGTGTGTGGGTCATAAAAAAAACTTATGAAAACAAAAGTAGATGGTGAATCTTTGAAGTAGACAGTCAAAAGGGGTAATTTCTCATCAGGAATCTGCTTATTATATTTTCATTTTCCGCCGAGGTAATCCTTTTGCCGCAAATGTAAACAAAGCAAATCGATCTCCCAAATCAGAGACCAAAATTATTTACAGTCTAAGTCTGTGATATCACAGACAATCTCCCAAATAGGAGAGAGTCTCCGGTATTGGGTGTGCGCATCTACTGCCTATTAATAAGAGGATATAAATGACAATCATTTATGACGGCCTGTGTTGTAGTACATGTACATGTACATGTAGTACTAGTACTGTAGTGTAGGGGATGAATTATTGTGCAATCACACTGAGTAGATAAATCTACATGTATCTGCTTCTCTTTTTTAAAACTGTACATTGCATGTTTGATGAAATAAATCCTGGCAACAATTTCTCCAGGACCATGGACAGGGTTTACAACCATTTAGTTAGTCTAATCTGCATTTGTGCTTGATTGTCATTCACCGCAATGTTGCTCAATAATTCGTCCTTGGATAGAATCCACACCTGTAGCCGAAAGTCATGACACTTAGAGAAAGAGAAAGAAAGAGGGAAAGAGAGAGAAAGAGAGAGAGGGGAAGGTGGGGGACAGACAAATTTGATTTTTTTTTTTTTGCCCGTTAGTTGTGTCAAATAGCAATATATACGCCTTCTTTTCATCAATATAAAGTGATTGTTGTACCTTCCACTCCTACAGATGGCATTTTGGTGGGATCACCAGAGGGGAGACGGACAACCTCCTGATCCAAAAAAAGCCCGGGTCATTCCTTGTACGGGACAGCAGGACATGCCCAGGCGACTCGGTGCTGTGTGTTAGGTAATAGAATCTAAACCTTGAGTTTACATGTATGTGGAGTGTTATTGTATGATAGTGGGTTTTTGTATAGCGCACATGTCTGTCAGACTTGACACTCCTGGCACTCCAAAATTACAGTGAAACCTGTCTATAAAGACCGCTCAAGGGAGACAAGAAAAGCGGTTTCATGAGCAGGTGGTCTTTATGTACAGGTTCCTTTAATACACGTCTCAATGAGAAACACATTTCAAGGGAATCGAAAATTATGGTCTTTATATACAGGTGGTCGCTAAAGCAGGTTTGACATAAGCTGCACTTATGGTGCTGTAGCATTTCAAGGAATTCCTACCAGTTGCCCATTTACCTCACCTGGGTCAGGTGTGGCAAATGTAGATTAATGTCTTACCAAAAGACTAGTGGTGGGTAAGCCCGTTTCGAGTACTTGATTAACCATGTACTCGCCCGATAGGGTCACTACAAGACTAATGGAATTGCAATTTGACTCCTCGAAAACATAGTTGGAACTTGTGAATAACCTCCCCCCCCAAAAAAAAAAACAACCTCTAATTCAGAATAGAAATTTACCATTCAATCTGTTAGTTTAATGTCATTTGAATCAGTAAAATTCACATGAGAGCAGTTGTTTTCGGTAGCGAAGTTCTCAAGGATCGAGAATTAAAACCAAAGTCTGACTGTGCGTGCTCCCGCTACATCGGAAGCTGCATGCAGCTTATAGCGGGTGTGTGAGCCACCCACCGGTCATCGCGGTGTGCACCATATAGCTCACCCTGTAAGTGAGCTCCCTATAAATTTTTTGTAAAAACGAAAGGACGTGTATCAGTACAGCTCACAGAATATTTTCAAGATAGTAATAGTAATTAGATGAAAATAAAAGGACACTGACATGTAAATAAAGCAAGGAATACTTAATACTTGCTAACACGCGCTTGTTCGTTGGCGATGGGGCATGCACGGGCGTGCCCATGTCGCCGATTTCAGGAGGGCATTAAATTTTATGTCGATCACACGCTCAGCGCATGTACACAATTACGGAGAAAGATGAATGGGATTTCGTGTACGAAAACTCTACGAAGCCAACTGTACATCCGGGAACGAGCACCACCTTTTGGTGACTGGTGAACAACTGCAATATCATGATTACGACTGTGATGAAAAGGGAAGGAAATGACGATCTATTTCGCTTTATTTTACCTTTATTCATGAAAGTAGGTAGGAGGAGATAATTTGCATTGCTCTGAATTTTAGAACCAACACTGATCGTTTTAAACTTGTTTAATGTTAACATTTTTATACGTAAATCGGACATTAGTTACGGTTGTTGCACAGGCTGTTTGGGACTGGTTTCATGGCTTCACATTGGCGCTCCGGTCTAGAAAAGTTGCGGGCTGTGTGGCCGGAGCGGTCGGCCTGTCTTATTGGCAAAACCATCATACTGAGTAGTCAATTACTTGTCCGAAAAAATGTCTGTGTTAACGACTACCAAAAATGGCCTTTCAAAACAGGCTTACTGCTGAGCCAGGGATTCGAACCCCATACCTTGTGGTTATCAGTTATCCACTTATCCACTAGACCACAATATACTGTATGTAAAACATGTAGGCTTCTGAGCAGAAAAGTATTGAAACTTGGTCCGCATTGAGTGACATACATGTATGTTCTAGCAGCATCCTAGGGAAAAGACTTTGGAAGATCAAAGCAGGTGAAAGTATGCAATAGCAGATTTTTTTTCCTTACAGTAAACTTGGGGAGGGGGGGGGGGTGGAGTTTGCCCTTAGTATCACCCAAAATCTGCTATGATTGGTATTATATTAAGGGGAGTGGCACAAAAAGATGCATCCGGAACGCAAACAGCGAAATTGAAATGAGAGTGGAGTTTAATGGTGAATAAAAAACTTGGGGTCCTTCTAGCTAGAAAAGGAATGCTGAAGTTAAAGGCGGCCGTGGGGAAAGTCAGGATTGCGTAAGCCCCATCCACTCGTACACAAAGTTTGTGCGTAGAAAGCGTCCGTCAGACTGCTGGAATTACATTTCGGACTGCATGAAGCCGACCGAATCTCACACAAGAGCTCGAACTCAGGCAGAGTGTGCATGTTGCGTGGCGACCAGTCTCTCCGAAGTTTGCGCCCGCGGGGCAACGGCATGATCAGGTAACGATCACGGTGCCCTCGTCTTCAAGAAATAAGCGCTAACTAAACGGGGGTGAAATGATAAACTTAAGGAATTAATTCTTTATTAATTTTCACCAATGTGAATTTTGCATTCCCCACTCGTCTTTTTACGCCTCTATACGCCTTTTTACGCCTCTACAATATACATTTTGCTATATATTTAAATCTTTCTGTGTGGTTATTCTTTCTCTCTTGACAGTGAAAATAGCAAAGTATCTCACTATATCATCACAAGGAAAGCAGACCAGTTTGTGATCGGTGATCAGATCTTCTCCTCACTACCCGACATTCTCAACTTCTACAGATGTCACTACCTAGATACAACCGTCCTTGTTGAACCCGTAAGTATCCAATTCGGTCATGTTCAGGAATATCTAATATCTAGTTGCTTTAAGCCCACCGCGCAATATACGATTGGCTTGTGATCCCATTTCGGAAGAAAATGTAATAGCATTTGATATAAAATTTCAAACACAAAATATTTTTGACTGAGGTTCTTAATAGTAATATAGATACAGTACTTATAGTATAAATACAGCCTAATGCTCCGAGTTCTAGTGACGTCAGAGCTGTCCTACGATTAACCCTTACTCCGGGTGTAAAGCTGACATCGCACCAAACATTTTATTTTTCAAAACCCGAAGCACGTACCGTAAATTGTTCCTTGGGAACATCAAAATTACCTTGTTATAGTTGTTATATCAGGTTTAAAAAAACAATAGAATATAAAGAGCTGGGACCAGGGGAGTGTTTCTGAAAGCTGTACGTAAAGCTACGCATGACTTTACAAACGACTTGAATATGAAGTGCCAGACGGGATGCTCAAAGTTTTTCCTGATGTTTTAACAAAGTGTGACTGTATTAAATTTACAATAGCCTCAATTAAATTATGACAAAATATATACTTTGCATTAAAAATGTTAGTTATAATAATGTTAATCTACATCTGCCCAGTTCATCTTTAGTTGATGCGTTAAAAAATGATTGAGCTGAAAGAGACTGTTCCACAACCTAGGTGCAGAAGCAGGCGAGACAACACTTTGTTTCCATGTACACTTGTACATGATTTACAAAATATTTACAAAATATTTCATAAAGAGCTGGTAAATGCTAACTCACGATATCAAAACTATGGACAAATACTAAAATACGTACATGTATTTATAATAATAATATAATTTCTATATCTAGTTACAAACTACTCAGAGCGCTTGGAAATACTATTATTACCATGGCTTTAGCCCAGCTGCCCTAATAGGCGCTGAAAGCATTCAAGGAATAGGTTCCTACCAGGTACCCATTTACTACACCTGGGTGGAGAGTGGCAAATGTAGATTAATGTCTTGCCAAAGGACGTTAGTGACCTCTACCCAAAGAGATTTTGGGGCTCAAACTGATGAAAAAATGATAAGATTGGTTTTAGTCTGTTCATTCATTGATTCTTGAATTCCTGATTATCTCAATATAACACTCAGGGATGCCACTTCTCAGACAAAAGTAGGAAGTCCTACTTTTTCAACATATTTTTAGCCATAGAAAACTACTTTTTATGTACACAAGGGCCCATTCTAGATGATTTTCCCTACTTTTTTATCAATTTTAAGTGGCATCCCTCAACACTATTAAACATTACCATAACAAGAATATTAATTATTATCAAAGAGATGAAATTTCATATGTTATGTACAATATATACAACTTGTACACGTACCAGTACAATTGAATCAAGTGTAAAGAATCCCTATTTTGTTTGTTTGATTATTAAATTACATGGAGCTGTAACTCTTGAAAAACAGTTAAATATTTTATGAACTGCGGATCTACATGCACAATGTGTATGTATCATGATCAGTATCGATATCTTTTGTTAAAATCACTACATGGCATCTATCCTTAAATGTGTTATGATATAGCATTGCATTTGATTCTAACTCAAAATTGGTCATAAATTTATTTTTTTGGCAGTTCAGAGTTTTCTGAAGGTCCAACTGTATCAGCGTAATTTCCTCAAATTTGCACCTATTATATTCTTATTTTTCACTCGTTAATGCTTAAAAAAGAAAGAAAATGTATATTAAATTTAACCAATAGGAATGAAAATTACCAAAACAAAGCCACAAGAAATTGACAATTTGTACATATGGCAATAGTGTTTTAATCTGTGAGCATTGCCAATTTAGAGCTACAGTAGTGATTATTTTCAATTAAATCGCTCTTTTTCTCGAGCAGCACAATGTATTTCATAAAAAATGGTCCAGTGATTTGTAGCAGTACCGGTAACTGCTCTTGGATTTAAAGGGAAATTAACCTCAGCGTATGAATTAGCTTATTTTGAATGGTGTAGTATATGCCTCTTATTTGATACATGCAATTTCATGTAAAAACACAGGATATAGATATAAATCACTATTTTCCAGCCAAGTTATCGTCTGCTAGCAATAATAAGGGGGCTGCCATTACTTTATGTGTACACGAACATATTTTTCATCCCAAGTAAAATTTCCTTCATCGTTAACTTGTAATTGATTTTTAGAGGACAAATATATATTAGATAAAGTCACATATTCTGAAATGTAAGTTTAGTTTTATATATTTTTTAAAAGGTCTTAATTTGTTCATAAAAAATATACTTCATAAAAAATATACGTCAAGGACGGAGACAATCGTAACAATACCAAAACAAAGCGAGGAATCTGCTTTACAGGATGGCTATTAGAACTCATGGGTCGTCAATTATCTAGCCCCATGGCCAATAACAATCGTAATACAATCAGAACAAAGCGACGTATCTGTTGTAAAGGTAGGCTATTATCAATGCATATGGTACCTAATGATCCGTGTCATGCACAAAATGGCAGCCTCCATGGAAAGACGTAGCAGACAATAGGTGCATCTAGAATATCACGTGGGGTTAATTGTCCTTTAATGTATAGTCAGAGGATTCTGGATCCAAAAATAAAAAACATCAAATGCTAAAAGGAGACAAGCTATAAAACTGCTATACAGGTTTTAAAGTTACTTCAACCGTTTTACTTCCTCTAAATTTCGCAAAACTTTGCACAGGTTGAGTAGACATCCTGTAGATACTGCCTATGAACGTTTAAGGTCACAAGTTAGAATTTATTACTCCATTGTGAGAAAATGAAAATCTTGCTTTTGTCGCAGAGGGAGCTATTCAGAAGTTGACGCAAGTACAAGTACTAAAAAAAAACTAGTAATGGTTAAAATGTGTACTTGTAATTTTCAAAAATGGTGCAATTTTTTTTTTCAGTCAAAAAAATTTAAGTTTTTCCAAATCGTCATCATTACTTTATACTTGAAAGCAATCCATTTCACATCTGCTCATGTGTTTCAATTATAATTCTTTTATAATTTACATTACATGGCATACTCACACTATGAACATGGCAAACAAAGAAGCGGACAAAATATACAGTACAGCTCCTCATTGTACTTTCCACAATTGCCCTGGTAGACAAAAGAACATCCCTTCATTGTTATTACATGTATGTACATTGTAAAAATATGTAGAACAGGTGTCATATGCATATTCACCTGTTCTACTTATTTCACATAATAGTAATGAAGGGATGTTCTTTTGTATACCAGAACAATTGTGGAGGGTCCAGCGAGGAGCTGTATATTTTGTCCGCTCTCTTTGTCATTGTGTTCATAGTGTCAGTTGCATGTGCGCGCTTGGAAACGGGCGACTGGCTGGAATGCTCCCCATAGGAGTGGAGAATGTGCACGGTAATGTGTAGAATCGCAACTGAACCCAGTGACCGGGATAATAATGTTGTATTACATGTAAGCGCTTTTTGTCGGTTACATTGTAACTGGTATTAAAGTAGAACACTCAAGAAAATCACAAATATGGCAATTAATGTATCACTAGAAATTGGGAAGCTTACAGATGGCAATCGTATAAGTTTTATGTCAACTGCGTATATGATGATTATAAAAACAACATAAATAAAAGCTCTTCTCAGCATGTGGAATATTCGAGGATTCGCCAGAAATATAGCGATGTTTTGATGTCGTCATACGAGGGATCGATCCTGCTTAAGCAGACGACGTCCTATAATGAATGAACGTAATTGCAATGCAATTATTTATCAAATTATAAAGAGTTTGGTACATTTAAACATGACCTTATTTCACACCATTCTAAAAGGGAAAGTGAACTGATTCTGATAACTAAAACCGTTTGATTGTAAATACACAGGAGAAGGGTCAATGATCAATGAAATAAACCCCATTTTCAAATTGAAAAGCCCTGCGAATAATAGCTGGATGGTATTCGTTCCCTCTTGAAACGCCGAACATGCCGCGGTGCAAGCAGCTGAAAATACAATGGCGTCTTATTTTGTTTACAAGTGACTGATTCCTTTATTTTTTTAACGCTGCATTTTTCATCAAAATAATACCATACACGAAGTTAAGAGTGAGGCAACAGACTAACATTAAGACTGACGCTAGTCAAGTAAGAGAAATAAGTGAAGAGGAGATGACAAAACAGGCACTGAAAAATGTGTATAATGTTATGGGACATCGTCTGCTTAGACAGGACTCGCCCCTCTTGTGTCGTCACACATCTCAGCAGCGTTCAAGGAGCTTTTCAGCTGCTATATCGGGGGCTGTATTTTTCCGTTTTATAATTGATAATAATCATTAATTCAAATGTTTCCAAGCTTTAAATTTGGATAACCTTGTTTAATTTATGCCATCTATGCAATAATAAGTATTAAGCCAATATCTAAAATCATCAGTGTTCTACTTTAAGGCGCTATAAGAGAAACAGCTATTATTATTATTATGTATGTGACAAACTAAATTATTCCCTATTAAAATTTACCTCAGTGGGCACATGAAACAGGTTGTGGCCAAGTGGATACCTTGCCCACCTGCAGTCCTGGCCAAGGCACTGATGTCCTTTGGCAAGAATACATTTATAGTGAATTAGTGACAGTGCTTTTCAAATTTTATTACATGTACACTATGTATAGTACAGACGGTCATATTAAAGAGATTCGGTAACTTTGTGGAGGCTTGATTTAATAAATTGTTGAATTTTGATATCTGTCTTGTATAATGATGTTCAGAAGGATAAATGAATAGCCAGGCATAGAAAGGTTTTCAAATTTATTATTAAGAATCCTGTGACTGAATACTCCCATTTATGAAAGTGTACGGCAATACGCTTTAATCTAACCCTGAGTCTATGGGAGAAAATGAGTCTGGCATTTCAGGTCACTTGCATATATATATATATATGTTTACTTTTGTGAAGCACATGATGATTTTGAAGTGCTTTTTTTCCCGTTGGGCTTCATTTTTACACCATATTTACATACATGTACACTGATAGCATGTAAGGCCAGGCCAGGCAGCTCAGAATTTATCAAGCCTCTAGTCTACAAAGTTACCAAATCACTTTAGATGTATCGGGCTGCATATCAAGATACAGTAATTAAGCTTGATAAATGACCACAGCGAGGCCGGAAACATCCTCTCACAACCAACTTTGATTGATTTACTATATCGTCTTTCTGGAGCAAGAAGAGCGTTAACACTGTACAAATGATGGGACTTAAACGCCCTTCTGGTTCCAAACAAAGGACTTATTGACAGGTATTGTAGCTTGAGAGGCTTGATGAAAGTCATTTAGTCACTGAACATTGTGGAATGCTGGATATCACTGATGTAGGATATTGATTAATGTGAGGTTCGATGAAACCCCTGCACTACATGTAGCTGCAGTTTTGTTTTCAATTTTCACAATAACATCTTCATAGAGATGTACATGCACTATGAACATGGCGAACAAAGAAGCGGACAAAATATACAGCTCCTCATTGTACCTTCCACAATTGCCCTGGTAGACAAAAGAACATCCCTTCATTGCTATGATGTAAAAATATGTAGAACAGGTGTCACATGCATATTCACCTGTTCTACTTATTTCACATAATAGTAAAAAAGGAATGTTCTTTTGTCTACCAGAGCAATTGTGGAGGGTACAATGTGGAGCTGTATATTTTGTCTGCTCTCTTTGTCATCGTGTTCTTTAATAGTGATGTACGTTTCCACAAAAAGTTGGCAATAGATCGCTTTTGAAATGTTATGCATACTTTTCAAACAAAGGTTGTTCTTGACAACCTGAAAGCTTGCCAGACATAGCAACAAATAATGTATGCAAACTGGATTCCAAGCATTGAGGCTCATTTATGAAAAGTAGGTTAATGGAATAGCTCGTCACCAGGTGCTCAGAGAATATATGTACAGTGTATGTGCTTAAATTTGTATACATTACAGAAGTGGTCTATTGCCCAGTGTTTACAGAAGTACCGGTACTGTAAAACATCTTAGAACTGAGAGGTCCTTGGGCCAGAGCTTAAAGATAAAGTAGAAAATGCAACTACTATATTGTGAAAGAAACTGTCTCAAAGGGATTCGGAAAGGTTGACCATGTCTGCATAAGAATTGTTTTATGGTCTGTTGTTTCGGAATCATCAAAATAGAAAAGAAATTGTCTATTGACCCAATCTTGCTGAAAAGCACATGTACTTTATACGCACAGAAATGAGTATATGGGACTACACACACAAGTGGCATGAATGTTCGGCCCGAACATTTCAGCTATTTCTAGTCAGATTTTGAATATTTGAAGAGCATTTGAAGAGCAATTCCTTTTCAGGGAATGTTTCTACTATGATGTTCTTCCAAACTGACATAAAAGGAATGAGAAAGCACGCAAATTATTTTTCACCTTTCCCAGAACTCAAGATTCCCTTTAAAACGTTACCGGTATTTAAATTTTTGGATGTTTCTTTCCTGGGTACATGTATTCCATTAACCTGTTATTAACGAATGAACTACAATACTTGGAATCCAGTATACATTACTCGTTGCTATGTCTGACAAGCCTCTGACAAACTTTCAAGTTGTTAAGTACAATCTTTGTTTTAAAAGTATGCATAAAATTTGAATATATTTGTGGACGGGTCTACTCTTTGCAAAATTTTCGCTACCCCAAATACGCAATTTCGCCAACAGATGGCGTTTGTCATGCAAACCACGCATGCGCAGTGCTGACAATATCCCGATTGGGTCGACAAGTGTTTGTCTTTTTGCATTGAAAATGTACACAGGTATTACAAGAATCCTCGAGTCGGAGTATAAATTAACCGACATGTTTGAAAAGATACCATGATTTATTGAGGCAACTTGGTTGCATTTTCAAAATTTGAGTGGTTTATGTCATGCGATCCAAAATTTAAGCATTTTAGCACTCATTTTATTCATAAGCCGTAGTATTTCAATACGGACCGGAAGTGAAGTTGACGAAGATGTGGACCATTTCAATGCATAATATTGCCCTCTACATTGAAAATTGCATATTTGAGGTAGCGAGAATTCCCTTAATACAATGTACATGTACACTGCAGACATTAAAAATGTTCTGCTTTGTTTCAAACCATCATGTAATCAGGTTGAACTTCCCCTTGAACACAGTTTATCCTCGTTCAGCATGGTTCATTTAATGTCTTGTCCAGGTAGTGGGAACACGCCTGTCCAGGTAGTGGGAACACACCTTTCCGTTTAGTCACACATTGCAAACGTGTACATTGAACATGAAATGGGCTCTAATCCAATGCCTCTATACATACATACATACATACATACAATAGATACATAAATACATGTGTACATGCGTGATGCCTGTCTCTCATACATCACACCATGTTCACACACGACTCTTAACACGATTTCCTACTGCTGAGTGTTGTGCCTGAATGATCTTCTCCAGGCAGTGGGGACACACCCGTCTCATTAGCTGCACAGCAATGAAGGGATCAGGCTCTGTGCCAAACGGATTATTGCTCAGCGGAAATTGGTCTACATGTACATGTATGTGTACATGTATGTAACCATGCTCATTGGTTTTGTAACACTAGACTTTCCTGCCAACATTATTATGTTGTCTAGATCCTTGTCTAGCATTATTTTCCTATTTTTTCCTGTCATTTTGTCAAACATTTAGTACATGTATGCATGTATTTATCTATTAAAGTAAAGTTTTCATAATTTGCACCATATTTTTTAAAAGCAAAACTGATGATATGCCCCATTGAGAGTTCAACACTCAGTCAATTGGATGAGTAAAATATATATATTTTTTTATTTGTGTATTTATTATGAAATCAACAGAAATCACAACAAATACAAGTGGTTAATACTGTACATGATTAGAAACAAAATCATTGAGCAAAAAAAAAAAAAAAACACCTAAAAACAAACAATAAAAATAAAGCAATTGGAACAAAATTTAACAAAAAAATAATTAAAATGGCAAAAAACTGAGTTACAAAATAAGTATACATGTAGTTCAAGAATGAAGCTCCGAGACTGAAAAGGTGAACCCAAGGATCGCCGCTGACACCAAACATACCCGCATGGACAAACGACCAAAAACAAAGTCACAACCGAAAACATCCGCCATGTACATGTAACCCCCATTTTTTTCCAAAATTCAAGGTGTTTTGAGTTCACTAGTTGTGTTAACATTTACAGTGTACACTATACATGTACCTACATAATAATAATAATAATACATTGCATTTATAATGCGCTTAATACAAATGTTTCTTAAAGCGCCGAAGTATTATTACCCCGGCTGTAGCTAGGCTACCGAATTCGGTGCTCACAGCATTTCAAGGAATAAATTCCTACCGGGTACCCATTTACTACACCTGGGTAGAGAGTGGCAAATGTAGATTAATGTCTTGCCAAAGGACATTAGTGACGCGGCGGGACTCGAACCGCAAACCATGAGATCCACAGTCCGGTGACGTATCCACTAGACCACGACACCTCTACCTACATGTGTAACTTGTAATGTGTAATGATTAACTTTGTATATTATTCATTTCAATTCTCATTTATTTCATTTTCAATTAAAAAGTACATTCAAAATAAATACAAAGTATGTCATAAACGAAATTAGAAAATGAAATGGGGAACTACATACATGTAAATAAAGCCCTTGGGCCTTGTACAAGCATACTTGTAATTCCCTAAAAATATTGCGAAAATTATATTATAAAATATTGTGAAAATTATATTATGAATGCAGTAATTCATGTTTAAGGTCAAAAGTGAGCATTGCCTACATGTACATGTACATGTACCAAATTACAGTGAAAAAAAATATGATGCATACAGGGCCTATATAAGTACAGTATGTAAAGTGCTGACCATTAATATTATAAGTCAGTTTCATAATTACAATCTGCACATGTGCAAATGCAGGTCATTTTTACCGAGTACAATGAATGGACCATTATACGCTGTCAATTTAAGGCACCATGATGAACACAGTAGCGCGTCCACCGAAACAGATGCACATGTACATGTATACTATGTACAAATTCTGGTAATTTCAGGGTCCTTTCTACCATGAACTAATTACATGTACGAACTGGAGTATTTCACACAAGTTTGTTTTTCTTTTCAATGAAACAATTCCTCAGAATTTTCCGTCTCATGCTAAAAAAATGTTTCTGTACCAGTCTTGTCCTGACTCAAGAGAGAAGAGGGACTGCAGGACCCTGTTTCATAAAACTTGCTATCAATAACAAGTTGTAATAATGTAAATGTTATAAACTACCGAAATCCTCGGATCTGAATGGCTGCTCAAGAGCGAATTTGTCATAGAGATGTGCCACTTGTTACTGGTAACACTTCTTATGAAACGAGGGCCTGGAGAGCATGCATGCATACTCCAGTCTCCTGATGCCTAATTTCAACTGGTTGTGTTTATACAGTGGAACCTTGTTATAAATAAACTCTCTTAAAGGGAGTGGCAAGTCGTAATCCATGGGCCTGACCAGTTGGCCTGACTCCGGGAAATTCGGATACAATCAGGTCCAATCGTGCGCTACCGAAGGAATGTTATTGCCGAATTCCTCGCGTGATCGTTATTTCGAATCCCTACATACGTAACCGACCAATGAGATTCAAATACTGGAATAAAGAACGCGCGATCTTGTTTACTCAAATTGGGGTCAATGTGCTAACTTTTATTAGCTGCGCGCGATAAACTGAAGTCGCTTTGAACTTTGATCCAGAGAAAGGAGCATCCAACTGTAAAACCGCCCATAGATTGCGACTTGTCGCTCCGTTCAATGGTCCTACTTCTTGTTGTGCTATTGTTTTTTGCACCCTGATATAACAAGGTTTCGAACTTTCGTTATATACATGTACCATGGTCATTTCATTGGTTCCAAGGAGTTTGTTAACAAGTTTCCACTGTTAATCAGGAGATTTATGTTCCAGAACAAGTATCTTGCCCCATATTTATCATCATTTATTGTCAATTAATTATTTTTTTGGTCATAATACGTTCTCCTACTTTCTGTGCATACAGGGTGTGCAGAAACCCATGCACTTTCCGATATCCACACATTTGATTTCAATGATTCAAGTGTGGGTGTATTGTATAAGATTGAAAAGTGAATGTGAATGGGGCATGTACATTTGACGTGTAGATGCACACAAAGTTGTGACCACTTCACACTGACATTTAATCTAACCATGTATGCTATTGATGTTCGTTCCTTTACCTGCCAGTGTCCCAAGAGACAAATGGTGGCTCAGCCCCCTCCTCAGCCCCCAGCACCGGCACCACAAGAGGTAAGGGGGGATTCCCCCAACCCTTTCCCATGATAACTTTGCATGGAGCTGCATGGCATGTTATTGTTTTGTACACTACAGTACATGTAGTTAGCTTTGCTGGCAGAATGATTGGCTTCACTGCGGAATAACCCACTGCAAATCAGCATGTCTTTGGTCAGGGGAGCGTTTCATCAAGCGTTTTGTCAGTGGTTTTTACCGACAAATTTGGTCTCAGCCAATCAGATGCAAGGATTTCAGTAGCTTATAACAGTTGTGGGTAAAAATCACTGACAAAACACTTGATGAAACGCTCCCCTTGATGTAGGGTCAGGGTTAGGGTTATGATTAAAAGTAATTTTTCCACATTTTTTTGAGGGGTCATTGGAAGCAGACCCAAGAGTGTTGATTATATACAGGTAGCCGGCATACAGTAAATGTGGAATATTCGCGGTGTGGAAATTTTCGCGCATTTCGCGCAGCATGAAATGTGCGCGAAAAAAACACGCATATATTTTTGTTTATGTATTCTTTTGCCCATCGAGAAAAGCGCGTCGGCGAAAATTAAAACACGTGAAATTCACTTTACTCAGCCGAGCGGGAAAAATTAATCGCGCGAAAATGTCCACTTTTACAGTATTTGTTCCATATTCTGTTCAAGTTCAACTTGTTTTCAATGAAAGAGGGGGGGGGGAGAGGATCTTTCTTTGAGAAACCAAGCTATCATTGACTGTCTAAACTTCGCAAATGCACTGGATATAAAATTGCTCTAAAGCTATTAAATGCCTATTTTGCAAATCCGCATATTTTTTTTCATTTCGTTCAAAATATGAACATGTGATGTGGTTTTATGTGTAGTATTGCTTTGCTTTTGCACTTGTATGATTTGATATTACTCTATTAAAAATGTGGGATGTTAAAGAAAAAAATCATAAAAAGCAACAGGAGCATATCATGTTAGAAACATTTATATTTTTCAACAGACTTGGCTCTTTTGCTCATTTTTATACTATTTTAGTTTTCATTACGATTTGGAGTTTGACACAAAAGTTGTATAGCTCTTTTACATGTACATGTACATGTATGTACCATCAGCTATTTAGCTTGGAAACATTGGGATATGGGAGCTCTTGTTTTCATTTGTATTTGGGCACCAATCACCAACTATTATTGGTCTTATGTATTTTAATTTTTTTATGCTTTTTACATTTGCAAAATTTTGCTTAGTCTTGTACTATCGGAAGGGCTACATGTAAATCCTCGTTTAGCCCTACCGATAGTACGGGACTAATCTTAGCCCACTTTCTGTTCACATTGCATTTTACCAAAGCACTTTGGGCTAACTCTATGATAGTACTAGTACAGGACTTACATGTATTTAGCCCTGGAAAAAAATATAAAAGAGTGGGGCTAAGCACTCTGTCTAGGGAGATAGTACAGGACTAAACCAGCAAACAAACAAAAATAGTCAGGGGTTAAGGATAGTACGGGTTAAAAAATCAAGTGTAAACAGCCTGTTTGTATTTGGCTGGTGCTCAAGATCGCCCTTTTACGAATTTCCTAAGAAAAACACTTGTGACATGTGTACAGTGTACTTTTGTCTCAGAATACTCTTACGATAATTATGAAAGAAAACACTTAATGATGTACTTACCTGTAATGACAATTTGTTGCTGGTACATGTACCTTTAATACATGCCACAATTTTTTAATTAAAACTCATTTTCAGACTCTACTATTAAAAGGAAACGTTGATACATTGCCGATATTAATATTTGTTTCATTAATATCAGAGTGGATAGTTGTATTTTTTATTCCTTTTTGCTGAAATAAAGAAAAGGGGGGAAAAAGAAAATCAAAAGGAAGATTGAATTATTTGGGAGTACGTACATGTACATGTACATGTACACTGTATGCTGTAACGATATTATGAAGAGTTCTGATTTGCAGTACTCGCATGTAGTCTTTTAATGATATTTTAATAATATAATTTTAATACTATATTATCAGTCTGTTGTTTTAATACACTGCACTACCAGTTTGAAGAGAAACAGATATATATAGCAATAACCTTTAAAAAAAATGTATTTCCTTGACAGTGTTGTTTCCTGT
Organism: Heliocidaris erythrogramma; assembly: GCA_025617745.1. Taxonomy (NCBI): domain Eukaryota; kingdom Metazoa; phylum Echinodermata; class Echinoidea; order Camarodonta; family Echinometridae; genus Heliocidaris; species Heliocidaris erythrogramma. The sequence goes on from CM046862.1 coordinate 54,913,344, forward strand.
GCACTTCACAACACTTGAAACATATCCACAAACAGTCCTCAATATCCCTACAACATTTCCTTTCTCTAAAATAGTTTTATTCTACATTTATTTGACCTACATGTACTTATAAAAGTACTTGTATCATGGCCGTTGTTTCTTTTGCAATACCGGATCTGTATTATCTGCCAATTCTGAAGGGCACAAATATATAGCATTAGGCCTGCTCATTATATTGCATGCACGTAAATTTAGAAGATTTTGAGCTCAGTATTTGCACAGGACATATATTGTAGGTCCACTTGTATGCTTGTTTGACATTGTAGCACTGTGCCGCACAAATATCTTTAGGCATGTACATATGTGTACATTGTACGTTGTGCACTACGTATTAATAGCATGTAGTAACATGTACATGTAGCTCACAATGACAGTTGTTCATACTGCTGTACCACTCGGATGATGTCACAGGGGGAAATCCCTAACTTGTACAATGTACATGTATGTGTACACGTACTTGTATTTAATAGGTAGCCCATAACTTTGGAAATGACAGCATGTTTTTACCAATAAAGTGCACATCTTTCTCTCTCTCTCTCTCTTTCTCTCTCTCTCTCTTTCTGCATGTTTATTTGTTCGCTGTACATCAGGGCTTGACACTTACAGTCATCCGGGACACACGGGCATCCAAAATGTCAAAATAAACATGCGGAAAGAGAGAGAAATTTGGGTCCATGGGGATTGATGGCATGGATGGCATAATGTATGTTGATCATGGTCTAGGGGGTTACATGCCGAAGGTTCATAATTCCGAAGGTTCATTACCCCGACGGTTCGTAATTCCAAAAATGAAAAAGGGTTCATACTTCCGAAGGTTCATAATTCTGAAAAGTTATGTAGGGCTCTATTGGATTTTCGAAATTTCAAAAATTTCTTAATGAACCCTTTTTCATTTTAGGAATTATGAACCCTATTTCATTTTCGGAAGTGCAAACCGTCGGAGTAACGCACCTTCCGAAAAACGACCCTTCGGAATTAGGAATCTTAGGAAAAAAACGACATGTAACCAGTTCAGGATATACATGTACTTTGTTAAAAGGTAATAGATGACCAAAGCACTTCCAAGCTTACTATTAAACTCCTCTCGTTTCTTTTTTAAATGTCTAGTTGGACAGAGCACTGCCCACGCCGAAGCCAGACGCTCCCCCTGTCAACCCTTCACAGCTACCTGCCGTCCCAAGTAATGCAGAAAGATTCAGGGTTAAATATACCTTCACAAGTGAGGTAAGTAGGATGGAAATTCAGAATGTGGTGTTATGGAGTACAAGAAAATATTCTTTGACTTTATAAAATGTATTATAAAACCATACTTTGAAGAAGAAAATTTTAGAGAGCCATTTGATTTTTTCCAACTTTGTTAATGTTGGGAGAGCCACAAAAAAAAATGATGTCATCTAATAATGATATAATCCAAAATGGTGGCTGGAATATTCTATCTCTACTTTTAAATAGAGAATATCCCAAGGTACATGTTAACCCCTACCATGCTGTGGGCGGCATATCCTGCCCAAATGTTGGAGTGTTGAACATTTTGTGTAGTTTCAGAATGGCTTGAAAATTCTTCCTCCTACAGAAACCTGTGCCTTCAATATAATGTTTATTCCTATGCATTATATCTATGCCCAGTTTGCTAAAGAAAAGAAATCATTAAAACTTAATATTTAATTATTGAAAGTTCATTTTTGACAATTGCTGAAAAATCTGGTGGCATGGAAGGGGTTAAGGATGTTTTTAAAAATATTTACGGGATCAAAACTTGTGAATTTGAAGCCATTTTTTGTGGCAACTAATGTTTTTTATTGCCATTCGATCTTTCAATTTTTCTCTTGATCGGCGATCGGAAAGTGGCGTCCGATTTTACAAAATTGTATCGTAATCGGTCCCCGATTTTGTGATTGGTTACAGCGTTAGTAAGATGATGTTAATAAAGGGGGTAGTCCATCCTGATACCAAGTTGGTTTCAATTAAAGCAGAAATATAGAGACACAAATCAGTGGATGTTAAAGAAATATCCAATGAAATTTAAGTTCTGGGGGGTATTCTGAGATATTTTTTAATCTTGATTTTCCTTTTTTTTTAGTGAAATGATTTTAATTGTCAAAACAAAATCTACGTGTTATTGCGCATCATTGGTTATTGACTGCGCAAAAGTTGCTGCGTACGCGCAAGACATTTGCGCGCACACCAATGAAATGTTGCAGTTTAAGATTTATCATGACAAATAAAATCATTTCACTATAAAAACCAAGATAGAATAAATCTCTGAATACCACCCCTGAAATTTTAAAGTCTTATTCAATCAAAGGCAAATTGGTAACTCTGTGACGTAGCTTTCGAGCACCTAAACTCCAATTTGCTTTGAATTCCATTCTCTTTGTTGGTGATGAAGGAATACTAGATCTGTTTCATACATGGGTTGCATGTACATATTGTTTGTGCAATCAATGATCATATCTAGGGTGATTGTATACCGTATTCGCCGGCCGATAGGCCGCAGCGTCGGATAGGCCGCACCCCAACTTTGACAACTCATTTGAAGAAAAAAAAATATGAGGAAAATCACAAGCATAAGAAATTTTGCCCCCCCTCCCCAAATATCATACAACGAAAAAACAAGGGCCAAACTTTTTATTGTATTGACTATTTGAAGACGATTATTCCTAGATGTCTTTGCTTTATGTCATTAAGAATTTAAAAAGTTGAACTTTAGTTGAAGAGAATCTGACGAAGCCGCTAGTACTACTCGCAAACACATACATCTTTGTAGACTACCGGTAAGTATACGGTACATGCCGTCTCCTAGACCTAGTAAAAGTTCGACAACAAATAGGACTATCAACCGTGAATGCAACTCGCAAATTGAGGCACAATCACAAATGAAATTGGAAAGGAAATGTTTCCACCACTCTAAAAAACCGTGAAGAGATATCTTACATAGGTGCATATTCCATCAAAGGTTCCCTATGTGACATCCAAAGACAGAAAAATACATAATACTGCATGATGGTTTCGAAGAGGAAATTGAAAACGTCGTCACAACGATTTGCAAGCTGAAACATGGGCTTGCCATGACCAAAGATCGTGAAAAGAAAGATAGGACACTCTCCCGATTGCGTAAAGGGTCCGATGTAACGGCCAAGGCCACTTACGTTACATAAAATTTTGGGAATGCCCTATCTTAGCTTTTAAGCTCTTTGCCACGACTTACAATGTCTATGCCACTGACCTCTACCACCTGGACGGATCATCGCCCATTCCCGCGCGTGCGAGCACTTGAAGCCATGTTACTCTTCCGAGAGCGATGTGGTTTGTGGTAGAGGTCAGTGGTCTATGCTTACAATGCAGGGTAACGCGCACGTCACATGCGCTATGAAAAATCCTCTGCGATAATGTCCGTTCTCCATACAAAATACATACATCTCCGTGAAGGATCCGGCAAGGATACAACCACACTGAAATAGCGCGGAGGTTGAGGGGGTGCCATTGATCTCAACACATACAAAGGGTGTGCTCAAAAGACAAATTAAAACTTACAAAGCCCCTACTATGGGGCGCCAAGTGTACCCTGTCTGCTTTTGTTACAAAATCAATGATTTTGTTATAAAATCAATCCCCACTGGTGATTTTGTTACAAAATCAATCCACACTAATGATTTTGTTACAAAATCCATCCCCACTTTTGATTTTGTTACAAAAGTAAAATTGCAGGGTGATTTTGTAACAGAAGCAGTCAGGGCACACTTGGCGTCCCATAGCACAGAAAACATCTACCGGGCGGTGCGGGGTGGCTGATTTCAGCACTTTACTATAGAGCTCAATCAGCGTCAATAGAGAGCTTCGTACGAGTGCTTTGTCAGCCTCGGAAGACCAACGAGGCCGTGTTTGTAACTATATTGATAAGATAGGTAGTTATTAGTTCTGAATTATATTTATTACTGAAAATATTTCAGTACTTGAAAGATAAGTAGATCTACATCGTTGGAGATAGAGCACAGGCTTAGGGGGCCTACTGTAGTGTAGTGTTAGATCTAACGTTGGTCCCGTCCATTCCAATACGTGTGGGGATTTTGGAGGCAGTTTATTTTTCTCTGTTGCGGCCCATAGGCCGCACCCCGACTTTGGGATAATATTTGGAGTGAAAATAGTGCGGCCTTTCCGCCGGCGAATACGGTAATGCAATATTTCTAATGAATAAATATTCTTCTCAAAACTATGAAATATTTGATTTTTTTTTTTTTTATCAAATGTGAGAGGTCCTCGAAAGAGTTGCCATTTTGTGGCTGACTTTGATCGATTACAAGTTTAAAATGTTATCTTTCTTTTAAAATTTTTTTTATGCACTTACTAATTAATACCGACATACATTGTAATATCAGGTTCGAATCCACCCCTTTCCTTTCCCCCTTGTGGGCCTCAAATAAACTTTTCTGTGAAAAGGTATATATATATATATATATATAGTCAGAATATGTTCTGTTATCATGCATGTGTAGTTTGACATGGACATTTTTTTTTCATGAAATGGTATGAATTCTGCATTTGCATGTTTAAAAAGATTTGTAAGGCGACAAATCCACATGATATCGAATGCTCAAAGTGCACTATTAAGTGAAAAAACCAAAACAAAACTTTATGCAGAGGACAACATGAGTGGATAGAACATAAAACGGAAATAAGCAATTAATCATCTAGGCCAAATTAAACATTTGCACATTCTGTGTAACACTTAGAATGTTAATACTTTTCAGTGATCTAACCGTTTTACATAGTATAAAGCATGTACAGTGTAAGAAAAGGCTAATATTGTGCTCCAGAAAAAACATGAAATTTCTTGCTTCCAGGATGTTTAAGGACTGTTTGTTTTCATAGGAGAATTATTAAAACCTTGTTTCCTTGCAATGGTTTCCTTTTCTACTCTCTGATTAGTCTTGTATTTGAGACCTTGGATGACATTTGAGCAGGAAATATCATTGTAAAACCAGAGCCCCATTGCATAAAACTTACCATTAACGGTAACTTTGCCATCAGTGGTAACTCCCATGGAAACCTTGATTTTGATTGGCTGTTGAGTGATGAACCATGGTAGTTACCATTAATGGTTAGTTTTATGCAACGGGGCACAGAAGCATTCGCGAAACATGACGCTTTCGCGAATTGCAAAATTAATGGGGTGTTGCAAGAAAGTTGCAATCAATTGCAAATTGTAAAGCAAATTAGAACAACCATTCTGATTGGTTCAGGGTCTGCCCATTCAAGAAGATGCGCTTGCAACAATGATTTTGATTGGTCATAAGTGTTGGGTCAATCTGAACCACTCGCAAAATTCACGAACATAAAATGCATGTGAAACTTTGTGGTTTTACTGTACATCAAAGTGTTTATCTTTTTGAAGAGGCTTGTTCTAGTCTGCTATAGGAACCTGGGGAGCGTTTCATCAAGCGTTTTGTCAGTGATTTTTACTGACAAATTTGCTCTCAGCCAATCAGATGCAAGGTTTTCAGTAGCTTATAACAGTTGTCGGTGAAAATCACTGTCAAAACGCTTGATGAAACGCTCCCCTGTTTGAAGAGCTTTCAGGATGGGATCCGGTTTTGATTGTCAACACTATAGTGAAGGTTGAGTTGTGGGGCAAGGTGAACAATAATTTATGGGCTTGCTCATTCCTTTTTATGTCAGGTTAGAAGAACAACAAAGTAGAAATGTCCCCAGAAAAGAAAAGCTCCTCAAATGCCCTCATATTCAAAATATGACAAGAAATAGCTGAAGTGTTATTGCTGAACATCCATGCCACACGTGTGTGTGTGTGCAGTCCCATATACCCATTTCTGTGTGCAGGGCATGTGCTGTTCATAAAATTGGGTTAATTTCTTATTATTTTGATGATTCCAAAACCTCACAGTATACAACTGTATATCATTTCTTATGTAGACATGATTAACCCTTCACAATTGCTTTGAGTTTCTGTCACAGTGTAATCGCAGGACTTAATCATTTACTGGCAAGACGTGTAGAAGTACAACATATTTTTAGCATACCGTAACTAGATTTGTAAGATTCATAAAATTTATGGCAAAGTTGCAAAAAATGCTCCGAGTAAAAAGAACGACCTGTAGGCTTTCTAATAGAACTGGTATTTTAATGATACCTATATGTGTCATACCAGAAAATAAAGTGCAGGAAAACTTCAGCAGATGCCTGATTAGCATACACCTTTGTGCTGAATAAAAAAATAGCAAGCAATTCGTTATATTACATACCTTTTCTTATTTCTGTTTTCTGCTTTTTATTCATGTTTCTAGGATGTATAAAAATAATATTTGTTTTCTCTTTGTTTGGGGGAGTTTTTAAATTATTTAATCAATGTATTTTTCTTATTTATTTCTTTGTTTTTGTACTGGCACAGCTCATTATCTAATTTCCAAGAGCTGTTTTAGACCTTTCAGGCTTTGCAGGCTTTGCAGAGCTCAGTTGCTCACTACTCCCATGTATTTTTCTTTTGTCTAGGATGCTGATGATCTACCAGCACAGAAGAACGAGATTCTAACGTTAGTGAACCGAGATGAAGCAGATTGGTGGACGATGCGCAACTCAAGAGGACAAGAAGGCCAATTCCCTGTACCATGGATGGAGGCAGTAAGCAGAAAATAAAAGAATTTTTCTTTTGTATAGAGTACCGAAGTGTGACGTCATACCGCCCAAGTTGTCAAGGTTGCTGGTTCTAAACAATTTTGTGCTGAACAATGGCGCCAAACACCAGCACCAAACACTGAATTTACCCTGCTCCAGCCCGTTGCTTGAATGATTTCGCGGTGAACCTCAAGCGCGGGCTTTCTTGTTTAGAACCAGTAACCTGGACGACGAGCGAATATGACGTCGGCACTTCGGTACTATATTATTTATCCTCCTAGGAAGGCCAGTTTCTAGTACCATGGATGGAGGCTGTTAGCAGAAAATAAAAGAATTTTGCTTGGATTATTTCGCTTCTCATTTGTAGTTTTCTTGAGCTTAAACTTGGCCCACAAGGCTAACTTCTGATGAGAAACAAACTTGAGGATAACGGTTGCTTTGTTATAACCTTTGTATGTGAAAATGAAACGGCAGGGTGGGGGGGGGGGGAGCGGAAGACTCCCATAAACGCCAAGTTATCTTTAGGCACTTGTGTTTTTCATTACAGATCGAGCATACGATCTTTAACACTGGGAGTAAAATGCCTAAAGATTTGTTTACAAATTAAACTTTGTGATAGTTTTTTTTTTTAAATTCACAATTATTTTCATCCATTTTGTGTCTATCTCTCTCATACCCCTGTGGCTGGTACACACATGATGCAGTACAATGCATTTAAAAAAAATTACAGCAAAATAAAAACATTTTTATGTGTAAATGAAGGACAAGTAGGTTTTTTTTTTTTTAAAGTAGAGCTTTGCAAGCAATAAAGGTCAATTAGCGTACTCACTTTTTTCTGTGTGTTATAAGATACACATATGTGAAGCGCACTAATGTAAAACCAGAAATTTTCGCGTGCATGAACCGAGTGGTCGAGATTCATGAAAGTTTTATGCCGCGCAATAATCAAATCACAATTGAAACGACATAAAATTATTGCAATTCGCGAAAGTTTCTTGCTGCAAAATTGGCTGTTATTAACAATCTGCGAAAGTTTTATGTTGCGAAAGTTTCTGTTTTACAGTAAAGTGTATGATTGTGTCATTTCCTTGTGCCACAGCAAGTTTTTTGATAATGCCATCAGGGAATGAGACTTTAGGGTACTAATTCTCATTTTCTCTGAACTTACAAAAGATAAAAAGCAAAAATCTAAAACTCTGCCTGATGTTGCTTCCTCTCACTATAATATCCCTCTCCTATTCTGCTCAAGTTACTTACCATTTCCTCTTCTCCTCCCTTTTTGATCTCTCATCCAGCTTTTTTATTTGTGTTCTTCATGTTCTTTTGTGAATTTTCCAACTATTCCGTTGTAGTTGCCGGTTGAACCGCCCCCTGAGGTATATCGGACTGTCACATCGTATGGTAAAGCAATACAAAGGAGAATTCCCAATGCGTATGACACGACACAACTAAAATTTGAGGTAGGTATCATCCTCAGGGTTTGTGCCAGTGTTGTATTCCGACATATCCTCTGGCGACAATTGCTCCTGGCTTTATTTCAACAGAGATATAAGGTTGGGCTTAACGTTGAAATAGACCCGTTTCCTAGTGTATTTTAATTTATGCATGTTTCTCTCCAGAATCCTTAGTTACCCAGCTATTTAATGCACCGGCAATGCATAATGGCATCTCTATGGATGGTATTCATTTGGCATACATTAGTCGTTGCTACGCCAGGCAAGCTTCTGGCAAGCTTTTGAATCGTCACGAGAAACTTTTGTTAAAGAAGTATGCATAAAATTAGTAAACAGGTCTATTGGGTTTTAAGTCAGCTTTAGGGTTTGGGTTAGATATAGTGTTTGGGCAAGGGTTGAAGTTTAGAGTTTGGTAAGGAGCATGTGTCGTACAAACTACCAGTCTATTACACACTAGGTGCTAATACCATGCCTTGGGGGACTTCAGGAGGAGAAATATCAAGGATAAATCCTCCCCCTCACAAGGTTAATGAATATGTCAGTGCCTACTTTTAACCTGTATAAATGTTTTAATATGGCACGAAAAAGAGACATGATAACGAAGCTTTTCGATCTGCACTCATCAGGTTATCACGCAGGTATGTACCAAATTACTCGAAATCAACTATATTATACTCGATGAACCCGGACGCCGTAATTTCAGAACAATCGGAAAGCTTGGACGAACCCCTTTAGTGTTCCTATTCTATTTCCTGTGGGATGCTGCTACATGTAGGCCCTTACTAACCCTGTCCCTGTCGCGCGTTTATGTTTTACAACCTTGCCTAGGCAGATTTTCCAAAAAATTGCAACCAACGGCTCGAGCTCACTCTACGCATTGACAGGCGCAAGTACTATGTGCCCTTGTTCATATTTATTAAGATTATGAATATGAATTATAACTATGTATTGACTTTACAGGTAGCTTGCCTAGTACCTCCTTGGTTATATCTAAGCTTAATTTGCGCACTAAGAGTTTAAATTTAGGGCTCTGCTAAATTGTTGCCTACATACGTACATACACAGTATGCAAGTTCAGTCAATACTTAGAGTGAGCTCGAGCTGTTTCTTTGCAATTTATGGAAAATATGCCTAGGCAAGGTTGTAAAACATAAACGCGCGTCCCTGTCCCTGTCCCATGCTATAGAGTAAACAGATTCTCCCTTGATAGTGAGAGTATATGAACCTAACTTTTCCATACTTGTCATGTCTGATTTTGCTTGCCGAAATAAGCTTATCATGTAAGGACTAATTCAACTGTGAATCATGATTGTCCCTTGCATATTTCTTTGGCATTACATGTATAATAATAGCATTTCATTGTCCTCTGCTGGAAGTAGAACTTTTAATGGTTTAATAAAGGAATTATTTAAGCTGCAACAAACCAATTTGTCCAAATATTGAAATTTTGCTTCTTTATATCCTGTGGTATTGATTTATTTTTTCTCTGTGAAATAAATGAATCATTACTGACTCTATCATGCTACTGCAATCACATTTATTTATCATCTTTTGCATGCAGAAAGGAGACATTGTGAAAGTAGTTAAACAGCATATGAGTGGCTACTGGGAAGGTGAACTACTCAAAGATGGAACTCAGGGATTCTTCCCTTTTACATTTGTAGAACTCCTTCCACCCGAAGATGCAGATAAAGTATTACAAGGACAGAATGCCAATCAAAACGGCATGGAGGCCAACTCCCTCCTGAACTGAACGTAGAGCACTGGACTCTTTCATATTATTTTTGTCGACTTGAAATCGCTTTAGTGAGAGGCGGAACGTATGAACTTGCTTCTATATTATGTGTATAGTAATCATATATCAGACAAAAAATGAGTAGATTTGTACCTGTGCAGACGAGTGATGGTGCTTCGCGAGGAAGTGACGTCAGGAGTGGGATTTTTTTCATTTGATAGGCATCAAGCATGGGATATGTTACCATTAGGCACAGACACTTGCAGGAGTTTCTTTGAGTAATGCATCACTGTTCTCTCACAGTGGACTTGGTGGAATTACAAATGAATAAGTGTAAAAATCTTGCATGCAGCGAAACTCGTGGCCCACTTGGAAATTACTTGGACTTGCAGACAAGAGATGGAAAGTGTGGTTGAGAGGAAGGAAATGTGAATTTCTCTTGTGGAGCAGATCTTCTGAAGATCTTGAATGGACTGCGTATTGCGTAAGACCTGTCAGTCGTAAAAGAGAAGTCCACTCTTGTTGATCGGTTGAATACCTGATTGGTGACAATTCCCCATGAGAACCCTAGCTACATGTATGTGTCTGTAAGTGGTGTCAGGAGTGGGATTGTGCATAATGGCAGTGCAGCGTAGCAACGAAGCAAAAGACTGGGGTAGTTCCTGTCCATGTGAAATGTGTCTGCAGTATTGACAATGGATGTCATCATGAGATGTCAGCTGTTGGATCATGTAGCAAGTGAATTGTGCCAAAAGGGAATGCAGATTTTACATGGGACGGAGGTTGAAGGGGGATACAGTTCCCCGAGGAGTTCGTCTGCAGCAGCAGCAGCTTGTTCTCTAATGCAACAGCACTCAATCCTGCCACAATGGCCATCTAACACTTAATGCCATTTTGTGAAAGTGGCGTGCATGTCTGGCTCCCTCACATGTCCACTTTTGTCGTCCTGCCGAGCAAGTCCACCTGACAAAATGATAACTTTTTTATATCCAGCCACTGGTCCTTTTGTACGTGGTTGACTGTATCATGCCAGAAAAAATAGCCTCATGTATAAATGCAGGATTTGTATGTGATCTAAAACTTAGGATTGTATTAAAATGGAAACATAATGAACTTTTGAACTCTGAGATCTGACAGTGTCTTGAAATGGATGTTTAAAATGTACATGTTTATAAACATGAAATCATATTTGATTGAGATGGTCAGTGGGGCCACTCTGCAAATTGGTAATTTTCTAAAGATAGTTAGAAAAGCACTAATTTGTTATAATATCTTTGGGCAAAAGCAAACAAAAGTGAGTTTTTTTTAATGAAGTTTATTTAGAATCAAACAGATTGAAGATTGGAGCACTGACCCAAAGTGTATATTTAATTATTTTTTTAGTTTGTCTCCTCAGTTTGCGCTTTGGGTGGGTCTATGTCTGAATTCTAGCAGAGAGCAAATATTCAATGAAGTAAAATGAGATAGATATACATGTAGCAAAAGCAAGGCTCGTTCATATATGCCACACGGTAAACTGCCTCGAAAGAACCACAGGCTAGTGAGTACAGAGACTTGCCATTCATTTAATACACAGATAACCACAGCGGGGTTTTTTTCTAGGCAGTTTAGTGTGTTATGTTAATGGGCCAAGCAAAGTATAACATGAGATCCATTTCAATGTATCAAGGTTAAAATCAGCAAGTCAGCAGATATGAAAAAGAATGACTAAAAAGAGACTAACGAGTTACACGTAGACATTTATTGGTGTCAAAATTGTGATGATAGATTGACAAACTGTGTTTCTGACCGGTCCAGAATCAAGTAAGGATTTTTAGTTAACGAGCTAGACCAGTCCAGGATTTTGATTTGGTGGCTACATGTATGGCAGTGAAATACCTTGAATCCATTATGAAGTCATTTCAGATTATGTGACAACATCAATTTAACCCTTTCAAGACAATTGACTATTTTTTGGCTTGGCTCAAGAACTTTTGATTCAGAGCTGTACAAAATATACCAGATGCATGAGTAGAAAGAGGAAAATTTTCTGCACACACTATGTCCATTTTTGTTGCATGACCATATTGTGTTTGATGCCAGGAATTAAAAAAAAATAATAAGCTGTAAAATCATTAAACTGGCAATACATTGAGAGGTTCAAAATCATTGCTTTTTATCAAAATTTGCAATTTTTAAAACTTTTCAACAAAATTCCTAACCATGTATATTGTTTTCAAAGATATTACACCTTATTAGAACCATGTAGCATTAAAAGAAAAATATTATTGTTGCCAATCTGGAGAACAAAATGTGATTAATTTTAGCCCTTAAGTAATTCCTGTTCTAAAAGGGGTTAATTAACAATCGAACAACAATGAACCCTTTCCCTGCCTTGGACGGTGAATCCGGCCTTCACATGTTAAAGGGTACCATTACCTCAAAAATAATTTGAAAGAATAAGATCACCCTCAAAGACCTCTACATGTACCTGGCATTCTATAGGTACAGTTGGTCAACAGAAAATAGGATAACAGAAAAATGCGTGGGTGGAACCCATGTTGGAGTTGGGTTCCGTGAGGGCTCTATTCTTTCTGAGTAAACAGTTGTGTCAAGGTTGCCACATAATTATGCTTTTCAGCATAATTTTGACCCTCTTGGAATCTAGCATTTTTCCTTGCATAATTTGGCCAAATCTAGCACATTTTCCTTAGGATCTAGCATAAATCTGAATTTCGGACTTTAAATAGAGAATTTGCTTTTTAATAAGAACAGATATCTAATGCTAATCTAAGAAACTAAGGCTTTTCAGGAGACACTAAAATTATGCTTCAAATAGATCTAGCCTAATTTTTCTCACTTTAGCATAATTTGGAACGAGACTTGGCATAATTCTGATTTTTAGCTGTGGCAACAGTGACTAGTCTACTCACTAGTCAATTTGATGTTTTTAATGAGTGTACTTACTTGAAATATCTCTTTGTAAAAGTAATATTTGAAGCCGATATTTTGAATATGGTCCAGCGACATGGCACCTCTCACAAACATAGCAAAATATTTTTGCGTGATAATCCGTGATTGGTAACCTTCAAGGGTTGAATAAAGTACTTGTACTAGGAAAGTCGACAATTTTTTCTTACTTATACCAGGGATGCCACTTTTCAGACAAAAGTAGGAATTCCTACTTTTTCAACATATTTAGCCATAGAAAACCACCTTTTATGTACACAAGGGCCCATTCTAGATGATTTTTCCTACTTTTGATTAAATCAATTCTATAAAGTGGCGTCCCTATTATACAGAAACAGTTATATTTATTGTGCAGTTTTTTATCCATGAAAATTATTTCATTCTATATTTACCACTGTAACAAAGCATATATGAAATCAAAACGTCATGCTTGAAAGTTCACTTATTACAATCATGTAAAGGGGTCAACCACTAGCACTTGCGTGACGTGATGTAACAAAGGGACTGGACATAGACTACATGGTTTCAGTGACTCTGGGTAACCTATCAAACTAAGGATTAGTTGCGTATGGTAACTAGTGGCTTACGGCAGCTATAAAGCTAAAATGGAATAGCACAAAGAGATGCATCCGGATCGCAAACGGCAAAATTCTTGGCGATGGTCATTTGAAATTTGTAATCACAGTTTGGGTAATATTTAGTCTAATCAGGCTACATGTAGTGTACCGGTAGATATTTTAACCTCCCCTATACCGTAATGCAATAAGATTGTAATTTTCCGCAATATTCACTTTGCGGTCCAGACGTGTCTTATCATGCCGCTGTATTTCCCTAAGCTACCTACAAAAACAACTGCATTCTTATCTTAAGTAATCATGTTCCATGGTCAGCGCAATTTCCATATATTTTCAGTCGTGCACTGGTGCCAAACTTGATGTAACGGTGATGTGTCCTTGGACACACCCCCACTGTGACAAATCCTGCACCTACATGTACGTACCGTATACATGTACTTTGTAGTAGGTCCGTGGACAAATATGTCATACAATCTTGATTATTAACCACACTGCAATGGAATTGTTAGTTGAAGTAATTGAAAACATTCCATTCACCAGAAATAAAGGAAGTGACGTTAATCAATGAAAGACTGAATTGATTTGCACTTTTGAACCTTGAGATCAGGGGAGCGTTTCATCAAGTGTTTTGTCAGTGATTTTTACCGACAAATTTGCTCTCCGCCAATCAGATGCAAGGATTTCAGTAGCTTATAACAGTTGTCAGTAAAAATCACTGACAAAACACTTGATGAAATGCTCCCCTGTATTGAAATAGCTAATGGTCTTGACACGTCTCTATAGCTACCTACACACATAATTACTTGGCTTAGGACAACGGCCTGCAGGCATGAGGAAATATTACATTATAGAGAACATACTTTCTCTGTTGCATCATCGGGAAGCTGTGGGACATAATACAAAGTATAGAGACAATGTTGTTTCTCAGATCTATGAAGGAAGATGTTAAATCGACTTGTTGCACTTTAAATTGCAGGTATGGTGGCTTTGAAAAAGAAAAATTGTGTATGTGAAATCTTGGCTGTGAAAATGGATGTACAGTACATGTATGTGTAACAGGATGAGATTTAAAAATGTGGAGACGCGATATTTTTAAAAGATATTTAGCTTTAAAAGCAACAGTAAAGTTTACGAAATTGAATTTAGAGATATTTTCTTGAAAATGTTGCAGCATGTATATCTGGGGAAAAACAGATTTATTCTTGTACAGTGTACATGATTGCCTTGGTTGTCATTCAAAACCTAGGAATAGATTGAACATACATGTAGGAAGCAAAGAAAAATAAAAGGGCAGACATCTGGAGTGAATATGAAGTAGTTCTTCAAGCACAGCGCTTGCCCAGAACATCAAAGTCTATATTCCACTATTTAGTTACATGTAGACCCAGTGCTGGTACTAAATCACATAGGCCTCAGTCTATTCAAACTTTTTTTGGGTTAAATTTGACCCAAGGTTGAGCTTAAAGGTCCCCAGAAATCCAAATGCAAGTTAATTTCTGTTGATGTGCGGGCATGCATACAACTCATATTTTGTTATTAAAACATCTAAATATGTTTCATAGATTTTTAAATATTTTTTGAAATATTTTTTTCCAACCTCTTAAGCTCCACCCCCAAAAATAGCTCCAGATCTTATTCCCGAGATGACATCATCTGTCAATCATTA
This sequence comes from Heliocidaris erythrogramma, assembly GCA_025617745.1. Lineage (NCBI taxonomy): Eukaryota > Metazoa > Echinodermata > Echinoidea > Camarodonta > Echinometridae > Heliocidaris > Heliocidaris erythrogramma. The sequence continues at coordinate 54,928,389 of CM046862.1, forward strand.
GTCAGCCGTACTAACATTATACAATACAGAGTGGAATGTAACTTGCCCCAGCTCAGCACATGCTCACAATAGAATTGCATGCTTTCAAACAATACCTCCTCATTACCCTTCTTTTCCTGGTGATGCTACAGCATGTCTGGCATAGCAACTCCTATCTAGGCATTGTATGGTCTATTAGAACAGATGGTTATCTCTGGCAAAGCTACATACCACTTTCTCTCCTTAGCTCACTAATGATTGACAGATGATGTCATCTCGGGAATAAGATCTGGAGCTATTTTTGGGGGTGGAGCTTAAGAGGTTGGAAAAAAATATTTCAAAAAATATTTAAAAATCTATGAAACATATTTAGATGTTTTAATAACAAAATATGAGTTGTATGCATCCCCGCACACCAACAGAAATCAACTTGCATTTGGATTTCTGGGGACCTTTAAAGATAAAGTTGAGTAGTGGTCATGTGATAAACATTGTAAAAGAAACTTCTCAAAGCAATTGGTAAAGGTTGATATATCTACATGGAAATTGGTGTAAACTGTGAGGCTTTGGAATCCTCAAAACGACGAGAAATTGACCCACTATCACCGCAGCTCACATGCACTGCACACAGAAATGTGTATATATGGGACTGTACACACCCACCTGCCATGAATGTTCACCCTGAACATTTCAGCTGTTTCTCATCATAATTGGAAGATGAAGGCATTTGATAAGCAATCAGAATGAGAAAGCTCGCAAAATAGTTTTCACTTTTCCCAGCACTCGACTCACTTTAAACCCAGTGTCCGTTTTAAATTTATTTAGAATACAAGCAAAGTGTTTAGGGAACTCAGGAGAACTTCTGTTTTGTTAACTGTTGGTCTTGATCTTGTCCTAAGTCAAAAAAATGTACCCATCTACGCACTGAAAAAAATAGATCACGTTGTTGCGACATCTGTCCATAGCCTCAAAGTTGTACTCCTGATTCCTGCAGAAAAGAAAGTACATGGGACTAAGAGATATTAAATAAGTTATCTGTACAGTATTGTTTGTTTGACAGTAGTCTTGACACATACATGTCTGAAAGTGAGAGTATTCACAAGAAAAGCACCGCGATTTGAAACCGAAATCTCTCTAAATCCTCTCTTCATCTTTTCTGATTTGCTAATTGAGTTCTTGTAGCAGTGCGGTACAAGTCAATAACAGGTCCATCAATCTACTTAAATCCTGACTAAAATACATCACTTGATTTGTTGTTATGACTCGTTACGGTGTTAGATGGGATTGATTCATAGGAAATGGAAACCTGTACTGATCGTGAATAGGCCGTTCTCGTAACCTCATCAGATATCATGCCTACGTGAAAGACATCTTTGTTAAGTGCCTGGTGACCAATAATTACATTCATCTGTTATCAAGGATGACATTTTTATAGTCCGATTGCAAATTGTACACTCTACATGTTGTTCATCAGCAGGCCAGCATTTTTGTCCTCGATACATCTCATGTATGCAATTTGCATGCCGGCTATTTAAATACAATACGTTGGAACTGTGGAATATAATATTTCGGTCAAGTGTGTATGTAATAGACCGCTTCTGTAATGTATGCAAATTTATGCACATATATTCCCTGAGCACCTAGTGACGAACTATTCCATGAAATTGCTTTCTATAAATGAGCCTCAATGCTTGGAATCCAGTTTGCATACATTATTTGTAGCTATGTCCGGGCAAGCTTTCAGGTTGTCAAGAACAACCTTTGTTTGAAAGGTATGCATAAAGTTTGCATAAAATTTGCATACATTACCGAAGCTGTCGATTGACTGCAGCACAAAGTTGGTCTTTTATGTGGTTATATGTAATTTTTCATCAGGTTTTTCATTCCGAGGGATCTTTATTCCCAAGGTGACCCATGAGGATGTGGTTCTACATGTACATGTATTCTATTAAGCATATGTAGAAGGCGCTCAGTTATCAATAATTATCTGCTGAGCAACAAAAGTGTGTAATACCAAGTAACGCCCTTTTGGCTCTCAACGTACATGAACAGGTATTACTTACCAACCCTGCTTAATTTCTTGTTTGTATTACTGCGTCACTCTTTCATTTTCTTTTATTTATTAATGATATATCATTTGCAATGTTGTAATTATTTTGTCTTGCTTTGGGGAAATGTTCTCCCTAAATACTATCATATTGCCATGTTATACCTGAGCGGACTTGTGCCCTTTTATACCTGAGTAGACTTGTGCCCTTTTGTGTCTGAAATGTGCATAAAAGTCTCCATATCCAAAGAGCTACATGTACATGTACAATATGATTATGTGTTGAGAGCATGGGCTGATAGCATATGTGTGTTTGAGTTTTGTTGTGTTTATAGATTAGTTGCTCACCTATCTAAAAACAGCATTCAAGTTTCTCGGTGGCAAAAGGACACAAGTACATGTAGAATATTTTTCATATTGTTATTTTAACATTCATGTACATCTATATTATTTCTGTGTAGTAAATTAGCAGTGCCAAATTAGAATCGTGTCAAGGAGTACGAGTCACTTCAAGAATAATTTGTGTACAATCAGAATGTAAAAAGATCATTCTCAAAAAAACTTTAGCTGGCATTCTATGCTTTAACGGTTAACCCTTTGTTTGCCACGTGAATACTCTTCTATTGGATTTGTGTGTAGAGTTTGTTGTAAACGGCACAATGGCACAGTGAGAGTTAAGGAGTCTTCACATCATAGCATACAGGATGATATAAAACCCAGTGCAAGGAACCCCAAAAAAGATATTTCACGCATTAATTTCCTCCCGTCTCGACTTTGGCAATGCCTTTCTGTTCAATATACCCCAAAATCTGTTGTCCAAGCTCCAGAAGCTTCAAAATGCTGCGGCTGGCATTGTTACTCTGTCCACCAAGCATACTCATATCTCCCCTGTTTTGCAGTCGCTACACTGGCTCCCTGTCAAACATCGCATTATTTTCAAAATTTTGTTGCACACTTTTCACTGCGTTCACAGTTCTGCTACCCAATACAATACCTCTTTAATTCAAAATTACACCCCCTCGAGATCTTTGCGCTCATCTGCAAGATCTTGCGGGGAAAGATCATTTGCCCATGGGTGTCCTAGATTATGGAATAGCCTTCCTGAAGACATCAAAAAGTGCATAACATCTGATTCTTTTAAAAATCATGTAAAAACATTTCTGTTTAATTTTATTTAATTTGTACATACGCCTTGAGCACTCCACAGAGTGGATTTGGCGCTATATAAGTTACATTTATTATTATTAGTATTTATTATTAAGTCCATCTTACCTTCAGGTACATTGACTAATCTACTTACAACTCACTTTTATGTCTATAGAGAGTGTAATTGCACTTGCAATATCGCATAATAGATGTACTATTTGAACCTCATACAGTCAAACCTGCTTTTAGCGACCACCTGTCTATAAAGACCACCTGTCTATAAAGACCACAATTTTGTTTCCCTTGAAAAGTGTTTCTCATAGAAATGTGTATTAAAGGAACCTGTACATAAAGACCACCTGCTCATGAAGACAGCTTTTCTTGTCTCCCTGGAGTGGTCTTTATAGACAGGTTTCACTGTATTTGGAATGTTGTATTGGGACATGAAACGCCTGACATCCAGAGCAAAATAGTTTTGGGTGATTGATAACCTTTACACATCGCTCCTTTGTAATACATTGTGACAAGTATTAAAAAGGGGGGGGGGGGGGGTGTTGGTTTGTTTTTAATCATTTTTTTGTTTAAATCTCTCTCTCCCTTCTATTAAGTGGAGTATAATGTGCTTTGATTCGGTAACTTTGTGGAGGCTTGATTTACTAAATTGCTGAATTTTGATATCTGTCTTGTATAATGATGTTCAGAAGGATAAATAAATAGCCACGCATAGAAATGTTTTTAAATATGTAATGCTGTTATTAAGATATCTATGACTGAATACTCCCATTTACGAAAGCGATTGGCCATATGCTTTAGTCTAACACTGAGTCTATGGGGGGAAATGAGTCTGGCATTTCCGGTCACTTGCATATGTTTACTTTTGTGAAGGACATGATGATTTTGAAGTGCTCCCCCCCCCCCCCCCCCCCCCCCCCCCCCCCCCCCCCCCCGGCTTCAATTTTACACCATATTACAGCATGTAAGGCCAGGCAGCTCAGATTTTATCAAGCCTCTACAAAGTTACCAAATCACTTTTTTCAATTCAATTCAATTTTATTTTCATTTCCAACAGAAAGGTACATATCAAAGTGCATTTTAACAAAATAACACGATATACAATAATTATGACGATTAAATAAATGGAAAATAACTTTAAGGCAAGTGATAACACTAAATGCAATTATGGTGTTTTCCTTGTTTTGCTGGGCTGTATTGTTAAAGACATCTGAAGCATAGTATGGTTAGGTGCTAGGGATGGTGTTATGTTTTTTTAAAGTAACTTGTTACGTTTCATTTAACACCAATGGCAAGATGGTAAACTGAACATTTCATGTGGAATCATGAATGTTAGTTTACAGGGTATTTTGAGTACAATTATGTAGGTGATGTCTGTTTCAAATAAGAGTTTACTTTTCAACCAACATCAAACATCGATGGAATAATGTAGGGGTAGTGTAAAATGATGAAAGTTGGCTTATTCCGAGTACAATTATGTAGCTGGTGTTAGTTTTCAAGTAACTTGTACCTTTTCAAGCAAACACTACATGGAATGCTGTAGTTCAGTGTAAAAATCTTAAACGTTGGTATGTTTTTAGTACAGATGTGTAGATGGTGTTAGTTTCAAATAACGAGTCTACTTTTCAACACCAAACACCAAACATCAAATGAAAGTACTGCATGAATAGTTGCAGCGGCCAACAACGTGGCTCTTACATGTGCTAAACACTGGGAAACAGTAGTGTGATCACCAGAAATGAATGGAATGAGTGTAAAATCATGAAAGTGAGGCTATTTTTAGTAGTTATGTGGATGATGTTAGTTTCATGTAACTGCTTGTAATTTTCAACGTACACCGAACACTGAACACCAGGTGGAATACTGTATGAATTGAGTCAAATCATTTTTTTTTAACTTGCACCAAACACCAGACACTACATGTATTGTCAAAACATGAACACTTGACTCTTTCCAGTTCAGTGTTTTTCCAACGAATTTGATATTCTATAAAAATAATAATAAAGCAACTTTTATATATACATGTATGCCAGGTGGGAAAATTCAAGGTGCAGTGTTGAATCATGAAAGCCGATATTTTTGGAATCCTGCATTATGGATGTTGGTTATTGAGCACTGGTACTAAAGGGAGTTTAGTTGTCTTGGTTTGTTAGTAGAATAAAGTCCGGATGGGAACATTTCAGTTCTGTGATTACAATATATATATATATATATATGGTAAAAGTGATACACATGTGCAGCATAAATCATGTATGTACAAACATCTATGCCAAATCATATTTTTGTATGATTTCTGTTCTGAACACACCAACTTCAACTGAGAAAGAAAATATTTGTGATGTCAAATGTGTGAATTTATTGAAATTACTTAAAAGTAGCATTTATTATTTTAAGATTTTTTTTGTCATTGCAACTCTATTTCCACGGGGAAAATCATTGTAAATGTTTTACAATTTTTCTTTCAGAAATGTGTGTTGTTGAAAAACGGGGGCATGAGTGAGGTTGCAAATTTACAAGATTGTTCATGAAATTATTAGCTGTTTGTTGTATTTGTTTTTTTCTAATGTAAAACTTGTGTTAAATTGGACAGGTTATATTTCATTACATTTCTGCTTTATTACATTTTAAACTGTTGCCATGGTGATTTCTTTTTACAAGTTTTATATTTGGTATTTATCTCGCCATGATATTTTTTATTTTAAAGTAGTTATTGGGATGTTTTTATTTCCGAGCTTTTCCATTTCCTCTCCCCCCCCCCTCTCCTCTCCCCCCCCCAACTTAACATTGTAATCTCTCTCTTTCCCTCTCTCTCTTTCTCTTTCTCTCTCTTTCTCTCTCTCTCTCCCTCCCCCCTCTCTCTCTCTCTCCCCCCTCTCTCACACACAATGAATGCAAATCTCTTATTACAATGTACTTTTCTTCCTCTCAATTTCTCATTTTCTTCTAATTTTCATTAAAGGGGAGGAATACTGGTTCATTGGTTTGTATTTTAATAGAAAATTAAACACTAACAATATTTTTTAAAAGAGGCTACATTGTCTTCATCTCCAATACATTTCAAATCTCCACCCCTCCTCAATATCTGTGACCCCCATTCTGCATCCAAAAACACAAGGCCTATACAAGTAGACTAGTAGCATTCTGTATTTTAACATATTTTTATGTATTTTTCTTGTATATGATCCGAACGACTATTGATTTTTTCCTCCCAACATCTCAACCATTTGAAATCTGTCTGTACCCACCTTAAATTGTCACGTGATGTATAGACTTTGGGAATCCCCCTTTAATTAGGGGGTAATCCCCTCTCTAGTCTCATATACATGTATTTTTAAATTTAATTGCACACGTATGTGATTGAATAACAATGTTGTGAATATTATACTTATATTTGACCCGACCATGATACACATTTCTATTTTTCTCTGTTGTTGATATGAAGACGTTGTATTGAACCGGATTATATTTATTCCCAACTATGATGTCTGTAATTTTTATTCATTATTTCATCAAGTTGAATAATACGTTGAAATTGATGCCATATGCTTTGTGCTGCAATGACGAAAATAAACATGTTATCCGTGTTTGAAATATAAGCCGGTTTTGATATGTGTATTTTTACAATGAGTTATAGTTACAGATTGGCCCAAGATTTTACATACACACCTGGTAGAAAAACATTACAAATTTTCACAACTTCACTCATTCCTGCAAACTTTTTTTAAGACCAGGGGCCTGTAACTTAAAGAGATGCAATCAATCTTACGATCAATTGTAACTATTGAGTACATGGTTTGCCATAGACTTTAACGAAAGATCAATTTCAAGCTTTATGTTACAGGGCCCAGAACTGCCACGACAGACAGGTTTATAATATATGCATCAAGCCAAACCATTTTGAGACATGTGTAAGACTCCTAATATTAATAAGAATGCCTGAGGTTAGGAAAATGTGAGGGAAACCGTTTTTCTTCCAGGGCAGCTTTCACGAAACTATTGTAAAGTACAAGTTCGCCGACATTTACCAACCTCACTCATTCCTAAAATATAGGAGTCGTATGTCTCAAAATGATTTCTCTTGATGCATATATAATATAGCGTAACTTTGCTTGAACAAACTCATTGGCACTGAGGAAATCATCTGGTATATTGATATATCAAATTATTAGCTGAAAAACGCATACAGGTCTACCACCCATTATTCCCGTTTTATCTTTCAGACAAAATATGCATAGTTATACATGTACATGTCCCACACCAATTGTTTGACGTCACCAAACAGTGACGGATACAGGGGGGGGGGGGGGGGGGGACGTGCCCCCTGGCCATTTTTTTTTGCTTGCCAACTTTGTTTGAACAAACCCATTGGCACTGAGGAAATCATCTGGTATATTGATATATCATTATTATTAGCTGAAAAACGCATACAGGTCTACCACCCATTATTCCAGTTTTATCTTTCAGACAAAATATGCATAGTTATACATGTACATGTCCCACACCAATTGTTTGACGTCACCAAACAGTGGCGGATACGGGGGGGGGGGGGGGGGGGGGGGGGGGGGGGGGGGGGGGGGCTGACGTCCCCCCAGCTATTTTTTTTTTTTTGCTTGCCAACACCCAATCCCCCCCCCCCCCCCCTGTTACTCAATCCTGGATCCGCCACTGCCAAAAACAACGAAAGTTAGTCCCCGATTTCGGATGTTTTTCATCATTGTCCTGTTTTTCAACTATAGATGGCGCAGTTTTGATTCCATGGATCCAGTCGTACCATTGATAATACCTGTCACAGAGAAAGGTGGGACACAACAAAGATGATGGGTTGAATCGAGAATCAAGTAGAAATCAATCAAATTTGAAAAGTAAATGATCAATAATTAGATTAGGAATTATTCTGAATATGTCAAAAGAAGAGGGGGAGAGAGTGAGAGCACATTTTTGCCTGAATTGTAGAAGTTGTCGTATTTGAAATTTAACTGGACATTTAGAATATGATTTTTAAATGGATGTATTTAATGATTTGATTACGAACCCCATCCTCCTAAATTAGAATTTCGGAGAATTTCTGTTCAGCATTTACTTACGAGTAACATAATTATTATAATGAAGTAAACATTTTACCCCCTTGCTGATTGAACGTTTCCGTTCCAAAAGCGGAAAATTGGTAAATCCTTCTTATTGCAATAACTTGGAAGGATATAAAGAACCTTTTTCTTTTTCTTTTTCTTTTTTTTTTCTGAGAAAATTGACGAGATATTAAAAGGGGCTTTCCCTTCCCCCCAAGTAAAACATATTAGTTCTGTATTATTGACATTAGGCCTACTGAATGATGAATTATCATTACTATTATATTTGTTATGAAGAATTAACATTGATGAGGATTCGGTAATGTTGCTCTGGGAATGACTTATAGCAAGTATAGTTTATACATGTAATAACTTGAATTTTTCATCTGTTTAGATTTTTAAATGTTTAACATTTTTTTAGTTGATTCAATTATGCATATGAATGCAGACTTATTAACGAGTCGTTTTTTAGTATGTTCATTACTTACGTGACAAGTACGGATATTGGAACGTATAGCGCAGCCATGATAAGGAAAACAAGGCCACGGAAATAATCCAAAGTGAGGCTGTATAGGAGGTTAAACAGTGATGGACCAATCAGATTGCCGAGACTTTCAACACAGCTCGCACAAGCCAATAGCACACCTGGAAAAGGAAGATGCGAAACGGAAAAGAAATTGAGATGTAAAGAATCAGAATGGAAGGGAAGAACAGTAGTAATGAACAGAATAATGAAAGGGAAATTCTGCCTTTTCGAATGTGATGTATAAAACGTCACATTGTGCCTGTCACGTTTCCCGTGTATCTGTCTACCATTATCATTATCATCATCATCATCACCGTTATCGTCATTATCATCACCACCTTCATCATCATCATCATTACCATCGTACACGTCATGCACCTCTATCTTTACCATTCTAATTTTACTTCTCCTCCTCCTCTTCTAAATTCTTTATCTTTCTTCCTCATCACCGCCAAAATACAAATCATCAACAATCATGCCAATATCTCCACCCTCATCCCCACCACCAACATCATCATCATCACCACCATCACCACCATCAACACCACCACCATCATCATCACCACAAAGTTTATCCTCAGTATCATGACCATCATCATCACCACCAACATCACCATCATCATAATCATCATCATCATCACCATCATCATCACCATCACCATCATCATCACCAGTCCTGATCATCACCATCATCACCATCATCATCACCATCATCACCATTATCCTCCTATCATCACCATAATCATTTTCATCATCACCATCATCATCATCATCATCATTACTAACATACTCTCACTTTCATCTTTCTCAGACATCACCATTATTATCATCAACACAATCATCATCATCATCACATCACACACTTACCCTGTTCATCTTCATCAGCTAGTTTGGAGAGTCTCGACCTCATCGATGGTGACGTCAGAAATCGGAAAGACCCCAACATGGCGGCTACGAAGAAGTAGCAAAAAGACAAACAAATGAAGTTTCTTAACACTTAAAACAAAGCCTCTGACTGATTGGTCTTTATGGTCTTACAGTACCAACTTGACAGAGGTGGAGGTGACGTAGTCTAGTGGATAAGTCACGGGACTATAAAGCACATGGTACTCGTTTTTTCGAAGGTTCATAATTCCGAAGGTTTGTAATTCCGAAAATGCAATAGAGTCCTACATAACTTTTCGGAATTGCGAACCTTCGAAAATATGAAATATGAACCCTTTTTTAATTTTCGGAATTATGAACCCTATTTCATTTTCGGAATTATGAACCTATTTCATTTTCGGAATTATGAACCCTATTTCATTTTCGGAATTAAGAATCCTATTTCATTTTTGGAATTATGAACCTTTTTTTATTTTCGGAATTATGAACCTTCGGCATTACAAATTGTCGCAGTAACGAACCTTCGGAATTATGAACCTTCGGAAAAACGACATGTAAACCAAGTCACGGGAACACATAGTGAGGGGTTGAAATCCCTGCCATGTCATGTCCATTAGCAAGACGGTAATCTACATTTTGCCACTCTCCACTCGGGGTAACCTCGTTAGACATAAGGACCGCTATCCATAACGCGTGACTAAATGAATAGAGGTTTTCTATGAGTAGGTGTCCTTATGAAAAGCGAGCACGCCATAGAAAAATTACCTCGCTATTCACAAGGACCCCCATTCGTAAGGGCCACTATTCATAACTATTCGTAAGGAGCGCTATTCATAACGCGCGTTAAATGAATAGCGGTCCTTATGAATAGCGAGCGGACCCGCTCCACTCAGGGGAGGTAAAAGGGTACCCGGTTGGAAATAATCCTTTGAGTGCTTGATCACCCTATGGTAGCGGGGCAAGAGAGATTGTATATGCCCTCAGGGGGAGTATTGGTACTGATGTGGCCAACCTGGGTGAATAAGACCATTACTTTAGGCCTATGGTTATTTCTCATAACGATAAGATTTACCATGTTATGTCTACAGCCTATAAGTTTTCATATCATATTTTGTATCCCAATGATTGACTGCATAAAACAAAATTAATATAACAACATTTGGTATTACTATTACCTGCTTAATACATTATATTGTATGTTCTTCGGCATTTCCCCTGGTTATGTCGCTCATTCACTTATATTCTTCCACCATATCATGCTAGCCAACTTAGAAATATTTAAATAATGTTATGTCAAGTCATGATATTTATATACGCACTAAGAAAAAAGGTTCAAGTTTGCATCCTAAATGCAACACTGGCAACACCTTTTGTGGTGCAATCTTGCACCCTACATGAAAAGGGTGCAAAATTGCACCTTTTTTCTTATTTGCACCCAAAAGGTGCAACTTTGCACTTTTAAGGGTGCAGAAACGTTTGCATCCAAAAGGGTGCACATTTGTCGCTTTTCTGTACCCTTTAAGGGTGCAAATTGTAGCTAACTGCACCCTTAAAGGTGCAAAAACTTTTTTTGTTGCATTTGAAGGGTGCAAATTGTAACTTTTTTTCTTAGTGTGTACTGTATGATTGTAAAAAAAATTAAATGCTATCTGTTTGTACAATATGAGCAAATCTTATTAATATTTAAGTTGAAATTGATACTCACAGATGAAAAGCACGAACGTGGAATCACCGAAAGCGATGAAGGAAAGACCAAACAGACTGGACCAGATCCCAACCTGAGCGATAGTCAGATCGTCTGTCACAGAGGTGAAGATTTTCCCGCCAACCAATGTTCCTGCAATACCAAGTCAATGTGTGGTCATTAACATTTATTTCACATTATTTTGTTTACAAAAGTTGAATGATTCTAAATCTGTAAGTCTGTCTGAACAGATTATTTTACTTAAATCTGTTTTAAACCCCTTGAAAAATGCACATGACTTAACAGTGTTAACCCTAAAAAAACGTGTCTTTAGAATTAATGATAAATGTGCTTGTCGGAGATAAAAAATAAATTAATAAATAAATTTAAAAACTAATTTCTAACTTCCATTGAGCTAATTCTATCCATCACTGCAGGGGGTGGCGTGGCTTTATAAAGGTCACGTGCTGTCTCTGATGTAGGGCTTGTCTCGTTAAAGGGCAATCCAACCTTGGTAATAAGATGATTCTGTTAAAGCAGAAAGTTTGAAAGAAATCGGACAAGGAATAAGAAAGTTATGGATGTTTGAAAAATGAGATCACTATATCTATACGAATCTCAAATTGGCAATTCGGGAAGTCGATTGTGACATACTTGTGGACAACTCTTCCGTTTGTCGTACACAAATTTATCATTAATTTGCGGTTTTCTCCGAAGCGCCTTTACCCTCGGGGCAGAACTCAATATATATTAGAGATAGTATTTTTGTTATAAGTCCTCATGAAAGAAAGAGAGCCTACTGAGTAATACATTTTGGAAAAAATGACATTTTAGTCAATTTGTGTGTTGGAGCAAATGGGAGAGTTGTCCACAACTACATCACAGGGACATTACCTATTCACCCAATTTGAAATTCCTATATGTTCAGTGATCACAACTTTCAAAAAACTTTCTTATGGCTTGTCCGATTTTGTTCAAACTTTCACCAGTCTGCTTCTTTTCTCTTTCTTTCAGAGCAACTGGCCATTAAGGTTGGATTTCCCTTTAATAGAGGATATCCATTGTCCTCCAAAAACGGCTTTCTCCCTCATGTCTATTTTAATGACGCTGAACAATGTTTTCAAACATCACTTACCAAGCGAACCAAGTAGAAGAGAGCAAGCCACGTAGAATCCTACAACGATAGACGTCCAACACAGCGGTGGGCTCAGTACAAACAACAATACCAATATGTAGGTTGAATGCATAATCATCATGTGAAAGCCAAGAACGACTAGGTAGGAGACTAACTGACTCCTCTTCTTCGATGTGGCTTTTACAAAGAGCGCGTATATGGCATCGAATTGGATTGCGGAACATAAGCTTGCTGGGTTTTCACTGGTCTTCAAATTCGATTCCTTAATGAAGAATATAATGTAAAGTATGGCTGTCACGATAGCGGCGAAAACAAACCAGAATGGAGCTGTAAAACCTGAATAGAATATCCAAAATCCGATTGCGACTTGTGATATACCGGTTGTGAATTCGATCACGATACCGAGGATGATCATGCGATATGTTCGCGACTGGTGCGTTGCGATATCGCACATGTACGCATTGGATACGGCGAGGAGCGTCGGAAAGTCTCCGAAAGATCCGATGACGAAATGTGCGACGGTGAGATACGATTTCGATAGTCGATAGTTGACAACGGCGATCCAAATTGATATTCCCATCAAGTAGCCGATAGTAGGAAGCAGCATCGCGTTCTTCCGCCCCGCGCGATCACTCCATGACCCGATCAAAGGCGAAACGATCATCGCCGGGAATATCTGAACCAGATTGTAAATCAGCAGCCAATAGGAAGCGTCGGCTTGTGCGCTGTCCAGCTTCGCGATGGCTGAATTGCTTGCGTTGACTGGGTTATCGCAGTCATCCTTCCAGGGGTCAAGGTTCAAATGCAAATCACCATGGATGTTATGCTCATTGTAGATGCGCTTCCTGACGTATTCCGTTCTCATTGTTGACGTCATACTGTAAGCCAAGTAGAAGAGGAGAACTACCGGTTCAGCTGTAATGCAAGGGAATTTCTTTTTCAGGTCATCATCATCGCCATCTTTTCCGCTTTCCTCATCATCGGAGTTTTCATTGAATACCTTCTCGTCGTTCTCCCCCACCAGTTTGGTGAATTTGAAATAATTTCTACCCAATCCCATTTTGATATTGATCTCGTATGTTGTTCACTGAACTGATACGCCCTCTAAATATCGATTCTTATGAGATATTGCTAAAGTAGGGCATTGCGGCTACTATTCCATGTTCCCTGAGCAGCGAGTTCAAAATTTAGACTTAAATGCATGTCATATTTCTCACGGATTTCTCCTTCTTCGTCGAATGCCCTCAGCGCACGCCTCAACGCCGTTTTTTGCTTACTCACGTTCGACGCACTTCATACACCCGGATGGGTTTGTATTCGACATTCTCCCAGGTCACAAATCGCTGATGAAAAAGTATTTCACATTCCGCTATCCATACACTCCATTCCCATGTGAAAATCAGTACTCCCAATGCAACTTAATTATTTACAGGATCACAATGATTTATAACAATTTCTTCTTCCTTTCCCCAGACATGCCAGATGCACTGTTGATGTTCTTCTGTGCTATATAGGTAACAAACGTCCACCATCCCTTACTCATAACTGGGCTCTCGAAGTAGGTAAAGATCTATAGGCCTATGGCATAAAAGTCTACCAGCAGGAATTTTTATAGGAAGATGATTAACCGCCGTGTTACCATTCATGAAATTCAAATGGTTAATACAGCGTACGACATGGTTTATATAAATGGCAGGGTATACGACAGGGGAGCGTTTCATCAAGCGTTTTGTCAGTGATTTTTACCTACAACTGTTATAAGCTACTGAAATCCTTGCATCCGATTGGCTGAGAGCAAATTTTTCGGTGAAAATCCCTGATAAAACACTTGAAGAAACGCTCCCCAGAACTTGTTGATGTGTTTGAGTTACTTTGAATTAGTGATCTTTAAAGCTTACTTATATACCAGCATAATGAATATGAGTCTGCATTTAAATTTGCAGCTGTTAAGAAGACACCAGTTTCTTGTCTACCAAAATCAAGTTTGCAGCATCAGAGTTCAATGTATATGAATGTAAGACTGCATAAGCCATTCGATATTCGAGATAAATGATATTTTTTTTCTCTTTTTTTTTTTTTTGCAGTTGTTTCTGCATTTATTGATGAAACAAGTATTAACATTTATTTTTTTTCTTCATCATACAATTTATAAGGCGATTGATAAACAAGAATTGCGACAGTCAATATACTTAAATTGCAATGAAATTATATATATATATATTCTGAAATCTTAAAACTTGAAATATAATAATATATCGAAATTAAGTGAATGCAGGGGCCAGCCATCATAAGCTAAGTAGCTTGAAGCGATAGCAGCCAGGAGAAAGTACATGTAGTAACATGACTGACACCAGATGGAGTCTGCAGAAAGGGATGTCACAAATATATATTTCAAATATCAAAGCTTGAAAGTTTGCAGTGTGCAGGCAGGACCCATACCTCCATAAGCCGGTGACTTCACCGCTAGACCACAACAACCCTACTTGTCTTTTCTTGCCCGAATATCAACTTTTAGCGAGCAATATTACTATTCTACCGCTCGGAACCATTTCTATTATTTAGTTCAGAGTTTTTAAAGTAATATCGTCATTAAAGTATTATGGGAAATCAATACAATACCTATACATCTCCCTCTCGGAGGCTGCCCGAATAGTGGGAGTTTCGGGGTGGGGTTACTGGGTAGAGGAAATAGTGATTGCACGAAATGAGAGAAAGAGAGAGAGAAAGAGGGGGGGCAGATACATAGGCATTGAGAATTGGGGTATAGATGGGGAAATACAACGTTAACATAAAAAAGAGAGAAAGGGTACTGAAAGTTTCAAGTTGAGGGTCCAGATTTTGAATATTTAAATATATATTTGAGAGCCTTGACATAAAATAAACTTACATAGGCCTACTTACTGCCCGTTATGCCTCCTGGCATGTAGGGCAGCAACGAAGGTCTTCCACTCCTGTCTGTTTTGGGCTGTTTTCTGGTCACTTCCCCAGGTCAGATTCTTATCTTTCAGTTCTTCCTCCACAGTTCGACGCCAGATGGTTCTGGGTCACCTTCTCTTTCTCTTTCATTCTGGTGTCTGGTGCAGGGCTACTTTAGGCATGCTTTTTGACTCTTTTCTGAAGACATAACCAATCCAGTTCCAGCGCCGTTTTGCAGTGATATCATTCATGCTATCTTGATTAAATCTAAAATCTAAAAAGTTGATTTGAATAAATAGAGAAAAATCCAACAAGCATAACACTGAAAATTTCATCAAAATAGGATGTAAAATAAGAAAGTTATGGTATTTTAAAGTTTCGCTTAATTTCGCGTTGTATGTACATCCTGCTCAGTATGCAAATGAGGAAACCAGTGACGTCATCCACTCACTATTTCTTTTGTATTATATTATGTGAAATATAGAATATTTTAATTTCTGCAGATTTCACAATTAGGAAGCTCTCATTGAATTGTGTATAGGTTGCAACAATGGCAGTTACACATGTTCAGCGAGGAATCAAACCTTGTTTCACATTATAACAAGGAAAAATTAAAATATTTCGTATTTCATGTAATAAAATACAAAAGAAATAGTGAGTGGGTGACGTCACTGGTTCCTCATTTGTATACTGAGCAGAATGTGCATATAACTGTTTTGTGAAATTAAGCGAAACTTTAAAATACCATACGCAATATGCGACCCCGCATTTTTAAGAGTGTACTTTTATTCCATTTAGGGGAAAGTTAAGTGTATTGTTCATAATTATGTTTTATAATATGCATTTAATTGCATATTCTTTAGGGTTCTATGATAGAGTAAACGGGGCTTAATAACTCTGTATGTCCCTTTGTTCTTTCATGAATAAAGGCGATATTGGAAATAAATACACATACACACACATACTCTCTCTCTCTCTATCTATCTCTCTCTCTCTCTCTCTTTTCTAACGAGGTTCCCATGCCGAATATTCAAGCCTTGTTACCAAGCGCTTAAGAATGCTTCAATATTGACTCTTGTCAAAAGCGGAGTAAATAATCTGTTTTGTATTCTCAAACGAATATTTGTCTTTTTCGAACAATACAAAAGGAAATCGCCTGCAACGACAAACTGTAAAACTCTGCTAAAAATAAGCGGGTACTCGTGTTGGACCCGTAGGCTATACTAGAAACCCGGTGGACTCCATATCAATATTGATAACGCTATGAGTGTTTAATATTTGTATTTTATGTATATTTTATTTCATTTTTTTAATTTATGTAATTAATCATTTCTTTTATACACAATGATTATTTCATTGCTCCATGATATAATATATATATATATATATATATATATATATATATACTTGTATATATATGGTTATGGGGACATTCGCATTGTTATACGTCATCCCAATGTCCCCATAACCTTGCTCGATGTCCGCGTAATCGGGTTGTTTTCGCTCTGACGGAATAAATCCCATTGTTATAGGTCCCCATAACCATAGTTTTGTATGTATATATATATATATATATATATATATATATATACATATATATATATATATATATATATATATATATATATATATATATTATATATATTAAGGCTTTCTACTGAGAAGGGGCATTGGAGGCCCAATGACCCGCACAGTGATCTCTTATATTGATAAAACACATCGGCCTTGTATGTGCATATAACTGGTTACTTTAGCAAAACGATGGTCTCAACACGATGGTCTCAACACGGTCTCAAAGCTCAGATTGGTCTCGCTTCTGCAGCCCATCTGTACTCGATACCTATTTCAAAGACCGACATGTAATTTATTTCAATGAAAGAAACGACTGAACTACACAGACTATATACAATAAACTAACCATTTATCTTATATCTGTCTGTGGAAACAGATCAGGACGTGTCACAGTTACGTATTAACAACACCCTAACTTTACCTTGGATTCATGCAATACCATCGGAATATGCATGAATCGTTGCCATGGCAACACCGCATCTGGAACTGGACAAACTAATCAATGAAAGGACAGCAATAAGAAAATAATCTATCAAAACACGTGCATGAGACTGGATAAAAAGAAGTCTCTCTCGGAGAACTGACGGATATAAATGGTACTTGAATTTAATTAACACAGTCATTGCAAGCACGACTGGCACAGATTATTGGATTATTTATGAAGTTTTGCCACTTATAATGTGGATTACACGCAAATACATGCAATATCAATATCAGCCTTGATATAATGCTGAATACATTTGCGACCTCGTGATATTGGTCCATGTATGACAGTGCAATGACAACGTCAATGATTTCAGAAAATAGCTGTCTTGAGGGCTTACTGCGATGGGAATCTCATTGACATGATTGGTACAAGATATCCAAGCTTGCATCTTTGAAACCTGGAAGTGCTTTCGTAACTGAAGTCGATTGAGATGTTTTGTTCCACACTGCTTTTATAGATTCATTTTGTAATTAAACTTACTGGACTTCTTGTTTGATTGGCACATATTCTCTCCACGCAAGGATAAGATGAAAAAGGAATCTTTGAGCAATGACTGAAATACTGGTAAGATACAATCTTTCTTTATCACGTTTATGGGCAGGTTTTATTTGTACGTCATGAAAATACACGCTATCAATTAAATTTATTTCTTTCTTTTTATATTATCATATCTGATATGCTTTGATTTGATTTAAGGAGCTTCTTGGTCCCCCCCCCCCGCCATAATAAGTCATCACAAATATAGCAGTATACATATTTGTATAATTTACGAAATAGCCCTTCTTATAACTTCAATACGAAACGCAGAATACGTATTGGAAATATTATGTTTTACTACATTAGTCTCGTCGTTATATATTTTTTGCATTCATTTCTTTAACATTTTTAAATTACTAATTAAAAAAACAGATATAACAAGAAAAGTATTTCGATCTTTATTGAGCCCACTTTTAGACTTCGAGAAAACTTATATTTTCATCTTTAATATTTCATTTTGACATTACCTCTCAAATTCTGTATAGGCTATCACAATCTCCCGTTCACTCTTTTTTGGGGGTCATTTTTTAATCTCTCCATCTCTTTTTTTTCTCTCTCTCTCTCTCTCACACACACACACACACACACACACACACTCTCCCCATTTTTGTGCTTTTCCTTTCATCTATATCACATCACACTCTTATACTCTCTTATTACCCCTCCGTCCATATCACCTGATCAATTCTTCTTTATATCTTACCCCCTTCTCTGTATCTCGCCCCGTTCTTTTCCTTTCTTGCTCTCTCTCTCTCTCTCCTCTCTTTTCGAATTCTCCTCTCCATTTCACCCACTCTCAAGTTCTCTTTTAAGCACTCTTCCTTCCTCTCTCTTGCCCTCTCTTTATCCCTCTTTCACGCTCTCACTGTTTCTCCACACAGTCAAATGATGACATAATGACGAAAAGCAAGCCGTTGCAACCATCAAAATTATGAAATAAGATAAAGAAGTGAAATATTGATAGAAACCAAGTTAATGTAAATGAAAGTAAAGAAAAAAGTAATACAATTTTGAATAAACCCCTATAAGACAGCCCTATTGAGACAGAAATACAGAAGAATAGACTGGTAATGAAAAGACCATCTGCGGGAGAAGACTCGCTTTTGTATCGTGTCCTTCTCGCGTATAATTAAACCACCTGCCATTGGTTTTGAAAGTTTTCCTATTTTCTGGAAGGATCATCTGAATAAAGTATTTGTGTTTATAAGTAATAACAATCATCATCCTTAGATATATCTAGGAGTGATCAGAAGTACCATACCATAATTCAAAAATTATAACTTGGGTGAAACATAAAATATCATTTACAATATCATTTTACAATGGGAGTGCTAGCTTGGGTGAATCCAGGATTTTGTAAAGGGCAAAATTCTGACGAGAAGAATGGGGGGGGGGGGGGGGGGGGGAGAGAGACGTTATCATAATTATCAGGAGCTGCTTTTAGAGTTACCATGTAATTTGAAAACTGGGCACAGATTCTTTTCGTTGTGTACTTATTGTATGCCGATTGGGTTTTGAAATGGGGCACGGGTCGATTGCGCTCTCTCCTCCAAATCCAAATTTGTCGTAATACCAGCACGTTTTACTCATTTCGAATATAATGATTGCAGACAAGTTACTTCGCATAACACAAAGTGTTATGTTGTTCTACGTGTAGCATTTGTAAAAGGTGTTGATATTGGCAGTTTTATACCTTCTATGTTTGTATTAAAAGCATCTCAAATTTGAAGCACATTTTTATTCTAACCCATTCTTTCCTTAACCATGTACTCATATGATATTGGTGTTCTTAGATCCATACTTCCAATATACAAGAATAAAGCTGTACTAATATTGTGTATTTTATGTACTCTTATTTGAGGAGCATGTTTATTCAAACCCATAATAAATTCTTTGCCTTTGAACTTTCTATTGTTAGTTTTGTACGTTCGGCGGAAAGATATAAATTTAAAAAATGAATGCTTAGCACAATTCAGACATAATAAAAAAAAAAATGTTTTGTTGATATCTGTGTACTGCAGCTCGTTTTTATGACTTAGACCGAATATTAATTTCCTCGACTTTGTACTGTTGACAACATTAACGATATTTATACTTTTGGGAAAAGGCAATAAATTGCAGGTATTACAACTTGAAACACACGATCCCTGTAGACTAAATATTGATTGAAGGGGAGAGACATGTTAAAAAAAATAAGGAATTTATAAGCTTAATGTTCTTTATCAGTCCTTATTCTGCTGTTTTTATTTGTTATTTTCCATGAAACACATGTGGAAGTGTTTATTAAAAAACAAATAGACCATCGCTTTGAGCCTATATAAAAGTGTACAAAGTACAACCCTTCCATTTTAGGAAATGTCTTCGACATTCTGGGTCATCTGTGACATACTGTAAAAACCCCTCCTTTTCAATAATCCTGCTATAACTTTACTAGTAAACTTTCAGGGATACACTTATCTTAATATTTACATTTTTTTTCTGATTCATTATGTCCTGTAAATTTATGGTGAAATGCATTTAGCGAGACGACTAAATCTTTATTGCAAATACGGGGAGTTAATTTTAGACTCAAAGAACATCATGCAGTGCAGTGGTCTTCAATTCTGAACAAAAAAATAAACAAAGAAAGAAATGAACAAAGAAATGACAAAGGACAACCCGTTTTAAGTGACACTGCAAATAAGAAATGGATCGATAATATTGTATACTAATTCGGTTAAACCCGACGCTCAGTCTAAAATCATATTTAGACAGTTTTTAACAAAATGAGAGCATAGACCAAGGGTCTGGCTTAAAGACCTCAGCCTGACCCAAAACAACCATATATTGACGTAAAGCTTAGTAAACAAAGAATATAATTACGCTGGGTATTCATAAATTTTCGTCTCCGTTTATCCATAAAAAATAAAAAAGATAATTTTTTTTGGTCCGCCCCCTCCTATTGCGTAACAAGAGAGGAAACTGCAGGGGGTCGCTAGACGTGTGACGACATGTCATGTATACAGCTCCGAGTGCGTCTACACGATATGTCGTCATCAAATTTTCACCCCCCGCAAATCATTCATGCTCTGCTTGTATTATTTTGTCCACCCAGTACATGATAATAACTAGAGATTAATAATCTCTTTCTATCATTTTCACAGATGACGTTGTAGCGTTGACTGGCACTTAAGAGAGCTCACTATGAGCGGAGTTCGGAAGAAAAGATGGAAGGGCCCTCTACCGGTGAGTGCTATACAGGGTGTTCTCCTCAAAGACAATCGTTTCGCTGGCATGCTACTTGAGGATCGAATGAGGCAAATGACCATAGACCGGAGACGAGCAAAAAATCTGCTAGATTGGCAACAACAGTCGTTTTTATTAAACCAAGCCGTAAAGGAGACCGAACTTCGGGAGATGGGTGTAAATCATACGTCGTTCTTGCCAGAACTTACCATGAAAGTGACAGAACCAGCCGTTAGAGCCAGGCGTCCATTCGGGAAAGTCCGTCGCTCAGCGTCACAGATGCTTGAAGAATTGCATGTGTTTGAAAAACGATTTTCTCTCCCCGACCTAACGACTAGAAGGAGTTTAACCCTCCCCGAATTTTCTGTCTCCGCGCCAACACTTAGCAAAACAAAGACAAATCAAACAAACGAGCATACGTCTACGGAAAATATCCCCGACGAAGCTAAAGCTGCAAATTTCACCCGTTTACACGGTATTGATCTACGCATCCCTAGAAAAAGTAAAACTGAAATCGAGTTTAGACCCAGGAGGAGAGCGTCGCAGGGAGCCGCGACTAAGTGTATGCGTGGGAGTCATCTACCACTCTACGGCCCCGAGGCTGAGGCAGAGCGAGAGGAGAAAGAGAAGCGATACGTGAGAAACTTGCAGCGGAAAATGCGAGAGTTGAAGGTGGACAAGGACGATCGGTTCAAACGCCTGGAAAGGAGTCTAATCCGGGATTCACCAGACCAAACCGAGTCGGACAAGTTGTCAGGGTTAGAAAAACTAGTAGCCTCTGAAAAAGTAGAAGACGTAAAACGGAAAGAATCGATTCCTGCTAGACACGATCCAGATTCTTCTGACAGTGTCGAGGATTCTGAGAGCGAGGATGAGAAATCACACCGCACAGAATCCAAATTCTCGAACTTATCGCGACTGTCCGCAAAGTTTAGGCAAAATGAAGTTTTCACGCCAGAGCCCTCTGATTTTGTCAAGTAATTTTTGTCATGTTGGCAATTTTGTTGTTCACAATAATACATGTTTATTTGTAACCATATCGGTTATTTGTAACAATGAAAATATCTAATAAACAACAACGATCCTCGTCTTGCACTTAAAACGGACATATTTTACTTATTTTTTTTTCCATTTAGCATGCCATATTTTATGCTTGAAATATTGGTTCTGCAAAGAAATAGTGCAAGCTTTAATACTGACATAATTATTATAGGTAAAAAGCGATTTTTATGTAGACTAGTCGACGCATTTGTACGCGAATCCAATCCAATGGAAGTCAATTCCAAGCTGAATCCATGATTCCGAGTAATTACATCCTAAGCTATTGTCTCATAAATTATAACTACTATCATTATTTATTTATTCATTTATTTATCTATTTTTATCTTCTTCTTTTTCTCCAAATATTTCCATATATATATATATATATATTTAAATTTAATATCATTATTTTTCATATATTTATTTTATTTATTTATTCATTTATAATTATTTTTTTAAATTATTATTATTATTTTGTTTTGTTTTGTTTTTGTCTTTTTTTTGGGGGGGGGGGGGTTACACCTGTAAATAATATATTTTCTGTGATGCGTCCCCTTTAAATATAATCTTAGCTAAAGAATGAAAAGCAACTCCAATATAATTTTGACAACTTCAGTGATTTATGCACTGCTCTCATCAGTGATATAGTAACCCTTAGTTACTTTCTTCATTTTTCTTACTATTAAAATTCAACCAATGTGCAAATATATATAATACATGTGTGGGTAATATATATATATAAACACCTATCGGGTACATTAGGAGGACAGTTTTTGTTCTTTTTCTTTGTCCAACTGTCGATTTAATGTACCAACTGTCGACCTAATGTAGGGGTCTCTATTATGACGAAATAAACTGTATTGTCAACTGTCGACCTAATGTACCCGTTAGTCAAATACATGTATATATATATATATATATATATATATATATATATATATATATATATATATATATTTATTTAATTAATGTTATTTTAATTTTTATCATTATTATTATTCACTTTCTTTTAATTTCTGTAAGAAAATAAATATGTTAGAGTTTTCTACAAAGGGAGCAAATCACCTAAGAAAAGAGTTCTAACTTTTGTAGAGCTGGTATTCATTCAAAACTGAATAGGTGTACCTGGCATTATAAAGGTTAAGAAGTATGGCAAGAGGTATACAAAGTTTACCCTTCCGGAAGGGTCCCATTTTGTAGAGGAATTGAATACAAAATCGTGTGCCTTGTTTGTAACGTGATGTTTATTGGACGAATAAAGAGCGTGTTTATGTCCAAGTATCTGAGTCCAGTATTATTTTTCTAACCACACTTCTTCTGTTGTTTTGCGTCATTTGAAAGAGTTTGATGGTTATTCTATCTGACTGCTATAAGGAAGTGTATGCTTGTAAGTAAGCAACCAGTGGACCAACGGCTTTAAGTCCTCTCCGAGGGACTTGGTAATGAGGATTAAAGTTTTACCGAATGCACTTGGTTTCGAACCCTGGTCCCCCAGTTACAAAACCACTGCTCTACCACTGAGTCATCGCGCCTCCATTAGAGTGGCAAGTGTTCGCTAAACTTGTATCCAAGAGAAAACAAGGCCACCAGGGGAGGAATGAGTGTGCTAGGGCAATTATAGCTGCTGTAGTATATTTGTATCATCCTTTTCTATATGCACCCCCCCCCCCCCCCCCCCTCCTCCCCGAGAAAAAAAATCTCCATTCAACTCTGTCCCTCTGCCCTTTCCGCAGCTTTTCGTCCTGAAGTAAAAAATAAGAAATTAAAACGGCCCCTATGGTTCTTGGTAGCATTTTTCTTTCAGAATTAATTAGGCTACACACTGGACCAACTGATAACTATAATAAAGGAATGGTGTTCCAATTAGGTAGACGAACTGACAATAATTGTACAAAACACTTTATGTGACCTCATGGAAAATAGACGACCTGGATTTAAACGAAATGCTACGAGATGAATTACTGGAGATATTGGCATTATACGAAATAGAAATATACAAATTATGTTGACTCCCCCCCCCCCCCCCCACCCCCACCCAATCTGTCACTCATTAATATTCATCAATCCAGAGATCTGTTGAATAATAAACACAGCAAAAACTACCTCATTGCTTCACGAAGAGTACAATAACCTATTCAACTTTTCTCGGAGATATTAAGCAATTAAGGTTGTATTTGCTCTTGATTGGGAATAGATATACTCCGTTATTATGCTTATCTTTGTGATTCAGGGATTGTATTGACAAACTGTTGACCCGGTGTAACGGAAATAACAGCCCGCAGGAAAATAATTGTCCCTCCAATGGTTACAATCATGTCGTTTTTCGAAGGTTCGTAATTCCGAAGGTTCCTTATACTCTGACGAACAACTATTTTTAGGGCTCTATTACATTTTCGGAATTACGAACTATCGGAGTAACGCATCAAATATTCGATACTATGAAGCCGAATTCGAATTTTGAACCCTTTGCTATGGGAAATTTGTGTTTCGGAATTACAAACCTTCGGAATTATGAACCGTTGGAAAATGAACCATAGGAAAAACGAGTACCCCCCCCCCCCCCCCCCCCCACGCCCTTCCTCCAACGGCATCCTATTTTGTCTACATGCACGTCATTGTGTCTCCACATAAAATGGATGCGGAAAGGTTTAACACGTTTGGTAATGGATCACAGTCTTACATAGGGAGAACCATTCAGAAACAATGAAAGAATCCGAAATCCTTCGGCCTGTAGGTAACTACGCAGTGTAATTAGCCATAGCGTATGTCAGTTTACAAAGGTGAAACGTCAAATAAACAGTACTGAACTTGTGTGAAAAGCAATTCTCATAATGTCTCACAAGTAGGATATTCATCTGTCCTTTTTAGACCATGTACAGTGAAACCTGTCTATAAAGACAGCACAATTGAGACAAAAAAAGCAGTCTTTATGAGCAGGTGGTCTTTATGTACAGGTTCATTTAGTACACGTTTCAATAAGAAACACTTTTCAGGGGAAACAAAGATTGTGGCCTTTATAGACAGGTGGTCTTTCTATACAGGTGCATGGTCCCTAGAGCAGGTTTGACTGTACTAAACTTACGGACAATTCTTAACGGGATAGAGGCAACAATTGCCGCGACACCGGCTGGCTTCATACAGTCAGAAAACACACAGAATTACCAGGGCATTTAAACGTGTTGATCGCTCTATAATTCAGCACATGACAAGATTAAACTCAAGTATTTTCTGGATGTCTAAAATTGCGGGTACGTACCATGTATACAGGTATACACAGACGATAGAAAGGACAGAGTTAGTATATTAAACACATTCCTTTACAGTTGGTCTGGCTACGAATCTGGACTGAAGGATACCGTCAATCGTTTGTGGTGATACTGTTCTGAGACCCCACACAGCCTTAATTCTGTTTGTATAAAAAGTCAACAGCCAGGTATACTATAATAGGCCTAATACTTTATACTATCTTCATATCGCGTTCATAGAAAGTAAATACGAAGAATTACTTCTGTGGTGTTGTGTATCAGCTGGCCGACATAATTGTTTTCTGTTTTAGTCAAATATCATTTTTTACGCATTGTATTTGTTGCTGGTGGGTTAATCCTTGACAAATGGACAAGATAACATCAATAATCACATGTATGGATGTGAATTTATTTAATTGTTTAGAATATATTTCGCATATCTTTGATAGGTTAAGTTAACATATAAAGAGGTCAATGGTCGGCAAGTGTGCATACATTTGTCATACCACAATCACGCCGCCGAACCGACTCCACACCGATTTCAAACCGACCAACTCTCCATTTTGATTTAATGTAATTTGTCGTTCGGTCATTGTCGGTCTGATGTCGGCCTCACAGGTGTGACTGAATCTGATTTGAATCCTGCCCTTTTCCCAAATTTCCCAGCAATTATTAAAGAACAGTTTGTCACCAAGCATTCTGCACACACATCAGACGATGCTATGTCGAAGAAAACCTCGGTTGGAGTTACTTTGCAATCAAGTATTGCGTATGATCCTTATTTCATTCGCATATGATTTTGCACCATACCATTCAGATTATTACCCGGAAAATCTATATACAAACATCTATTTTAAAAAAAGTTCAAATATATTCATGTTTTATGCATACCGATACAATGCCTTAAAACGGCCCGCAGATTTATACGAGGTATGCCCGATATAGTAACAGCTCATGATGGTATCATGTACATGTATGTGTTGAATGCTGTACTACAGGTAAATACATCAGTGATTATCACCATTATGTACTCTGAAGCGATCATATGTACTGAGCAATATATTACATTCACATTTTGAATAAATCCGCTGACGGATGCATACCTATATATGTAGGCCCATAGCTCTTCAGATTTTATGACATCCATGTTAACTCATTTATACATTGACGGTAGCATTATCTAAACATAAACGTATATACATCGCCCTTTGCCCATGCACACTCAGGAGTCAATAAAAGTATTAACGACGCGTCATTTATTCTGACATAAAAAATTCATTGACGACTCGAGACAGACATTCGGGCGACTCATGGATTTTTATAAAGTGAGGGGGTGTGTTTGTTTATTAATCATTATGATTATTTTGAGGGATTAGGGGCAATCTTTATTTACCCCAAGAAGGGTAAGGTCGGTGGCGTAGCGTGAATTCAGCTACGAAAGGGGCACTGGTATCGTTGGGAAGGGGGGGGGGATTGGGGGACCGGTCTTACCCGGAAAATGACATTCGAATTTACAATACATTGATACGGGGTATACGGCTGAGGAGTCCTATCGTCTTCTTTTCTCGTTTTCTTCCCTTCTCCTTTTCCATTTCCCCTTTTTTATTTTTTCATTCGATTGAGGGCACGTGACCCCGTTCCTCTGTATTACTATGCGATTGGACAAGGCAGCAGGAACAAATACAGGAAATTTGATCCCGACACATCAAAAAGCTGCCACGCCCTTCTGCCCCCTCCCCCCACATATCCACCACAGCCCTGACTCCGCCCATAGAAAAGAAGAAGACTGGAATTCTCATTTTAATGTATCCGAACAAAGTCCTGCATCCCTGACTACTTTTTGATAATTAACAACAATTTTCCCGATATTGGCCCGACATAGCTTTTGAAAATATCCTCTCTGCATAGAGCTCAAATATTGAAAGCCACTTTGTAAATTACAAAGAACATTAAAAAGGTAATTTGACTTTTTTCATGAATATGGGGATTTTACAAATTAATGGACACTTTTCTTAAATTATTACCACTTTGCAATTCACGTTTATCTGCGGAATACTATGTCAAACTTGGAGAAATCAAAGCAGTGTTTTTAGTAGTTTGTTTTTTTCTTTTCCCTTTGTTAAAGGGGAAGTCCGGTCCAAAAATTACTTGGTTTTGATAGAAGCGGAAAAATCAGACTAACAGATAAAAAAAGGTTTGAGGAAAATCGCACAACTAATAAGAAAGTTATGAATTTTTTTAGTGGCATGAAAAACTGGAGAAACAATGAAAATCACTAGACAAATTGGCAACTCAGTCATGAATCTGTGATGTCATGGGTACACAACTCACCAACTATTTTGTTTATATTCATAATACAAATTTAAATTTTTGTCCAAGAATGTGATTTCCTCATGACTTGAACCAACTTATATTTATAGTAATATGTTTTTGCATGTATACACTAATACAGAATAAATAATTTTCTGTAAAAATCATGAAAATATGAATATTTATACAATATACATAAAAGATGAGTTTTTATGGAAATGTAATATTTTGAAAACAATATCAATATTTTGAAGTTCATGAAATATTTTGTAAATGTTTATACATGCAAAAACATATTACTATAGATGTATTTGGTTCAAGTTATGTGAATATTCATATTCTTGGACAAAATTTGAGAATTTGTATTATGAATATAAAAAAAATTATTGGTGAGTTGTGTACCAATGACATCACAAACCCATGACCGAGTTGCCAATTTGTCTAGTGATTTTCATTGTTTCTCTAGTTTTTCATGCCACTAAAAATATTCATAACTTTCTTATTAGTTGTCCGATTTTCCTCAAACTTGTTTTGATCTGTAGGTCTGATTTTTCTGCTTCTAATAAAACCAAGTTATATTTAGACTGGACTTCCCCTTTAATTCTTATTTTCATTATCACATGCTTTCAGGATTGATATATTCTCACATGGTCTTTTGGTAGTTATCCGGGTACATAGACTTGTTACAAACACAATAGCAATATGAGCTCAACGCTCATGCTAACACCATCATTTCATTGGATTGCGAACAAAGTAAAGTGATCATTACTTTTATATACATGTACATTTTAAATAATAATAACAAATCAAGATATTCAGCTGAGAAACAAGCCCCCCCCCCCCCCCCCTCCCGCTAAACAATTACTGCACAGAAACCAAAACGGACAAAATTATGAGCATATAGAATTATAATTTATATACGCACTTAGAAAAAAAGGTTCAAGTTTGCACCCTAAATGCAACACTGGCAGCACCTTTTTGGGTGCAATCTTGCACCCTACATGAAAAAGGTGCAAAAATGCCCCTTTTTGTTCTTGTTTGCACCCTAAAAGGTGCAACTTTGCATACAAAAGGGTGCACATTTGTACCTTTTCTAAAAAGGTACAACTCTGCACCGTTTAAGGGTGCAAATTGTAGCTAATTGCACCCTTAAAGGTGCAAAAAGCTTCTTAGGGTGCAAAGTTGCACCAAAAAAGGTGCGGCCATTGTTGCATTTGAAGGGTGCAAAATTGTACCTTTTTTCCTTAGTGTGTAGCCTATACGAATATTATTTCATGCATTGTGGATAGTATTGTAATGGTAAAATATATATTTTCTGAAACCCGCCATGTACGCGGTTGTTTATACTAGTCAAGCCTAGAGTGATGTAACTGCAATTATAAAATGATGGTGATGGTGATAATTATGAAGACGGTGATGACCGTGGTGAGGATTTTGCTGGTGAAGTTGGTGATGATAGCGGTGGTGGTGCTTGTGATAATGAGGATTTACAAATATTATTAATTCGTATTGTTTAAATTTCGTTTTTCCCCCTTTATATAAAGTACAATCATGGAGTCTGACAAAACCATATCCGCCAACAATAACCCATCGTCAGGAAGATCGTGGAGGAGTAGGCTTATTGTCGAGCCGCTCACTGTCACTTTCATGCTGGCGTATGGCTTCCTGGTGACGATTCGCGTGGAATACCTTAACAAACGGCTGGCTGAACAGGCCAATTTTACCCAGCCATCTGCCAATTCCAGTGTTGCATGCACACTAAATACATCATCTGATGAGTATGAACGCTACCTCGAGGTTCAAACCCAGACATCCTATTGGACACTCTACCTAGCCGTCGCTCAATCCGTTCCAGCCTTATTTTCGGCCAACCTCTTTGGGGCTCTGAGCGATGCTAGAGGGCGTCGTATTGCGATGGTGTTTCCAATCGTTGGGTTCGCGATATACTCTGTCGTCCATGCTTTGGTCGCTCAATTTCACTGGCCTCTCTACGCCCTATTCGCTGGGACGATCCCGTTAGGACTCTGTGGCGATTTCTTGACCTTGGTGGCGTGCTCCTTCGCGTACGTCGCGGACACCACGACAAGCAAGCAGCGAACGTACCGCATGGTGGTCCTGGAATGCCTGACGACCCTTGGGGCAGGGACGGGGCAAGTGTTGGTCGGGTTTATGATCCAAGCCACGGGGTTCCCTCCCGTCTACTACACCATCCTCGGCATCATGCTCATATGCGCTTTGTACGTCTACCTACTACCCGAGAGCAACCCGAGGGCAGGCAGAAAGGTCCCCGG
Organism: Heliocidaris erythrogramma; assembly: GCA_025617745.1. Classification (NCBI taxonomy): domain Eukaryota; kingdom Metazoa; phylum Echinodermata; class Echinoidea; order Camarodonta; family Echinometridae; genus Heliocidaris; species Heliocidaris erythrogramma. The sequence continues at coordinate 54,958,493 of CM046862.1, forward strand.
AATGGAGTCGGCGAACATCGGGTCCTCGCCGCGAAGCGACTTCAACATGGCGAAGTTCGTCCGAAGTCTAGCCGATCTCTTCCGACCGGATCCAAAGGGACGATGCTGGAAGATGATCTCGTACAACTACATTCTCTTCCAGTCTATCCTCATCATCGTTTCGTTCATGTCGATCAGTGTGCTGTTTGCAGAAGGTAGGTTGAAACTAAAAACAAAACAAAATAAAGAAACAAAAAGAAATAAGATGATGAAACAAAAGCAAAAATAACAACAAATGGAATAAACTAACAGACAAATAAATTAGGATATAATTTGCCCTCCTGAAGAAATAGAAGAATAAGAGGAATAGTAATTATAATAATGATTACAACAACAATAAGAAAAAGGAGAAGGAGAAGAAGAACAACAAACAACAACAGCAACATTAAAAAGAACAAGGGGGAAAAACAAGGACACAGACACAAACGGGGAAAAAACTGTGAGTTGAAAATGATTATCTGTTCTGAGCTTCGTATTTGTTCCTGCATTTCTTTAGGTGAGCCATTTTGTTGGACTTCTGCCCTCATCGGCATATTCAACGGTCTGACATTCATCTTCTCAGGATTTGGTAAGTGAAAGTATATATTGTTTTTTTTTTCAAGGTGAGGCGTTTGAGCATGAGCATCTTATTAAGGCTACTACATTACTATTATGAAACGAGTCAAATGTCGCCCCCCCCCCCCCTCCCCATCCCGCTGCCCATCTTGACCACTTTCTCTAAGTTCTATGTTTTTACTTTCTCTTGCCTCATCTCCGTGAGAATACTCCCGGATTAGTTTACTTCCCTGTCAGCTTTAGAGTATAGAGTATCATGCCGCATCGTCCTTCTATCGAATGCTCCTTATCTTTCTGCCCTAATAACAATAATAAATATGAACAGCGCCATCTTACAGTGAGTGCTAAATTAAGATTACAATTCGATATTAACTGCATTTCATTTTTAAGTTTGATAAACAGCTTGTTTAGAGGTGTCGTGGTCTAGTGGATACGTCACCAGATTGTGAATCTAATGGTTCGCGGGTTCGAGTCCCGCCGCGGCACTAATGTCCTTTGGCAAGAGAAAGGTGTAGTAAATGGGGGTACCTGGTAGGAATTTATTCCTTGAATGCTTTCAGCGCCTTATAGGGCAGCTGGGCTAAAGCCATTCATGATGAATATGAGCGCTATATAAATATGCAATATTATATTATTATTAATGTTATTATTGTTATAATACGCACATTTATACAAGTATTACAAGTATTATTTTGACTTCCACAAAATGTGAAAATTCCATACAAGTACAATTTAAGCTTTTACAAACTAGAATGGGGCATGATGGGAAATTGAGAGGCACATACGTTTTTTCAGATCCTGTTAATAGATGCCGCCATTAGGAGCTTTAGTTTACTGTCCCTTTTAAATGACTTTTAAAGGTGATTGATCAGAATTTTAAACGACAAGCTTGAAATTAGATTTGTGGAAGTAGGCCTTTGTAGAAAACATGTACTATCATTACAATAAAAGCCATGATTTTTTGTTTTGTTTGTTTTATTGTTGTTTTGCAAAATAATACCTACATGCATAAACCCGTGAGACGGTGTCCAATCACTTGGGTGTATTGGAAGGTTGTTTTAAAGCGGTCAAATGGGTATTTGGACACCCGGACCTATGGACAACTGGACTAGAGTATAGTGTAATAAGTAACATATTTTGCTTTATATTGTAATTAAAACAACGCATTATTTTTATTAAAATAATGTAGGCCCATATCTTTATCGAGCGTCGTTTTATATTTGCACCCACAGACTGATTAATGCTCTTTATTATCACGTAGGTCTTGTAGTCGGTGGGTATGTGCTTCGGCTTTGTTTCTCGGACCACTCCACTATGCAGATATCAATCCTCTCCTTCGTGTCTTGTCTTGTCCTGGCGGCTTTATCCAAGACTAACGTCGTGCTCTTTTGCGGTAAGTGAACCACGTGATTTGTCTGTGATTTCTGTCGTGACATGTTGGTGTATAACCCGGGGGGGGGGGGGGGGGGGGGCACTCAACCTGTTTTTGGATGTGGGTGTGCCGCTGCCAATCTCAAAACAGGGGGCTAAGGAGCTAAATGGTGAATTGAGGAAGCTCATTTTTGAGGGTCTAAGGAGCGAAAGTGCTCATGGGAAGAGCTAATTTTAGCTGCTCGCGATCTCACTACTCTGGTACACATACGGTGCATCAGCGCGAGTCAGCGGTCGCAGCGCTGTTTTTAACGCTGTACCATGCCGCGCCACTGCACTGACTCGATGTTGCATGCAGATTGATCTCGCTGAGCCGCCGCTAGCACTAAGTTAGGGGGCACTAGGCCGCCCAGCTACCCCGCTGCGCTGGCCTGGGAGGCTAGGGAGCGACCGTTCCCGGACAATGGGCTGTGCGCAAGCCAATCGAGGTGCGGTTAGTGAAAATCGCATATCATGGGAGCGACCCGAGAAGGTTGAAAATGGGGGACGTCACAGTGGCACATACATGTGTGACATATATATGTGAGTGCCTCCCCCCCCCCCCCCCCCCCCGGGGTGTATAACATTAGGCCGCAACACTGATTTTAGTAGCGCGCGGTGGTTTTGGTGTAAGTTGGTAAATTTTGACTATTGGGGAGCGTTTCATGACAGGAAGTTGTCCGATATTTTATCCGACAACTGTTATAAGCTACTGAAATCCTTGCATCTGATTGGCTGAGAGCAAATTTGTCGGATAAAATATCTGACAAGTCCTTTCATGAAACGCCCCCCCCCCCCCCCCTGATGTGATTGGTTTGTGAAAGTGGATGTGTGGGCGCGTGGGCGCGTTGTAGCTCTATGTTCATGGTGTTAATGGCGTGGGAGTTTTGTGAATGCGCGCATGTGCAGGTGTTCGGATGTTCGTGTGCCCGCGCTTGTGCGTTGCCTGCATGTGTGTTTTAGCAAGTGTGACGTGTATCATTCTGATTTGATTATATCCGTTTTCAGACCGGCATCTAACGTTATGGACAGTCCGAAAGCCGTGACTCGTATGTATTCGAATTCCGAATCCGGTCGGTTCATAGGAATTACAGAGATGTCAGCTCACTAACGCTATAAATGAACTCGTCTACCTATATTGTTTTAAAAGAAATTTCCTGCCTGTATAGCAATGAATGTTGCATAAATTTGCATCATTAGGCCTCATTGCAACTTCCAAGATTTACAACATTAATATGGAGATTAAGCAAAGTTACTCTGAAATATCACATTTCATATGATTTGATAATGATATTAGCATTATTAGTTGAATAGCCCCCAAAATAGATTTGCACATTGATGCCTGATTTGCATAATTGGGCTTTGGGAATCAGTGTTACACAAAATATATATATACATGGATGGAAATATTCACTTTCAGAAGATGCAGTCCAGATTAGCCTGAAATACAATTTTTATTAATAATATACCAGTGTTTTGTGTATTATAGTTTAAACAATGAATCATGCATAAATTTGCATAATCAGTCCTCATTAGAGCGATAACATGCAAGTTTCAAGCTTGGCAACATTCATATTTGAATTTAGCACAAAAAAGTAGGTCACCCCACCTTTTTAGGTGGGGTGAAAATCTTGACCACGAAAATGAATTACGAAGCCTCTTTTTCCATGTCATCCCATATAATAAAATTATGGTCTATATACTATAAGCTTGCATGGTACCTCTTTGTTGCGAGGGTGGATATGAGGTAGAGTTGTAAAGGACTGTTATTGTTTTAGCGTTGAGGGTATAATAGGGAGTTTTCGTTCAGCAACGGGATTCTAGGACGGAGATTAACAATTGCACGTGGCAAAGGACACCCGTCTTAAACAAAGTCTTTGTGGAAAATTGAACCGGAACAGTAGTTTCGTCCTATAGATTCAGAGCGAACGATGCATTTGCAATTTATCATGCGCTCTTGTCTTGAACTAGCACGGTATTACCGTTCCGGTTCTCTTATTTTCGACAGAATACTAGGAGAATGCCGGCGTCCTTTGTCACGTGGCAATTGTTAATCTCCGTCCTAGAATCCCGCGTACGTTACTGAACGAAAACTCCCTATCATCGGATCGCGCGATCGATACGGAGACAGTCTTGGCAGTGGACTACCGTCGATCTCACCAGGGAAGCTATTGTATAATTTCCCTGGGGAGCGTTTCATGAAAGGAAATTGTCGGATATTTTATCCGACAACTTACTGTTATAAGCCACTGAAATCCTGATTGGCTGATTTGTCATTAAAAATCACTGACAAAACGCTTGATGAAACGCTCCCCTGATCTCACGTTACAACTCTCGCTAAATTACTCAGATCTCAATGCAACAACTTTAGTGTACAGTACATAATGATACATATTTTCGCTTCTACCGGGCCATTTTCTGCCTTTCGGAGTTGTATTTGGGTTAGCGGTTAGTTTTCGAAATTCCTGGAATGAAATCAAAAGCAAAATAAAATATGTAATAAATATGTATTAATGTAATGAAGTCGCAGTCATTCTGATGTAGCTGATAAACAGCCGTCGTCGTAAAGTGAAGTACCACGTGGGAGGAAATGAGTCGTATCTGAAGAACTCAAGTATTACTTCAAGTAAATAATTATAGTCCTTAATGCTAGGCCTGCATGCTCTCAATGTAGTGTTGCTGTTTTTAAAATTACGTTCCCGACTTAGAGAGACATACTCTCTAACTTGTCTGACGTTTTCAGAAGCATTTTCTAGACGCTTGAGAGAAGGAAACAATACTTGTTGTGGGTTTTAGCTCAAAGTTATGATATTTGTAGTCTATAGATATAGTAGGTATTTCGTAGGCCTAAGCATCACTTTTACTACCGTAACATCGTGCATATAATTAAAAGCGATTTTATAATTTCATTAGTCAGTATTTCGTTCGAAAAGGAGCAGTGTTCACTACGCTACTTCCTCGTGCAATATCAAAGGATACATCAATCATTTTCAAGATAGCCAAGTGAATTTCAACGTTAACAATTTGCACAGTGAATCATGCTTCACGATACAAATTCAACTAGTGGAACAGCTGGAGATGTTTTATTGAGCAATTATGCTCAGTATATAGTTTCATCATATCTCATCATTATATCAGGGACTGGAATAGCAGGCAATAGCTTGATTATCATCGCTGTATTTTTGTCAACGAAGCTACAAACCAAGACTAACGTATTTGTGGTCAATCTAGCAGTCTGTGATTTTTTAACCTGTACGCTCATTCCTCTGCCAGTAGTGGCTCTCTTGATACCGATCGAACAGTCAGTGCCAGATGGTTTGTGTACTGCATTTTTGATGTTCATTATTGTTACTGTATTCACCAGCATCGCGAGCTTGTCAATGATTGCATTAAATAGGATTGTCAAGATTACCCGACCCTCAAACATCTATAACAAACTGTACTCAAAGCTAACATTAACCCTCACGGTTCTTCTTACTTGGACTGTACCATCGGTAATCGCAATAGTAACAATTTCAAGTGCATATCACCCTTTTTTTGACCCAGAAATTAGGCACTGCGTGTTCATTGAAGGAGTCTTTCTTTCTGCTCTACTTGTCGACTCAATAATGGCATCTTACATCATAATAAGCATTTTGTTTATATTAGTATGCTATGTAAAAATTGCTATTCATGTTAGAGCTCACACGAGAAGACTAGCTGTTTCCCAAGACGCAACACCAACAAACCGGGTCCAGCCCACAACAAGCCATGAAGCCGCGAACCACGCATTGTCGATTAAACCAGTACTGCAAGTCATCAGAAACGGATTTAAAGCTAGGGAAATCGCAATCACGAAGAACCTGGCATTGGTCGCGGTAGTATTTCTCGTTTGTTTCCTACCCTTGCCTGTCATGATTTTCTGCTGGGATATTCCAACCGTCTATATTGCCGGTCAGTGTCTTTGTCTAACCAACTCTGCATTAAATCCATTCATCTATGCATTCAAACACAACGATTTTCAGAAGATATTTCGATGCATCTTCTCCGGATCACTTAACAAGATCCCCTTTCCATCGCGTCCATTAAGGGCCGTGTTGGAAGCATTGTAAATGGTAGATTTTTATTAAAACAGATAAGACATTTGTAAACCTCGCCCATGCATTTTGATGTAAATATGTTTATTATTATTCAGGGCCCCATGGAAGAACTACTTAATGGTGAATGGGCTACCCTGACAAAAGATCAGAAATAAATAAATAAATAAAAATAAATAAAAAAATACACAGACGGTACTCTTATTACAGGGGTAGATCCAGGAATTTGTAAAGGGGGAGGGGGGGGGGGCAGAAATGAAATCTCAGAAAATGTTAAAGCAAGCACCCCCCCCCCCCCCCCCCCCCCCCCATCATCACCTGAAAACACCCCAGCACCCGGCTCCAAGGTCTAAGCCGCAATAAATGTTATCTTATACGATTAAATTCATGTTTTGGAATGGTGTTTTCGACTTTTGCCAAAAATATCCATTAATTCAAGGTTGAATAAGCACATAATAAAAAGAAAAAAAATACCATATTAAAATTAGTTTTTGCAGTTTTCACCCCGTGCTAACTCAACTGTGAAATTTTGCGCACAAGTCATTTGGTATGTGAGGAAGCACATAAAACGTATGTTGCATCCCTTCTGATTCTGAAAATTTGAAATTTGTTCCGATGTCATTCAATCAAAGTTATGACATTGGGCTTGCGAACTTTTAAACGTGGCCATTTTGCCTTTAGGTCGTGCTCGCTGAAGCGTGACCAAATGATTTCCCTATAATCCCACATGAAAGATAGCTCAGAAGCAGTGGCGGATCCAGGATTTTGTGATGGAGGGGGCAAATATTTCAACAAAATTCTGACAAGCACAAAAAAAGAAGAAGAAGAAAACAAAAAGGTCTTCAGCATTTTTGGCTGTCTTTTATTCCCCAGGGGAGCACCCCCCTCCCCCTGCATCCGCCACTGCTAAGAGGTACAGCTACATGTCTGTATCTCTGTATTCAAATTTACACAAAGGTTCCTGATTCAGAAATTGCACAGATTCGTTTTAGGGGAAACCTATTTTGTATGTTGTGTTTATTTGATAATCTTGAGTTGAACTTTCTGTCCGAAGAAGAGGCAGATAGTTGTAAAAGTTTACTTTCGGAAGAACACCATTGAAGTGCATTAAAGATCATGAATATTAATAAGTCGCAAGGTAGCGACGGACTTAATACTGTAAAATTCTACAGGTGCTTTTGGGAAGAGATCAACGAATTTGTTGTGGGTAGTCTAAACGAAGGATTCCTTAATCAATAATTGTCATGGTTACAACAGCAATCAATTCTTACGCTGTTATATGAAAAGTGTCTTGATTGAGTAGTAATTGGCGACCTATATCCTTATTAAATATAGACTACAAAGCGCATGCTCTGTCCAAAAGACTGAAAGACGTGATCGTACCATTGTGTCATCCGGCCTGCGCATGGCGACTGAAAATATGCATCTTGTACATGACGTCATTGATTATTGTGTTTTTCAACATGTTCCAGTGTTTCTTATGTTTGTAGATTTTAAACAGGCTTTTTATACCGTAATCATTCGAACTTTAAAGACGCTTGAAAATTTTGGATTTAAAAGTATTTATTCCATGGATTCAAACAAGTGAGAATTAAGTTGTGAATTATGGTTGGCTTTCAGAACCGTTTATATCCAGATAGGGTGCTTTATTATTAGTCGTGGAGGTGTTAGCCGCAAGGGTAAAGTAAAATAGAATTATACAATGTATATGTTTTTTCGAGTCAACGTATTATAGAAGACAAATAGAAATCAAGATCATGTAAAACACTGACGAAACTTTGTGGATACTTTGAGATGAGTGGACCTTCTTATAAGAGAGGTTGAATGTTTTGGTAAATTTTCTGTGCTTTTTTTTAATTTGGAAAAATCGAAAATGATGTGTCTAGTGCACGATCTACAGTAAGTAAATGAATGGAGTGGAGTGCATTTTCCAAATGAGCCTGTTAAATGTGTAGGGGTGAATGTTAGGAAAGGTGTTAAGGAAAATTTGAATTGGGGTCGAATAATTAAGACAAATAAAAAACATTTTAGATAAGTGGAAGATGCACAATCTAATACATTATGGGAAAGTCGTAGTACATTTACAGATCGTGTAAAACGCTGACGATACTTTGTGGATACTTTGAGATCAGTGGACCTTCTTATAAGAGAGGTTGAAACGGCCTGTTTTGTTTACATTGTAGCTTGTAAATAGACTGCATTGTTCTTACATATTACATCACTGTACACAATATATGCATACATTGCGTTTATTAGTTGGTTATATTCTACACATGTATAGTTTTTATAGAACTTTTGTTTGTACATTGTATCATTATCTAATTATCTTTGTAAAATAATTGTATTCAAAAGTCATGTATTGTTATTTATACTTTTATGTTTGTACTCTCATACCCCGAGAGGTCGTCAAAGAGTCAATAAAATTCTACAAATTCTACAAATTCTACAAAATTCTACAGATCACATATTTTGTAACTGCTGTCCCAACACCACATAATGTTAAAATAATAAATAAATTAATTTTCTCATTTTCATGGGGCTCCAAACAATAACAAATGAAAATAAATGTATGTATAAATAAAGTCATTAAAGGGGATATAGGTATGATTGATTTGCAAGCAAAAATCGATTCTTTGAGACTTTCATGGATATTTTTTAACTATAGGGAATGCTTTGTGGAAAATTTTACTGGCTAAGCGAGGGGATACCATTATGTTTTCAGTTTTAACTGAATTAAGCGAAAGATATGAAAAGAATATTGGCCAAACGGCTATCCCTACATTTACTTTAATTTATTTTATTTTATTTGTATTTATTTATTTATTTAATTTCCAGGCAAGATAATAACAAATATATGTAAATAGAGAATTTCACAAAGATAACAGAACAGAATCACAGTATAAAGATTTACGTGATTTAGTACCAGCCAAAGCTTGGGGATTACCTAAAAGAATTAAAACAATTCTGTCGAGAGGCTCTCCACATTGGCTGGTGCACACGTAAAACAAATGAGATAAGGTAAATAATTATATACATACGTGTAACTACAATTATAAATATTTAAAAAAAAAGAAAAGAAAAGGTACATAATAGTGATTTGCTCTGTTGTAGAGGTGTTGTTGTCTAGTGGATAAGTCCCCGGACTGTGAACCACAAGGTATGGGGTTCGAATCCCTGGCCCAGCACTATTGTCTTGGCAAGACATTAATCTACATTTGCCACACTGAACCCAGGTGAGGTAATTGGCAGGAAATCATTCCTTTTAATGCTAGAGCGCTTAAGAGCAGCCATGTTTAAGCCGGCCGGGGTAATAATATTGTGGAGCGCTAGGAGTGGCAAGTCTGACAGACATGTGCGCAATACGAGAATGCACTGCATTTATTATTATTATTGTAATTATTACTTGGTCAATCCTGAATTATGTGGAAAAGAGTAAGGTAGAAAATATAAAAAACCAAATACTTTGGAATAACAGCAAGTCCACAACTTTATTTTTCATAATCGGATGCTTTTTTCAACTTATGAGAAAAAGTGGGAATTTCAAAAGTGCAAAATGTTTTACGTCAAGGACATTGGAATGATGTAAATAATTGTGTTGTTTATGGAACTTGCTCACATTTCTTATTTCTTTTAAGCTTTTAAAACTTTTTAAAACTTAAGAAAGCATTTCCGTATTCATGGATTCCCCAAATCGAGAACGCGTCGTCCATGAATGTTTTACTGCACTTTTAAAATCTGGGCCCTGTTTCATAAAGCTTATCACCAATGACAAGTTGTAATAACTGTTATAAGCTACTAAAATCCTTGCATCTGATTGGCTGAGAGCAAATTTGTCAGTACACATTCACCAAGACACTTGATGAAATGCCCATCCCCCCTCAACGCTTTTTTCAGATGGCACGTCATATAAGCCAAGATAAAACGATAGAAGAACTTTTCGTTTGTTATTATAAAGAAACACATGAAACGTGTTTACACCTCTCTCTGTTATAACATTTATTAAAAAAAAACAATATGTAAAACAAAGTTCATATGCGTTATGTTTAATGATGAGTTTCTTATACAATGTAAATACTATATGATTTATGAATAATGAATCTTGAATCTTGACCATAAATTTATTCTACTGATTTTCATCGCCGAATTTGATTTGATTTGATTTATTCGTCAGGTATATTGCAATACAAGCATAACCAGGTACCATGACAGGATAGCCCATGAAAGCCGAAATGGCTTATTTCCAAAGGGGTCCTTACCTAAATAACTGATTAAAAAATACACTAAGAAAACACATTAGTACGGCTACAAGACTATCGTACACGTACGACAAGTAATAACAATGTACTAAAGTAGCAAAATAAAACATAACATTTTCATAAAGTAGGCGAAGATTACATAAACGTGAAAACAAGACTTACTCAACGGAAAAAACTATATACAGAAAATCATAATGAAACTATCGATAAAAACCTTGGTTACATAAGTCATATAATATAGGAAAAAAACCATCTGAGCTACAAAAAGGAGAGGAGTAATATAGTTATGGAGTAGACACATTTTTCAGATGATGCTTCAATACCCTTTTAAAATGTAAAAAATTCTTAACTGACTTAACATGATTTGGGAGGGAATTCCAGAAAAGAATACCGTTAAAATAAAAGGAATTTCCAATTTTACCTTTCCGCTTAGGCACTACGAAATTAAATTGCCTATTTCTAGTGTCATGCCCATGAACACTTGAAGAGTGAGTAAAATTATTTGAAATATAGTGATGTGCATTAGAGTAAAAAATCTTATGTACATGGTGAATTAAAAGTTGTTGTGATCTAAGGTTTACATGAAGAAGACCAGCTGTTTCAAGTTCACTCTCCCCAATGTGTGTTCTTGGTGGTAAGTGATTGATAAATCTTACAATGTTATTTTGAATTATTTTTAACTTGTTTTGATCCACCTTGCCTAGACTGCAGTACCATGCCGCATTAGCATAATCAAATAAACATTGTATTAAGGAAAAACTTAAAATGCGTCTTGATTTTAAGTTCATGCAATTTTGATAACGATACAAGAATTTTAGACGAGCATTTGTTTTTTTGATAATACTGTCAACCAAACTTGAGCAAGAAAGATCACTAGCTATATTTAGTCCTAAATACTTCACAGAATCCTGTCTCTTAATGAGTTGATTGTTATAACTTATATTGAAATCATCAGTATACTTCAGCCTACCCCGCGAACAAAACAAAATACTTTCGGTTTTACCAATATGTAAGCTAAGCTTATTTGCTGTCATCCAATGAACACAGTTTGATAATTCTAAGCTAAATTTTTCCCCGATCAGCTTAGGATCAGTACCAGAATATAGTAACACACTATCATCAGCATATAAAAGTAATTTACTCTCGTTGACACAAACACACATATCATTAATGTAGCACATGAAAAGAATAGGACATCTCTCTGAAACAATTTTTCTTTCCGGAAAGCATTGCATGCGCCCCGGCCCCCGTCTTAACAAACATTATATACGTTGGTCAGGCTAGCAACGCTTTTAATGACTCAGGCTTAACCCATCTCTCGAGTTGGCCTAAGTAAATTTGGTGGGTCAATACTACGGGCCGGGAAAGATTGGTTGACTACCTCAAAACAAGCTCCTGTACATGGTCCGGACTACTATGTCAAGTAAGTAACTTTGACGTTATGATTTTTTGTGGGTATTTCTTTCTTTCTTTTTTCTTTCTTTTTCTTTATTTTATTATTTATTTATTAATTATTTATTTTATTTATTTGTTTATTTTTTATTTTATTTAGTTATTTATTTTTAATTTTTAATTTTATTTTTGTAATTTTATTTATTTATTTATTTATAATTTTTTTTTTTTTTTTATTTTTTATTTATTTTTTTTTTATTTATTTATTTTTTTTTTTTTTTATTTTTTATTTATTTATTTATTTATTTTTTTTGGGGGGGGGAGGGGCATTGGTATATTGTGTAGTGACCGAATTCACCCCCGCAAAAGTGGGTCAAAAGTGTCTACCCTCTACCCTAAATGTAATGCTATTTCGCGGGCGGCAAATCAAGGAGTTATCACAGAACACTCCTTGGGCAAATGCCGCGCATGAACGGCTAGCTGTTAGGGTACACCCTGGCGGATATATTGATGTCAGTATATAGATTTAATGGGTCACTAAATTGGGCCAATGGGAGCTGAAGAGATTGGTTGCCTATTTCCAGGCTCCTAGACAACTATTTTGACGTGTGGAGTTGGTTTTGCTTTGGTTTATTGTAGTGACCGAATTCGGCAGCTAACCGAATCGAGCCCCGTCAAAAGTGGTCAAAAGTCTCTACCCTGAAACGGGAGGGTAGACATTTTTAGGTCAACATGAACAAGTTTCATTATCCTATATGTGACAATATAAATAAACTTTAGTCGTTGATATATTTCAGTAATTGTCTTAATTTTGAGGTTTTATTTATTATAATATTCAAAATTAAAAAGCAATTCACATATTTAGATTATTATTATTAAAAGCACATTTCACAACAGTGATTGTAAATTCGATTACACATGATATTTTAAAAGAATATATTTTGTTTGGTAATTTCAAGTTGGATGTTACATATTTTGTAATCGATCATAATTGAGAAACCATCATACATACCGCAGCGCAGACACGACTGCGCCAGGAAACAAATTCATTGTCATAATTCACCACACGCACGCGAAACTTGCCAAAATTCTTGTCTGCCCACAGAAATTATCCTGCGTGCGGGAAAATCCCTGCACGCAACTAGCCCGCGGAGCTTGCCCGGAAAGATGTGACAGCGCCTTAAGAAAAACAAACTCCGCACGTCAAGATTACTTGAAAATAGTTGTCCACGAGCCTGGAAATAGTCAACCAATCTTCCCCACTCCCCGTCGTCGTAAAGTGAAGTACCGCCTGGGAGGAAATGAGTCGTATCTGAAGAATTCAAGTATTACTTCAAGTAATTAATTATAGTCCTCAATGCTAAGCCTGCTCTCAATGCAGTGTTGTTTTTAAAATTACGTTCCCCACTTAGAGAGACATACTCTCTAACTTGTCTGACGTTTTCAGAAGCATTTTCTAGACGATTGAGAGAAGGCAACAATACTTGCTCTGGGTTTTAGCTCAAAGTTATGATATTTGGAGTCTATAGATATATCAGGCATTTTGTAAGCATCACTTTTTCTACCGTAACATCGTGCATATAATTAAAAGCGATTTTATAATTTCGTTAGTCAGTATTTCGTTCGAAAAGGAGCATTGTTCACTACGCTACTTCCTCGTGCAATATCAAAGGATGCATCAATCATTTTCAACATTGCCAAGTGAATTTCAACGTTATCAATTTGCACAGTGAATCATGCTTCAAGATACAAATTCAACTATTCAATTCAATTTTCAATTCAATTTTATTTTCATTTCCAACAGAAAGGTACATATCAACTAGTGGAACAGCTGGAGATGTTTTATTGAGCAATTATGCTCAGTCTATAGTTTCATCATATCTCACCATAATATCAGGGACTGGAATAGCAGGCAATAGCTTCATTATCATCGCTGTATTTTTGTCAACGAAGCTACAAACCAATACTAACGTGCTTGTGGTCAATCTAGTATACATTATGGGAAAGTCGTAACTTACATTTACAGATTAAATATCTGTTTTAACTGCTGTCCCAACACCACATAATGTTAAAATAATAAATATATTAATTTTCTCATTTTCACGGGGCTCCAAACATTAACAAATTAAAATAAATGTATGCATAAATAAAGTCATTAAAGGGGATATAGGTATGATTGATTTGCAAGCAAAATTCGATTCTTTGAGACTTTCATGGATATTTTTTAACTATAGGGAATGCTTTGTGGAAAATTTTACTGGCTAAGCGAGGGGATACCATTATGTTTTCAGTTTTAACTGAATTAAGCGAAAGATATGAAAAGAATATTGGCCAAACGGCTATCCCTACGTTTACTTTGATTTATTTTATTTTATTTGTATTTATTTATTTAATTTCCAGGCAAGATAATAACAAATATATGTAAATAGAGAATTTCACAAAGATAACAGAACAGAATCACAGTGTAAAGATTTACATGATTTAGCACCAGCCAAAGCCTGGGGATTACCTAAAAGAATTAAAACAGTTCTGTCGAGAGGCTCTCCACATTGGCTGGTGCACACATAAAACAAAATGAGATAAGGTAAATATACATACGTGTAACAACAATTATAAATATCAAAAAAAAAAAGAAAAATAGAGAAGGTACACAATAGTGATTTGCTCTGTTGTAGAGGTGTTGTTGTCTAGTGGATAAGTCCCCGGACTGTGAACCACAAGGTATGGGGTTCGAATCCCTGGCCCAGCACTATTGTCTTGGCAAGACATTAATCTACATTTGCCACACTGAACCCAGGTGAGGTAATTGGCAGGAAATCATTCCTTGAAATGCTAGAGCGCTTAAGAGCAGCCATGTTAAAGCCGGCCGGGGTAATAATATTGTGGAGCGCTAGGAGTGGCAAGTCTGACAGACATGTGCGCTATACAAGAATGCACTGCATTTATTATCATTATAATTATTACTTGGTCAATCCTAAATTATGTGGAGAAGAGTAAGGTAGAAAATATAAAAAAACGAAGTACTTTGGAATAACAACAAGTCAGCAACATTATTTTTCATAATCGGATGCTTTTTTCAACTCATGAGAAAAAGTGGGAATTTTAAAAGTGCAAAAATGTTTTACGTGCAAAAATGTTTTACTGGGCGTTGTGGCGTGCGCCTGTAATCCAGCCACCAGTGGAGGTTATAAACTGATTCAACGGACCCAGGTTCGAGACTGAGTCACGTCTTTCGGATGGTGACGTTAAAGGTCGGTCCCAGACGTAAATAATCATAACTGATTGATACACGTCTGTAAAAACCCAATTACACACACACACACACACGTCAATGACATTGGAATGATGTAAATCATTGTGTTGTTTATGGAACTTGCTCAATTTTCTTATTTCTTTTAAGCTTTTAAAACTTTTTAAAACTTAAGAAAGCATTTCCGTATTCATGGATTCCCCAAATCGAGAATGCGTCGTCCATGAATGTTTTACTGCACTCTTAAAATCTGGGCCCTGTTTCATAAAGCTTATCACCAATGACAAGTTGTAATAACTGTTATAAGCTACTAAAATCCTTGCATCTGATTGGCTGAGAACAAATTTGTCAGTACAAATTCACCAAGACACTTGATGAAACGCCCATCCCCCCTCAACGCTTTTTTTTTCAGATGCCACGTCATATAAGCCAATATAAAACGATAGAAGAACTTTTCGTTTGTTATTATCAAGAAACACGTGAAACGTGTGTACACCTCTCTCTGTTATAACATAATTTTATTTAAAAAAAAAACAATATGTAAAACAAAGTTCATATGCGTTATGTTTAATGATGAGTTTCTTATGCAATGTAAATACTATATGATTTATGAATTGGTAACGAAAAATAAATGAATCATGAATCTTGAATCTTGACCATAAATTTATTCTACTGATTTTCATCGCCGAATTTGATTTGATTTGATTTATTCGTCAGGTATATTGCAATACAAGCATAACCAGGTACCATGACAGGATAGCCCATGAAAGCCGAAATGGCTTATTTCCAAAGGGGTCCTTACCTAAATAACTGATTAAAAAATACACTAAGAAAACACATTAGTACGGCTACAAGACTATCGTACACGTACGACAAGTAATAACAATGTACTAAAGTAGCAAAATAAAACATAACATTTTCATAAAGTAGGCGAAGATTACATAAACGTGAAAACAAGACTTACTCAACGGAAAAAACTATATACAGAAAATCATAATGAAACTATCGATAAAAACCTTGGTTACATAAGTCATATAATATAGGAAAAAAACCATCTGAGCTACAAAAAGGAGAGGAGTAATATAGTTATGGAGTAGACACATTTTTCAGATGATGCTTCAATACCCTTTTAAAATGTAAAAAATTCTTAACTGACTTAACATGATTTGGGAGGGAATTCCAGAAAAGAATACCGTTAAAATAAAAGTAATTTCCAATTTTACCTTTCCGCTTAGGCACTACGAAATTAAATTGCCTATTTCTAGTGTCATGCCCATGAACACTTGAAGAGCGAGTAAAATTATTTGAAATATAGTGATGTGCATTAGAGTAAAAAATCTTATGTACATGGTGAATTAAAAGTTGTTGTGATCTAAGGTTTACATGAAGAAGACCAGCTGTTTCAAGTTCACTCTCCCCAATGTGTGTTCTTGGTGGTAAGTGATTGATAAATCTTACAATGTTATTTTGAATTATTTTTAACTTGTTTTGATCCACCTTGCCTAGACTGCAGTACCATGCCGCATTAGCATAATCAAATAAACATTGTATTAAGGAAAAACTTAAAATGCGTCTTGATTTTAAGTTCATGCAATTTTGATAACGATACAAGAATTTTAGACGAGCATTAGTTTTTTTGATAATACTGTCAACCAAACTTGAGCAAGAAAGATCACTAGCTATATTTAGTCCTAAATACTTCACAGAATCCTGTCTCTTAATGAGTTGATTGTTATAACTTATATTGAAATCATCAGTATACTTCAGCCTACCCCGCGAACAAAACAAAATACTTTCGGTTTTACCAATATGTAAGCTAAGCTTATTTGCTGTCATCCAATGAACACAGTTTGATAATTCTAAGCTAAATTTTTCCCCGATCAGCTTAGGATCAGTACCAGAATATAGTAACACACTATCATCAGCATATAAAAGTAATTTACTCTCGTTGACACAAACACACATATCATTAATGTAGCACATGAAAAGAATAGGACATCTCTCTGAAACAATTTTTCTTTCCGGAAAGCATTGCATGCGCCCCGGCCCCGTCTTAACAAACATTATATACGTTGGTCAGGCTAGCAACGCTTTTAATGACTTCAGGCTTAACCCATCTCTCGAGTTGGCCTAAGTAAATTTGGTGGGTCAATACTACGGGCCGGGAAAGATTGGTTGACTACCTCAAAACAAGCTCCTGTACATGGTCCGGACTACTATGTCAAGTAAGTAACTTTGACGTTATGATTTTTTGTGGGTATTTCTTTCTTTCTTTTTCTTTATTTTATTATTTATTTATTAATTATTTATTTTATTTATTTGTTTATTTTTTATTTTATTTAGTTATTTATTTTTAATTTTTAATTTTATTTTTGTAATTTTATTTATTTATTTATTTATATATATATATATATATATTTTTTTTTTTTAAATTTATTTATTTATTTATTTATTTTTTTTTGGGGGGGGGGAGGGGCATTGGTATATTGTGTAGTGACCGAATTCACCCCCGCAAAAGTGGGTCAAAAGTGTCTACCCTCTACCCTAAATGTAATGCTATTTCGCGGGCGGCAAATCAAGGAGTTATCACAGAACACTCCTTGGGCAAATGCCGCGCATGAACGGCTAGCTGCTAGGGTACACCCTGGCGGATATATTGATGTCAGTATATAGATTTAATGGGTCACTAAATTGGGCCAATGGGAGCTGAAGAGATTGGTTGCCTATTTCCAGGCTCCTAGATAACTATTTTCAAGTAATCTTGACGTGTGGAGTTGGTTTTGCTTTGGTTTATTATAGTGACCGAATTCGGCAGCTAACCGATTTCAGCCCCCGTCAAAAGTGGTCAAAAGTCTCTACCCTGTAACGGGAGGGTAGACATATTTAGGTCAACATACAGAAGTTTTCATTATCCTAAATGTGGCAATATAAATAAACTTTAGTCGTTGATATATTTCAGTAATTGTCTTAATTTTGAGGTTTTATTTATTATAATATTCAAAATTAAAAAGCAATTCACATATTTAGATTATTATTATTAAAAGCACATTTCACAACAGTGATTGTAAATTCGATTACACATGATATTTTAAAAGAATATATTTTGTTTGGTAATTTCAAGTTGGATGTTACATATTTTGTAATCGATCATAATTGAAAAACCATCATACATACTGCAGCGCAGACACGACTGCGCCAGGAAACAAATTCATTGTCATAATTCACCACACGCACGCGAAACTCGCCAAAATTCTTGTCTGCCCACAGAAATTATCCTGCGTGCTGGAAAATCCCTGCACGCAACTAGCCCGCGTAGCTTGCCCGGAAAGATGTGACAGCGCCTTAAGAAAAACAAACTCCGCACGTCAAGATTACTTGAAAATAGTTGTCCACGAGCCTGGAAATAGTCAACCAATCTTTCCCACTCCCCGTCGTCGTAAAGTGAAGTACCGCCTGGGAGGAAATGAGTCGTATCTAAAGAATTCAAGTATTACTTCAAGTAAATAATTATAGTCCTCAATGCTAAGCCTGCTCTCAATGCAGTGTTGTTTTTAAAATTACGTTCCCCACTTAGAGAGACATACTCTCTAACTTGTCTGACGTTTTCAGAAGCATTTTCTAGACGATTGAGAGAAGGCAACAATACTTGCTCTGGGTTTTAGCTCAAAGTTATGATATTTGGAGTCTATAGATATATCAGGCATTTTGTAAGCATCACTTTTTCTACCGTAACATCGTGCATATAATTAAAAGCGATTTTATAATTTCGTTAGTCAGTATTTCTTTCGAAAAGGAGCATTGTTCACTACGCTACTTCCTCGTGCAATATCAAAGGATGCATCAATCACTTTCAACATTGCCAAGTGAATTTCAACGTTAACAATTTGCACAGTGAATCATGCTTCAAGATACAAATTCAACTAGTGGAACAGCTGGAGATGTTTTATTGAGCAATTATGCTCAGTCTATAGTTTCATCATATCTCACCATAATATCAGGGACTGGAATAGCAGGCAATGGCTTCATTATCAACGCTGTATTTTTGTCAACGAAGCTACAAACCAAGACTAACGTGTTTGTGGTCAATCTAGTATACATTATGGAAAGTCGTAACTTACATTTACAGATTACATATCTGTTTTAACTGCTGTCCCAACACCACATAATGCTAAAATAATAAATATATTAATTTTCTCATTTTCATGGGGCTCCAAACAATAACAAATTAAAATAAATGTATGCATAAATAAAGTCATTAAAGGGGATATAGGTATGATTGATTTGCAAGCAAAAATCGATTCTTAGAGACTTTCATGGATATTTTTTAACTATAGGGAATGCTTTGTGGAAAATTTTACTGGCTAAGCGAGGGGATACCATTATGTTTTCAGTTCTAACTGAATTAAGCGAAAGATATGAACAGAATATTGGCCAAACGGCTATCCCTACGTTTACTTTGATTTATTTTATTTTATTTGTATTTATTTATTTATTTAATTTCCAGGCAAGATAATAACAAATATATGAAAATAGAGAATTTCACAAAGATAACAGAACAGAATCACAGTATAAAGATTTACGTGATTTAGTACCAGCCAAAGCTTGGGGATTACCTAAAAGAATTAAAACAATTCTGTCGAGAGGCTCTCCACATTGGCTGGTGCACACATAAAACAAAATGAGATAAGGTAAATATATACATACGTGTAACTAAAATTATAAATATAAAAAAATAAAATAAAAATAGAAAAGGTACAAAATAGTGATTTGCTCTGTTGTAGAGGTGTTGTGGTCTAGTGGATAAGTCCCCGGACTGTGAACCACAAGGTATGGGGTTCGAATCCCTGGCCCAGCACTATTGTCTTGGCAAGACATTAATCTACATTTTACAAACTTTTTAAAACTTTAGAAAGCATTTCCGTATTCATGGATTCCCCAAATCGAGAACGCGTCGTCCATGAATGTTTTACTGCACTCTTAAAATCTGGGCCCTGTTTCATAAAGCTTATCACCAATGACAAGTTGTAATAACTGTTATAAGCTACTAAAATCCTTGCATCTGATTGGCTGAGAGCAAATTTGTCAGTACAAATTCACCAAGACACTTGATGAAATGCCCATCCCCCCTCAACGCTTTTTTCAGATGCCACGTCATATAAGCCAAGATAAAACGATAGAAGAACTTTTCGTTTGTTATTATCAAGAAACACGTGAAACGTGTGTACACCTCTCTCTGTTATAACATTTATTTAAAAAAAACAATATGTAAAACAAAGTTCATATGCGTTATGTTTAATGATGAGTTTTTTATACAATGTAAATACTATATGATTTATGAATTGGTAACGAAAAATGAATGAATCATGAATCTTGAATCTTGACCATAAATTTATTCTACCGATTTTCATCGCCGTAAACATCTCTCTGAAACAATTTTTCTTTCCGGAAAGCATTGCATGCGCCCCGGCCCCCGTCTTAACAAACATTATATACGTTGGTCAGGCTAGCAACGCTTTTAATGACTCAGGTTTAACCCATCTCTCGAGTTGGCCTAAGTAAATTTGGTGGGTCAATACTACGGGCCGGGAAAGATGGTTACAGCCCTATAGCTAGAAGGTCCGATAGTTAGCGGGTCCGATAGACCGACACCCAATAGATAGAAGGTTCGATAGACCGAATGTACGAGAGGGTCCAATAGACAGACGGTTCTATAGACCGAATCGGCGGAGGGTCCGATAGTCCGAAGGTTCTATAGATCGAATGTCCAACGGGGTCCGATTGTCAGAAGGTCCGATAGATAGAAGGTTCGATAGACCGAATCGGCAAAAGGGTCCGATAGTCCGAAGGTTCAGTAGGGGTCCGATAGTTAGAAGGTCCGATAGACCGACAATAACGTAAAAAAAAAGTAAAATAAGTGCATACAATAAGTTTTTAATAATTTTATCTCATAAAAGGAAAAGGGTAATGCCTTATCTTCTTCTATGTGTATTGTAATAAACCGATGCACTAGGTCTGTAGGCCCCCCCCCCCCACAAAAAAAAAATGGGGAACTTATTTTAAAGTTTTGTTTTATACATTTTCAACATGTTAAAAGTATTTTTATCAGAGCATCATCATCATCACCGTGGGGCGGGGGTGGTCCACCCATGCAGCTAAGCCCCACCCCCCCCCCCCTCCCCCGGTTAATGTTGCCACTTAACCGATGTATTGGCAATGGGGAACGCTGACCATTTTTTTGAAACATGGAAATCTAATTATATGGTGCACACTAAAGCCCCGAGGCCCATCATGCCCGAAGCATTTTTTTCTAGTGGAGCAAGCTGAGGAAAGGGCGTCCCCTTCTAACACAAGTGTTATTTTTTTAAACAAAGAAATCTTATGGGGTGCACACTTTATAGTTGAATTTTCATTAAAAGTAACAAAAGATAAGATTATGACAACAAAAGATTCTGACCGATAGAAATGAAATTGTTTTAATTAGGCCCTACCACCTTCTTGGGAGGGGGCGTTTCCATTTTTTTTAAGGGTTGTCAGGTGATATTTTCCTACGAGCTATGATGTCAGCTTTTATACTTTTTTGAATGTTCACCGACTACCCATACTACTACCTTGTTGCAAATTTTAGTCTGTGGACTCTGTCGGGTAAATTATACCATTTTTTTGGGGGGGGGTGGGGAAATTCGAGAATAGTCGGATACCTCATTATTATGATATTCGGGCTTCTTGTTGCTGCAGGACGTAAGAGGTGCTTGCTGCAAGAAACAATCTAGGCCTAGTTTCTTGATTGTATGAGCGAGCAAAGCAAGCGAACGAGAGAGAGAGAGAGAGAGAAAAAAAAATTGTATCCTGAGAATAGGCTCTAGCGTATTGTTATTCCGTTCTCATAATCTGTTTAACATGTTATCGGCATCTTCCGTTCTCATATTGGGAAGAGACTATTGTCACAGGCCATTATTTCTGAAAATTCATCTCTTTAGCCCCTTTAGGTCAACTTGCTGCTCGATTCCTTTCAGTTATGTTGCTAACATTCTTTGAGTAGAAATATAGCATAGCCTAACATTAGCTCGAGATTCATGATGCAAACCAGATAAGTTCCATAAGCATATGAATTATTAATATAATTGCCATTGGTTTATATACATACATATGGCGATTATATTAATAATTAATATCAATAACGAAAATATAATGGGCATTGGTAAATAACCCTAATAATGCTAGTGAGCGAAGTTTTTGAATATTTGTTTTCTTCTCTTTCCTTTCTGATTTCTTTTCTTTTTCTCTTCTTTTCCTTCTTTTCTTTTCTTCTTTCCTTTTCAACCTCTTCCTTTTTTGCTTTTTCTTTGGTTGGAACCCCCTTTTCAGGCATGAAAAGTGGGAGGGGAGGGTATTCCCGCCCCCACATTTGAAAACATCTGAAAACATAACGCCCCCACTTATTTTAACCACTTTTTTTTACCCACTATCATTTTATCCACTATTTTACCCGTTTTATTGTCGGTCTATCGGACCCTTTTGCCGATCGGTCTATAGAACCTTCTGTCTATTGGACCCTCATGTACATTCGGACTATCGAACCTTCTATCTATCGGGCCTTCTGACTATCGGACCCCTTGGTCATTCGATCTATAGAACCTTCGGACTATTGGACCCTCCTGCCGATTCGGTCTATAGAACCTTCTGTCTAATGGACCCTCTCGTACATTCGGTCTATGGAACCTTCTATCTATTGGGTGTCGGTCTATCGGACCCGCTAACTATCGGACCTTCTAGCTATAGGGATGACCCCGGGAAAGATTGGTTGACAACCTCAAAACAAGCTCCTGTACATGGTCCGGACTAATATGTCAAGTAAGTAACTTTGACGTTTTGATTTTTTGGGGTATTTCTTTCTTTCTTTTTTCTTTATTTTGTATTTTTCTTTATTTTATTATTTATTTATTAATCAATTAATTATTTTATTTTATTTATTTATTTATTTTTTTAAAAATTATTTATTTATTTATTTATTTTTTTTTAAATTTTTTTATTTATTTATTTTTATTTTATTTATTTATTTATTTATTTATTTTTTTTTTATTTATTTTTTTTTTGGGGGGGGGGGGGCATTGGTATATTGTGTAGTGACCGAATTCGGCAGCTAACCGAATTCACCCCCGCAAAAGTAGGTCAAAAGTGTCTACCCTCTACCCTAAATGTAATGATATTTCGCGGGCGGCAAATCAAGGAGTTATCACGGAACACTCCTTGGGCAAATGCCGCCTATGCACGGCTAGCTGTTAGGGTACACCCTGGCGGATATATTGATGTCAGTATATAGATTTAATGGGTCACTAAATTGGGCCAATGGGAGCTGAAGTTAGTTGCCTATTTCCAGGCTCCTAGACAACTATTTTCAAGTAATCTTGACCTGTGGAGTTGGTTTTGCTTTGGTTTATTGTAGTGACCGAATTCGGCAGCTAACCGAATTCAGCCCCCGTCAAAAGTGGTCAAAAGTCTCTACCCTGTAACGGGAGGGTAGACATTTTTAGGTCAACATAAAGAAGTTTTCATTATCCTATATGTGACAATATAAATAAACTTTATATATTTCAGTAATTGTCTTAATTTTGAGGTTTTATTTATTATAATATTCAAAATTAAAAAGCAATTCACATATTTAGATTATTATTATTAAAAGCACATTACACAACAGTGATTGTAAATTCGATTACACATAATATTTTAAAAGAATATATTTTGTTTGGTAATTTCAAGTTGGATGTTACATATTTTGTAATCGATCATAATTGAGAAACCATCATACATACTGCAGCGCAGACACGACTGCGCCAGGAAACAAATTCATTGTCATAATTCACCACACGCACGCGAAACTTGCCAAAATTCTTGTCTGCCCACAGAAATTATCCTGCGTGCGGGAAAATCCGTGCACGCAACTAGCCCGCGTAGCTTGCCCGGAAAGATGTGACAGCGCCTTAAGAAAAACAAACTCCGCACGTCAAGATTACTTGAAAATAGTTGTCCACGAGCCTGGAAATAGTCAACCAATCTTTCCCACTCCCCGTCGTCGTAAAGTGAAGTACCGCCTGGGAGGAAATGAGTCGTATCTGAAGAATTCAAGTATTACTTCAAGTAAATAATTATAGTCCTCAATGCTAAGCCTGCTCTCAATGCAGTGTTGTTTTTAAAATTGCGTTCCCCACTTAGAGAGACATACTCTCTAACTTGTCTGACGTTTTCAGAAGCATTTTCTAGACGATTGAGAGAAGGCAACAATACTTGCTCTGGGTTTTAGCTCAAAGTTATGATATTTGGAGTCTATAGATATATCAGGCATTTTGTAAGCATCACTTTTTCTACCGTAACATCGTGCATATAATTAAAAGCGATTTTATAATTTCGTTAGTCAGTATTTCGTTCGAAAAGGAGCATTGTTCACTACGCTACTTCCTCGTGCAATATCAAAGGATGCATCAATCATTTTCAACATTGCCAAGTGAATTTCAACGTTAACAATTTGCACAGTGAATCATGCTTCAAGATACAAATTCAACTAGTGGAACAGCTGGAGATGTTTTATTGAGCAATTATGCTCAGTCTATAGTTTCATCATATCTCACCATAATATCAGGGACTGGAATAGCAGACAATAGCTTGATTATCATCGCTGTATTTTTGTCAACGAAGCTACAAACCAATACTAACGTGCTTGTGGTCAATCTAGTATACATTATGGGAAAGTCGTAACTTACATTTACAGATTAAATATCTGTTTTAACTGCTGTCCCAACACCACATAATGTTAAAATAATAAATATATTAATTTTCTCATTTTCACGGGGCTCCAAACATTAACAAATTAAAATAAATGTATGCATAAATAAAGTCATTAAAGGGGATATAGGTATGATTGATTTGTAAGCAAAATTCGAATCTTTGAGACTTTCATGGATATTTTTTAACTATAGGGAATGCTTTGTGGAAAATTTTACTGGCTAAGCGAGGGGATACCATTATGTTTTCAGTTTTAACTGAATTAAGCGAAAGATATGAAAAGAATATTGGCCAAACGGCTATCTCTACGTTTACTTTGATTTATTTTATTTTATTTGTATTTATTTATTTATTTAATTTCCAGGCAAGATAATAACAAATATATGTAAATAGAGAATTTCACAAAGATAACAGAACAGAATCACAGTATAAAGATTTACGTGATTTAGTACCAGCCAAAGCTTGGGGATTACCTAAAAGAATTAAAACAATTCTGTCCACATTGGCTGGTGCACACATAAAACAAAATGAGATAAGGTAAATATATACATACGTGTAACTACAATTATAAATAAAAAAGAAAAGAAAAGATAAAAGGTACAAAATAGTGATTTGCTCTGTTGTAGATGTGTTGTTGTCTAGTGGATAAGTCCCCGGACTGTCAACCACAAGGTATGGGGTTCGAATCCCTGGCCCAGCACCTATTGTCTTGGCAAGACATTAATCTACATTTTAAAAACTTTTTAAAACTTAAAGTAGATATTCAAAGAAAATCACAAATATGGCAATTAATGTATCACTAGAAACTGGGAAGCTTACAGATGGCAATCTTATAAGTTTTATGTCAACTGCGTATCTGGTGATTATAAAAACAACACAAATAAAAGCTCTTCTCAGCATCTGGAATATCCGAGGATTCGCCAGAAATATAGCGATGTTTTGATGTCGTCACACTCGGGATCGATCCTGCTTAAGCAGACGACGTCCTATAATGAATGAACGTAATTGCAATGCAATTATTTATCAAATTATAAAGAGTTTGGTGTATTTAAACATGACCTTATTTCACACCATTATAAAGGGAAAGTGAAACTGATTCTGATAGCTAAAACCGTTTGATTGTAAATACATAGGAGAAGGGTCAATGATCAATGAAATAAACCCCACTTTCAAATTGAAAAGCCCTCCGAATAATAGCAGGATGGTATTCGTTCCCTCTTGAAACGCCGAACATGCCCGGTGCAAACAGCTGAAAATACAATGGCGTCTTATTTTGTTTACAAGTGACTGATTCCTTTATTTTTTTAACGCTGCATTTTTCATCAAAATAATACCATACACGAAGTTAAGAGTGAGGCAACAGACTAACATTAAGACTGACGCTAGTGAAGGAAGAGAAATAAGTGAAGAGGAGATGACAAAATAGGCTCTGAAAAATGTGTAAGATGTTATGGGACATCGTCTGCTTAGCCAGGACTGGTCCAGGGTGTGTCGTCACATATCTCAGCAGCGTTCGAGGAGCTCTTCAGCTGCTATATCGGGGGCTGTATTTTACCGTTTTATAATTGATAATAATCATTACTTCAAATGTTTCCAAGCGTTGAATTTGGATAACCTTGTTTAATTTATGCCATCTATGCAATAATAAGTATTAAGCCAATATTTAAAATCATCAACGTTCTACTTTAAGAAAGCATTTCCGTATTCATGGATTCCCCAAATCGAGAACGCGTCGTCCATGAATGTTTTACTACACTCTTAAAATCTGGGCCCTGTTTCATTAAGCTTATCACCAATGACAAGTTGTAATAAGTGTTATAAGCTACTAAAATCCTTGCATCTGATTGGCTGAGAGCAAATTTGTCAGTACAAATTCACCAAGACACTTGATGAAATGCCCATCCCCCCTCAACGCTTTTTTTTTCAGATGCCACGTCATATAAGCCAATATAAAACGATAGAAGAACTTTTCGTTTGTTATTATCAAGAAACACGTGAAACGTGTGTACACCTCTCTCTGTTATAACATAATTTTATTAAAAAAAAAACAATATGTAAAACAAAGTTCATATGCGTTATGTTTAATGATGAGTTTCTTATACAATGTAAATACTGTAACTATATGATTTATGAATTGGTAACGAAAAATAAATGAATCATGAATCTTGAATCTTGACCATGAATTTATTCTACTGATTTTCATCGCCGAAAACATCTCTCTGAAACAATTTTTCTTTCCGGAAAGCATTGCATGCGCCCCGGCCCCCGTCTTAACAAACATTATATACGTTGGTCAGGCTAGCAACGCTTTCAATGACTCAGGCTTAACCCATCTCTCGAGTTGGCCTAAGTAAATTTGGTGGGTCAATACTACGGGCCGGGAAATATTGGTTGACTACCTCAAAACAAGCTCCTGTACATGGTCCGGACTACTATGTCAAGTAAGTAACTTTGACGTTATGATTTTTTGTGTTTCTTTCTTTCTTTTTTCTTTATTTTGTATTTTTCTTTATTTTATTATTTATTTATTAATCAATTAATTATTTTATTTTATTTATTTATTTATTTTTTTAAAAATTATTTATTTATTTATTTATTTATTTATTTATTTTTTTTTTTTTTTGGGGGGGGGGGGGGGGGCATTGGTATATTGTGTAGTGACCGAATTCGGCAGCTAACCGAATTCACCCCCGCAAAAGTAGGTCAAAAGTGTCTACCCTCTACCCTAAATGTAATGGTATTTCGCGGGCGGAAAATCAAGGAGTTATCACAGAACACTCCTTGGGCAAATACCACCCATGCACGGTTAGCTGTAAGGGTACACCCTGGCGGATATATTGATGTGAGTAGATTTAATGGGTCACTAAACTGGGACAATGGCAGATTGGTTGACTATTTTCAAGCAATGTTGACATGTGGATTTGGCTTTTCTTTGGTTTATTGTAGTGACCGAATTCGGTAGCTAACCGAATTCAGCCCCCGTCAAAAGTGGTCAAAAGTCTCTACCCTGTAACGGGAGGGTAGACATTTTTAGGTCATTATGAAAAAGTTTTCATTATACTATATATGACAATATAAATAAACTTTAGTCGTTGATATATTTCAGAAATTGTCTTACTTCTGAGTTTTTCTTTATTATAATATTCAAAATTAAAAAGCAATTCATATTATTTAGCTTATTATAATTAATAGCATATTTTACAACAGTGATTGGAAATTCGATTACACATGATATTTTAAAAGAATATGATATTTTGTTTGGTAATTTCAAGTTGGATGGTACATATTTTGTAATCGATCATAATTGAAAAACCATCATCCAGACTGCAGTGCAGACACGACTGCGCCAGGAAACAAATTCATTGTCATAATTCACCACATAAGACTAAATAGTGATATTCTTTCTTTAGACTGACAAAACTGTGTACAAAGCCCACACGGAGAATGGCAAATGTTCAAATGCGGAAAATTCAGCTAATTTAATTTGCAAAATAGGCCGCATTATTTGTTGTGTTTACAGCCCCGGCTTATAAATAATTCATGAGAAATTGTGTTAATCTGATTCGTGTTTGTGTAATGCACAAACCACATTTTCTTTGGAATAATTACGTTTCAAATTAAATGTCAAATTATTCCCACTAACTGGGCGTTGTGGCGTGCGCCTGTAATCCAGCTACCAGTGGAAAGTTATAAACTGATTCAGCGGACCCAGGTTCGAGACTGAGTCATGTCTTTCGGTCCCAGACGTAAAATAATCATATCTGATTGATACACGTCTGTAAAAACCCAAGTACACACACACACTCCCCCCAAAATGTACTTTGTGCAATACACAAACACAAAGTCATTTGCCATTCTCCGTGTGGAATTTGTATACAGTTTTGTCAGTCTAAAGAAAGAATATCACTATTTAGTCTAATGTGGTGAATTGATGACAATGAATTTGTTTCCTGGCGCAGTCGTGTCTGCACTGCGGTCTGCATGATGGTTTTTCAATTATGATCGATTACAAAATATGTAACAGCCAACTTGAAATTACCAAACAAAATATCATATTCTTTTAAAATATCATGTGCAATCGAATTTGCAGTCACTGTTGTGAAATGTGTTATTAATTAAAATCATCTAAATATTTGAATTGCTTTTAATCATCAAATATTATAGTAATTAAAACTCAAAAGTAAGACAATTTCTAAAATATATCAACGACTAATGTTTATTTATATTTTCAAATATGTTCTAATTAAAACTTGTTCCTATTGACCTAAATATTGTCTACCCTCCCGTTAAAGGGTAGAGACTTTTGACCACTTTTGACGGGGCTCAATTCGGTTAGCTGCCGAATTCGGTCACTATAATAATCCAAAGATAAACCAACTCCACACGTCAAGATTACTTGAAAATAGTTGTCCAGGAGCCTGGAAATATTCAACAAATCTCTCCAGCTGAATTCGGTTACTACAATAAAACAAAAGGCGCTGTCACATCTTTCCGGGTAAGCCTTGCGTGTGACTGGCGGGGAGCAATTTTTGCTACCTGCAGGTCCCCGCCGATGGTCTTCAACTGACAGTACCTAGCACGTATCTCGCCCGTGCTTGGCCGCAAGTGCGCACACAAGCCCGATTTACCCGCAGACAAGTTTTGAGCATGCTCAAAACTTGTCTTGCTCCGGGGGAGTTGCGGGAGATTGCCCGCATAGTTCAACGCAGAACACCAGTAGGAGACCTGTAGCGGCAGCAAGTCACAGGCAGTTAACCCGCTTGATGTACGTATCTTGCCCGTGGATCTGTGGCTATGCGTCAGAAACGCGTATCATCTGCGGGCATTCTACGAGCATAGTACGGGGATTTTACTGGCAAGGAACGGTGTCGATACTGCCAACATCCGTGTAGCTGATCAGCTCTGCGGGCGTGGAGCGAGTTATACGAGCAAATTGTGTGCACGTTTACGGCCAGTTACTACCTTTCTGCTGGTTAGTTGAAGGTTGGATGCGGCCACGAGGCATCTCTATTTATTCTACTTCTAGTTCTGTTTCTAGACAACTCGGAGAAATGATGGTTTCTCCATCCATTCGCAATTCGCAGGCAACTCCCACGCAGAAACCTCGCAGCACCCGTATGTCACCCGTAATTAGCACGGATCACTTTCAAAGCTCTCACGCGCCACCCACAGGAATCATCGTCCCTCCCATATGCATACATTGGCCACGTTAGAGGTTGATCTGTCAAACAGTTCTGAAGTTATTGCAAGAACGAACCATTTTTTATGTACATGATGACACCTCTAACCTATGACCTGTGACCTTGAGACCCCAAAATCTAACCAGTTCATCGTCCCTCCCATATGCAAACATGGGCCAGGTTAGAAGGTGATCTGTCAAACAGTTCTTCAGTTATTGCGAGAAATAACCATTTTCATGTATATAATGACCTATATGACCTTTGACCTTGAGACCCTAAAATCTAATCAGTTCATCGTCCCTCCCATATGAATACATGGGCCAAGTTAGATTTGATTTGATTTGATTTTATTCGTCAGGTATATTGCAATACAAACATAACCAGGTACCATGACAGGATAGCCCATGAATACCTGGTTATGTTTGTATTGCAATATACCTGACGAATAAAATCAAATCAAATCAAATCTAACTTGGCCCATGTATTCATATGGGAGGGACGCTGATCCGCCAAACGGTTTCTAAGTTATCACAAGAACCATTCACTCGTACACAAAGTTTGTGCGTCTAGCGCGTCCGTTGGACTACTGCGATTACATTTCGGACTGCACGAAGCCTTATAAAACTGAAACTTAAAACTTAATTTTCCCCCAAAATGTACTTTGTGCAATACACAAACACAAAGTCATTTGCCATTCTCCGTGTGGAATTTTTATACAGTTTTGTCAGTCTGAAGAAAGAATATCACTACATGTATTTAGTCTAATGTGGTGAATTGATGACAATGAATTTGTTTCCTGGCGCAGTCGTGTCCGCACTGCGGTCTGCATGATGGTTTTTCAATTATGATCGATTACAAAATATGTAACAGCCAACTTGAAATTACCAAACAAAATATCATATTCTTTTAAAATATCATGTGTAATGGAATTTGCAGTCACTGTGTGAAATGTGTTATTAATTATGACAATCTAAATATTTGAACTGCTTTTAATTTTTACATACTATAGTAAATAAAACTCAAAAGTAAGACAATTGCTAAAATATATCAACGACTAAAGTTTATTTATATTTTCAAATATGTTCTAATTAAAACTTGTTCATGCTGACCTAAAAATGTCTACCCTCCCGTTAAAGGGTAGAGACTTTTGACCACTTTTGACGGGGCTCAATTCGGTTAGCTGCCGAGTTCGGTCACTATAATAATCCAAAGATAAACCAACTCCACACGTCAAGATTACTTGAAAATAGTTGTCCAGGAGCCTGGAAATATTCAACAAATCTCTCCAGCTGAATTCGGTTACTACAATAAAACAAAAGGCGCTGTCTCATCTTTCCGGGTAAGCCTTGCGTGTGACTGACGGGGAGCAATTTTTGCTACCTGCAGGTCCCCGCAGATGGTCTTCAACTGACAGTACCTAGCACGTATCTCGCCCGTGCTTGGCCGCAAGTGCGCACACAAGCCCGATTTACCCGCTCAATTTACCCGCTCGATTTACCCGCTCAAGTTTTGAGCATGCTCAAAACTTGTCTTGCTCCGGGGGAGTTGCGGGAGATTGCCCGCATAGTTCAACGCAGAACACCAGTAGGAGACCTGTAGCGGCAGCAAGTCACAGGCAGTTAACCCGCTTGATGTACGTATCTTGCCCGTGGATCTGTGGCTATGCGTCAGAAACGCGTATCATCTGCGGGCATTCTACGAGCATAGTACGGGGATTTTACTGGCAAGGAACGGTGTCGATACTGCCAACATCCGTGTAGCTGATCAGCTCTGCGGGCGTGGAGCGAGTTATACGAGCAAATTGTGTGCACGTTTACGGCCAGTTACTACCTTTCTGCTGGTTAGTTGAAGGTTGGATGCGGCCACGAGGCATCTCTATTTATTCTACTTCTAGTTCTGTTTCTAGACAACTCGGAGAAATGATGGTTTCTCCATCCATTCGCAATTCGCAGGCAACTCCCACGCAGAAACCTCGCAGCACCCGTATGTCACCCGTAATTAGCACGGATCACTTTCAAAGCTCTCACGCGCCACCCACAGGAATCATCGTCCCTCCCATATGCATACATTGGCCACGTTAGAGGTTGATCTGTCAAACAGTTCTGAAGTTATTGCAAGAACGAACCATTTTTTATGTACATGATGACACCTCTAACCTATGACCTGTGACCTTGAGACCCCAAAATCTAACCAGTTCATCGTCCCTCCCATATGCAAACATGGGCCAGGTTAGAAGGTGATCTGTCAAACAGTTCTTCAGTTATTGCG
Source organism: Heliocidaris erythrogramma (assembly GCA_025617745.1). NCBI lineage: Eukaryota > Metazoa > Echinodermata > Echinoidea > Camarodonta > Echinometridae > Heliocidaris > Heliocidaris erythrogramma. The sequence continues at coordinate 54,990,696 of CM046862.1, forward strand.
AGAAATAACCATTTTCATGTATATAATGACCTATATGACCTTTGACCTTGAGACCCTAAAATCTAATCAGTTCATCGTCCCTCCCATATGAATACATGGGCCAAGTTAGATTTGATTTGATTTGATTTTATTCGTCAGGTATATTGCAATACAAACATAACCAGGTACCATGACAGGATAGCCCATGAATACCTGGTTATGTTTGTATTGCAATATACCTGACGAATAAAATCAAATCAAATCAAATCTAACTTGGCCCATGTATTCATAGGGGAGGGACGCTGATCCGCCAAACGGTTTCTAAGTTATCACAAGAACCATTCACTCGTACACAAAGTTTGTGCGTCTAGCGCGTCCGTTGGACTACTGCGATTACATTTCGGACTGCACGAAGCCTTATAAAACTGAAACTTAAAACTTAATTTTCCCCCAAAATGTACTTTGTGCAATACACAAACACAAAGTCATTTGCCATTCTCCGTGTGGAATTTCTATACAGTTTTGTCAGTCTGAAGAAAGAATATCACTACATGTATTTAGTCTAATGTGGTGAATTGATGACAATGAATTTGTTTCCTGGCGCAGTCGTGTCTGCACTGCGGTCTGCATGATGGTTTTTCAATTATGATCGATTACAAAATATGTAACAGCCAACTTGAAATTACCAAACAAAATATCATATTCTTTTAAAATATCATGTGTAATCGAATTTGCAGTCACTGTGTGAAATGTGTTATTAATTATGACAATCTAAATATTTGAACTGCTTTTAATTTTTACATACTATAGTAAATAAAACTCAAAAGTAAGACAATTGCTAAAATATATCAACGACTAAAGTTTATTTATATTTTCAAATATGTTCTAATTAAAACTTGTTCATGCTGACCTAAAAATGTCTACCCTCCCGTTAAAGGGTAGAGACTTTTGACCACTTTTGACGGGGCTCAATTCGGTTAGCTGCCGAATTCGGTCACTATAATAATCCAAAGATAAACCAACTCCACACGTCAAGATTACTTGAAAATAGTTGTCCAGGAGCCTGGAAATATTCAACAAATCTCTCCAGCTGAATTCGGTTACACTGTCAGAACGTTGATTAAAATTTTTAATCTTGTTGGTTAAAATTTTAATCAACCGAGGGTTACCAGGTGAACCACACATTTGTAGGTTAAAACTTTAATCAACGGCCTGTTGATTAATTAAACTTTAACCTGTGGTCGATTAAAAGTTTTAATCATTTGTTGGTTAATCGTATTTTGCTCAACGTTGGTTAAATTGGTGTTGATTAAACTAAAACATATTGTTGGTTAAATGTTTAACCATTTGTTGGTTAGTTTTATTTTGTTGGTTAAATGTTTAACCATTTGTTGGTTAATCATATTTTGCTCAACATTGGTTAAAATGGTGTTGATTAAACTTAAACAAATTGTTGGTTAGATTTATTTGATGAGAAACTCCCCGGAGAAACTCTTTTCATATCTGTAATTGTTGTCTAACTATAGCCTTATGACGAAATAGATCAACTCAGTGATCTACTTTCAGCGGTTTGGTAAGTTCGAGCTTCTCAGACCTGGACTAGACTTGACTAAGGCAGGCCCACCGGTAGACTACGCCTACGCCTACATTGGTGCTTACATCTTTTTCTCAAAAAACTGTTCTAGTTTCAGTGTTTGTCATATTGCCCTGTCCGCGAAACAATGACATGCGCGAAGTTGAACACACCGCCATACCGCCGGCGTCGCCTCCTCGCTACCATAGGCGCAGTCAGTAAATCTACCGGTGGGCCTGGCTTAGCCAGGTCTAGTCCAGATCGAGCAGGTCGAACTTGCTCCCAAGCCGTTTAAATTAGAAAGAAAGAGCACATTGTAGATGTATGTCTTCCCAAGATTAAGCTGGACAACAATCACATATATGAATAATAGTTTCTCACCTTCAAACACGCCGACAAACTCTTTGAAAGTCCCCACTCATTCAGCGACTTGAATGACAATGCCTTCCATTTTTATCGCAATCAATTTCTGTGATAGATTTGTGCGCAGCGAATTTGTTCCAAATCCATATGCGCATGCGCTGTTCGGTCACGCGATTGGTATTTTAATCAACTTTGATCAAACTTTTAACCAACAAAAAGATAAAGTGTCTTGACAGTTAGCACTATCAATTTGGCGGGAAAGCAGAGAACACTGTTTTTAATCAATGTTGGTTACAAAGTAACCAACAAGAATAAAAACAATAATTTTAATCAACAATATTTTTAACCCACGCAAGATTAAAAGTCATTTTTAACCAACATTCATTTTATAACCAATGTTGAGTGATTTTTAATCAACATTTTTTTAATCCGTAGTTTTTTAATACATCGTCTGTTTGGAGCCAGAAGGGCGTTAACTCATTTTGGCGATTCCGAGATAATCGCGTTTAAAGATTTGGACGTGTATAAAAGCTAAAATAGCGATTTAAATGAATTTTTTTTTAGGTTAACTGAAATAAACTACTAAAATGACTTGGCAACTGAAATATCTTGCTGAAATGATTTGAATAATTCGTTTCAGGGCCAAAATAGTGTTAGCGCCCTTCTGGTTCGGAGAGAAATGATGAATATTTTGCGGACACAACGCCGCTAACGCGTTAACGCCCTTCTGGCTGAGAAACATTGTGGTAATTTTGCGCGCGCGCAAGGGCGTTAATACGTTATTTATACACGCTATACATTGGAAATGCGCCGTATTCAGCCTTCTACTGCGTTGTCATGGCAATTTTCTGTGTCTGTTCAGTTATATTCTAGATTTAACAGTCATAATGCACAGAAATCAATTCCTTATAAAGAAATAAAACAATATTCAAGCGTTTAGAAGTTATATTTCTTTTCCATGGAGCTGTGATTGCACGATTACGATGCTCAATATTCAAACAGTTTTTGAAAGGTGGAAGCATGCGGTGAAGCATAATGCTTACGATCCATTCCCCCTTTTCTACTTTCCCGATGTAGGCTTTGATATTTGGAAAAGGGATAGATAAAAATTCGAGGACAATTTTCCTCTTTCGTTCTGGAAATTCTTTTCTTGCGGACGGCAGTCTGTTCACTCATCAAACCTATTTCTACTGGTCTACCCTCATTACACTAAGTACGATTGTTATTTTTGAAAGCTCACACTTGGCGAAAAAAAAATCCTTGCAAACAGTTCAACCCACCTGGTCCACTCATCTTTCTTTCTTCCTTTTTTCACTTCTTTGAATATTTAACTTTAGCAAACTTCCTTGGGATAAGATATTACACCATTTCTGATAACCATATCAATATTCCCCGCATCCATAATTCTTTTCATTTAAAGGAAATTTAGCTTCAATATGTATCATTCTGCTTAACCCATTTCTTAATATTCATTCACTATCCCCCCCCCCACAAAAAAAAAAAATAAACAACACAACAACACTAAAACAAAACAAAACAAAAAAAACCTCTCTCTCTCTTCCCCCTCTATCTTTATGCTCGGGCTCTCTCTCTCTCTCTCTCTCACACTCCCTCTCCACCCCTACCCCATCTCTATATTTGAGGTTATCTGTCTGTCTCTCCTTCTGTCCATTTCCCATGTTTTGTGCAAATGACAAAGTAATCACATTTAATAACCAGCAATAGTTAGTCTATTGCTGTAGAAACATACACAGACACATCCTTCTCCATCACATAAACCTAAAAATAAGTATTTAATACAATTTCAAACAACCCAAATTCAATGTTTTAGATATAATGAAAGAAGTAATTAATCTGGTATTATGACGTTCACATGACGCTGTATATGTTTAATAAACACTCTTCAAATTGATGCTTTAAAAGACTGCCACGAAATAAAATTAGATATACAATCATTTTTTTACATGAATATTTATATCAAGTGCAGTACCTGCTGAAAATATATGAAAGCATCTTAAATGCTTAAATTTACAAACTGAGCAATGACAATTCATGATGGCAGTTGTCTTTTACTTGAATTCACTCATAAGTGTTAACAATCTCAGTCTACAATATTTACAGAACAAATGAACTTGACATAGAATAGTACAATAATTTTCCGATAATTCAATTTGTGAATTCAGAATATCTTCACCTTAACAAAAATGTCTCTGTCATTCATATGCGCGTCTATGCAATAATATGATGTACTGCTTGGCCTGGAAGTAAAACCTGTACAATCTGAAAGTACAATCTGAACTCATACTGTGCCAAGAGGTTTAGCTCTCTTAAAATGTCACCAAAATGTGATGTTACTTTTCAAATATCTGCACCTCATTAACCATCTATCATTTCAAAAAATAATGTGTACAATACTTATAGGAAATTTATGACCATTTCTAATATGATACCAAACATTATTACATTATCCAACTTTATGCAAAACAATTATTAAAATTACATTTGAGTTTCTCTTTTGTCCATTATTTTTGGGTTTCTCATTTGTTCACTATTGTATAATGTTGAAATAAGGTAATATCTTTTTAAAAATCTGCACTTTTTTATGAAAAATTCTATGGTAGCATATAATTATAATCATATATTTAGAGTGCTTAATTATGCTCAAAATTTTGATATACATTGACCACCATATACCTTTCCTGTGGTCAAGCAATTGGTGAATGAAAATGACAAGTCTATCTGTCACATATACATGACATCGGCACTGAAAGAGTTAAACCATCAATAACTCAGATTTGAAGGTTTGTCACTTGCTTCCTTTTGTCGAAGTAGGGTAGAAAAGCAAATGACATCACAATATCTTTAAAATAGCACTATCTTTCATTAAATATCAATGCTATTACATGGAGTAGGATAGTCTATTATAATTTTAATATAAATAAATGGTAAATCTCTCAATATCAATTCAGGCTTTGAAGTACAATAAACTTCAACTTAAAAAGAAAACTGTAATTTTTTAGTCATGTTGGATGCTGGAGTACATTTATGTATTTAATATCAAGAAGTTAAGAGTAAACACCATATGCATCTTTTTCTTTACCAATAAATAATGAATTGAACCCCCTCCCATTAGCTTGGGGGGAAGAAGCTGCATATGTAGGCATCATTCATGTACAAAAAAATCTAGGAATATTATTAATCTATCTTTAATTGGTCTTCTTTCTTGCCATTTGCATTTCTTTCTCCTGTCTCTCTTGTTTTTTCCAAAGATTGCGATTTCTGCATGCATCTTCTTGTTTCTGGTCATTGATCTAATAAAAAGGAGAGAGGGAGAGAAACAAGGAGAGCAAAAGAGTGAGTGAGTGTGCGTGAGAGAGAGAGAGAGGGGAGGGGGACATAGGGGAGGGAAAGAAAATAAGAACTTGTTTATACTAAATATTAATTCCAACATATAATTATTTCATTTATTCAGCTCTTTTTGATACATTTAAACAAGAGGAATATACACTGTAGAACAACCCATTGCACTAAAACAGAGCAAACAAAAATTTAATTAAAAAAAAATAAACCAAAATTTTGAATAATTAGCTCTAGCTGGAAAACCATTTAGAATCAGTCTGAAAATAAAAACATAACTGAAATGAAAAGAAAATACAGATTAAGCCAGTCCATAAAAGGAATATTTGTGAAAAGATTAACATGAATCATTTCAGATATCCAGTGAAATGAAGTCCATGCAATGTTAGAACATGATCTTTGCTTTAATTGTATGGTTATCATTCTTCATTCCCGAATGCTGTAACTGCTTCAAATAAAATTAAACCCTGCCATACCTTTCATACCTTCACTGATGTAAAAGATACTGGTGATTCTGACAGCCTCTTGAGTATTACGTCCTAATCCCAGATGCTAAGCTTGCTTCTCTGATTTCATCAAACAGTTGGGGCCTATTAACAAGTTACAATTAAGAGGCATGCATTGTTTATATTTCAGCCATTAGTTATTAATTTGAAAGGAAAGTTTATCTATCAATCAACACAATCTATTTTTTTTTTCATGTATTATTTTACAAAAAAAAATTCATCATCCATGATTCTACACGTAACTTAAAATATCCAGAAACAAATCCTGGAATCATTCAAACAGATGGCTTTCACTTTTTGTCAGCCTCTTCAGTTTCTTGTGTTATGGATGTTCTTTCAGCCAATATACAAACTGAAAAAACCCCAACAGAATGGACTGATTCTGTGTCTTTTATTAGCATGATTACAAATGCTATATACTACCTTTATCTTTTAAACTACATCTATGGCAAACATGAGAAAAACAAAGTGATATCCACCTCTCATCTAGAATGATCTCACTCATTTACAATGATGGAAATTATTTTAACTTTATTACAACCACTACATGGATGTAATATTATGAACATACCTCTATACCTTGTGATTATATTACATCTCTGTTGCTGGAGTAATAGACAGTTCAATCGGTTCATCATAGCCAAAGGGGTTTGATCAAGTCCCATGTGAAAAACCAGTGCCTGGAAATACACACATGTATGGCATTATCACATATTCATATTTGGTATATAAATTCACAAAATAAAAATGTTCTCTTGTACAAGTGTGTTTGATGAAAAAGATGTACCCCAAACAAAATTAAATAAGAAAGATTCTTTAAGTGCCTAGTAGCATGCAAGCGCTTGTCAATTGAAATTGCATAAAGGACTTTCCATATTTTTACTTTCACCATAATGTATCTACTAGTGGTACTAGTGATAGGTAATCATAATTCATATTCATTCAAAATTCATATTTCAACTGATTTATTTAATGAGACTAATAAAAAACATCAAAAATGTTCTTTTGTAAGAAAATTGCATAATTTTGTATCTATTACACTAAAAAATGTTTTTAACAGTTTGGGATTAGTCCTAATTCAAAGACCCCATAAAAAGTGTATAAAATGAACTTGCATTAAGCTCTATAAAATGACTGAAGCAGCAGTCTACAAGGAAATGGCTAGAGCAGAGTAAAATCATATTTTTGTTGCATTATGTCACAGATCCTCTTAAACTAATTGAAGCAGAGACTTTGTTGCTCGGTAGTTTGTTCTGAAGAACAGCTATGCGTTCAAGAGTTCTGTCTGACACCATTCACTCAAACTTCAACCAGCTAATATTTGGCATCAATTTTCTTTGACTAAAACCTTTAGAGGCAACATAGTATTCACAATAATGATTTCAAGAGAATGACAATAGCATACAATGCAATAATCTACAATGTACTTCATCTATAAAATGCAACTGATTTTTTTTTTAAACATTGACTAAGCCTCCAATTTTTCAGTGCATTCTAGCTGAAACATTCCAAACCCATGGTCATCCTGAGTGATAAGCAATCATTCAATACAAATATTTCCAACAGTGTATATATATTACTGAAAATTACATGTATATAGTACCCTATAATATTATCTGATCCTAGCTTACAGATGTAGTTTGATAAAGACTACACTACTGAAATTTACCTCAAAGCTCCTGCAGTAGTGTTACGTCCTCAGAATCATCTAATGAAGTCTACTGGGCAATTCCACGGTCACGGAATGACATTCAGAGACACATTTTACCAACTTCAAACCAAAACTACAATTTCTTTTATAATGGTAGAACATTTCAAATATCAGAGATGTATGATTAGATCAACTATTGCCAAGCAGTCATGAAATTTGCATACTACTGAGGTTGGTAACGGAAGGCCATTAATAATATCTTAATTTTCTTCCTTTACCGACCTCATTAATCAGGTGACTACTGAACTTTCTAATTCCCATAGACTTTATACAAGGCCATCCGGTTCCTGTAGACAATGGGTTAATATGTAAATTTCATTACTGCTTGGCATTAACATTTTTGTATTGAAAATCAAGGCAGTTGATCTAATCTTACATCTCTGATGTTTGAATTGTTCTACCACTATAAACAAAAAAATTGAAGTTATGGTTTGAAGATGGTATGTGTCTCTGAATGTCCTTCCGTTACAGTGCAATTGCCCTATTACGGTGGCAAGCCAATAATAACACTGTATCGAGCACTCCCTGCCAACTCCACCACCACATCTGTGTCTGGATCCAGCATCTTGCACTACACAAAATAAAATAACAGTTAACATGGGAATGATATGCCAGTCAGTGCATAATATTGGAATTTTATCAAATTTATGTTGACTTTATTCTTAATTTATGTAATCACAACTTTGCATTTAAAAGTGTGGTGTTTGAAACAATAAAAAAGCCCAGACCTTTGTAAAACACTGTGAAACATTGTGATTATTTTCAACTCAGTAAATACTATTAACTATTACCGGTAATAGCCCCACTCCTCACCTTTGATAATGTTGAATACTGTTAAACCACACATTTTCTTAGTCATGGGCAAGACTCCTTTTTATTATTGATAACAAATACTTTAGATCTTCCAGTCAGCATCTAAACTGATCAGGGGACAGAGTTATTACTCATAGTCATACCCTTTTTATGCACATACCAACAAGCAAGTAGTTACAAGGTTTAATTCCTTGGAACTTAAGTTATAGAATCTGCTATGTTTCATTGTCCTATTTGTAGAATAAGAATAGGTAGACCATAGATCTGACATTAGATCAAAGACTTTAGTAGCTCCAGGTACAACTTACCAAAATCTTCTTCGCCCATGCCCATGGCATTAGTCTGGTCGGTCGCCAAGGCAAGCCAATTGAGTCATTTGAATCTACGGTACAGTACGGGGAACATTGGCTCGGTGAGGAAATTTCATTTGTTTCACTTTCATAGAAATAATCATCAAAACGTGAAATCAAAGTGCCTGCTGGATACTTACAGTTATTCCCTTGAAATGTAAGTACAAATTTCCATCTTACCTGCCGAAATTAAGCGATGCGACCGACCAAACTAATGGGCGAGGAAGACTTTTGTTGTAGGCCTACCCACTCATAGCTACATTCCTATACTTCGTGTGTATAATGTAGGCAGTCATACACCTCAACTTTTTAAAACACCACTGCACAAAAGTCACAAACATTCACTCAAAATCGGCAATTAATTTACAAAAACCGACCACTAAATATCCAAGAAATACAATAAATTCAACTCACCGATGTTGGAAAAGATATTTCCAAAAATCAAATCCGTAATTTACTGTTGATTCTCGCGAAACGAGCTATCGGAGTCATTGTGTACATTTCCTGGTCGCCGCGGGCGCTGACATCTCCCCAAAAGAGTTTTGTCCTTAAAAATTCGGTCTCTATGTGGCATACACGGAAAGTCCCGATTTTCTGTGTGCGCGATCGTAAAGATCGCTGTGCGCTTGCGATCCCGAGTTTCTTCGTGGACAAAAATTTTATTGGCCGATTTTAGTCTAAGACATCGGCAGTATGTAAACAACACGCGATCGCGAAACAAATCGGCGGGGATTTCTCCGGTTTTGCACAAGATTTTGACTTTGGATTTTGCTGAAAATATCAAAAGTTCTTCCTAACGGCCATTTGAGGTAGGAGTGAGATTTTTAAGGGCTGAATTTGAAAGCAAGGTATTTAAAATATTTCTTATTTTCCCCCCATACCTTTAGTACATGCGACAGAAAATACCAACTATTTTACAGGAATGTACCCGTGAGCATGATGAGTCGGCCCACTCCCGGGTACATTTCTGTAAAATAGTTGGTATTTTCTGTCGCATGTACTAAAGGTATGGGGGGGGGGGGGGGAAATAAGATAAATATTTTAAATACTTGCTTTCAAATTCAGCCCTTAAAAATCTCACTCCTACCTCAAATGGCCGTTAGGAATAACTTTTGATATTTACAGCAAAATCCAAAGTCAAAATCTTGTCCAAAACCGGAGAAATCCCCGCCGATTTGTTTCGCGATCGCGTGTTGTTTACAAACTGCCGATGTCTTAGACTAAAATCGGCCAATATAATTTTTGTCCACGAAGAAACTCGGGATCGGAAGGGCACGTCGATCTTTACGATCGCGCACACAGAAAATCGGAACTTTTCCGTGTACGCCATAGGGACCGAATTTTTGAGGACAAAACTCTTTTGGGGAGATGTCAGCGCCCGCGGCGACCAGGAAATGTACACAATGACTCCGATAGCTCGTTTCGCGAGAATCAACAGTAAATTGCGGATTTCATTTTTGTAAATATCTTTTCCAACATTGGTGAGTTGAATTTATTGTATTTCTTGGATATTTTGGGGTCGGTTTTTGAAAATTAAATGCCGATTTTGAGTGAATATTGGTGACTTTTGTGCAGTGGTGTTTTAAAAAGATGAGGTGTATGACACTCCCGGGTACATTTCTGTAAAATAGTTGGTATTTTCTGTCGCATGTAGTAAAGGTATGGGGGGAAAAATAAGATAAATATTTTAAATACTTGCTTTCAAATTCAGCCCTTAAAAATCTCACTCCTACCTCAAATGGCCGTTAGGAAGAACTTTTGATATTTTCAGCAAAATCCAAAGTCAAAATCTTGTCCAAAACCGGAGAAATCCCCACCGATTTGTTTCGCGATCGCGTGTTGTTTACATACTGCCGATGTCTTAGACTAAAATCGGCCAATATAATTTTTGTCCACGAAGAAACTCGGGATCGCAAGCGCACATCGATCTTTACGATCGCGCACACAGAAAATCGGAACTTTTCCGTGTACGGCATAGGGACCGAATTTTTGAGGACAAAACTCTTTTGGGGAGATGTCAGCGCCCGCGGCGACCAGGAAATGTACACAATGACTCCGATAGCTCGTTTCGCGAGAATCAACAGTAAATTACGGATTTCATTTTTGGAAATATCTTTTCCAACATTGGTGAGTTGAATTTATTGTATTTCTTGGATATTTTGACTTTTTGGGGTCGGTTTTTGAAAATTAAATGCCGATTTTGAGTGAATATTGGTGACTTTTGTGCAGTGGTGTTTTAAAAAGATGAGGTGTATGACTGCCTACATTATACACACGAAGTATAGGAATGTAGCTATGAGTGGTGTATGACTGCCTACATTATACACACGAAGTATAGGAATGTAGCTATGAGTGAGTGGACCTACCTGGTGTTAGAGTTTGCACGTATTTGTATACACTAACACAAATATGAATACATGGGGCAGTGTTAGAGAACTTTTGCACATTACGCCGTTACAAATGAAGGAGGAATTTATATTCATGCGATATACCTCCCTTTATACACACAGAAATTATGAAAAACATTATAATTGATAAAATTTGTATTTGAAACTTACCATAATGAGGGATTCTACCAGTTCTGGCCGATTCTTGCTTGGTTAACGCCCTCCGTGCCGTACGGGATGGAGGAAAACGTATCGAACCAGAAGGGCGTTAACGCGATTTCGAGGGTTAGCGCCCTTTTGGCCCGTAATAACCCTACTTTACGCCCTTCTGGCTCGAAATCATAATATACATAACTGTTAACGCCCTTTTGTTTTTGGAATATATAGTTAGATATATATATGATCCTGCTACATAATATATATCATTAGAAAGAGCAGAACGAGATCTACAAGATGATACCAATAACTCCATAACCCCAAAATCGAGTTAACGCCCTTCTGGCTCCAAACAGAAGACATGTTTTAACAGTGTACTACAATAAAACAAAAGGCGCTGTCACATCTTTCCGGGTAAGCCTTGCGTGTGACTGGCGGGGAGCAATTTTTGCTACCTGCAGGTCCCCGCAGATGGTCTTCAACTGACAGTACCTAGCACGTATCTCGCCCGTGCTTGCCCGCAAGTGCGCACACAAGCCCGATTTACCCGCAGCCAAGTTTTGAGCATGCTCAAAACTTGTCTTGCTCCGGGGGAGTTGCTGGAGATTGCCCGCATAGTTCAACGCAGAACACCAGTAGGAGACCTGTAGCGGCAGCAAGTCACAGGCAGTTAACCCGCTTGATGTACGTATCTTGCCCGTGGATCTGTGGCTATGCGTCAGAAACGCGTATCATCTGCGGGCATTCTACGAGCATAGTACGGGGATTTTACTGGCAAGGAACGGTGTCGATACTGCCAACATCCGTGTAGCTGATCAGCTCTGCGGGCGTGGAGCGAGTTATACGAGCAAATTGTGTGCACGTTTACGGCCAGTTACTACCTTTCTGCTGGTTAGTTGAAGGTTGGATGCGGCCACGAGGCATCTCTATTTATTCTACTTCTAGTTCTGTTTCTAGACAACTCGGAGAAATGATGGTTTCTCCATCCATTCGCAATTCGCAGGCAACTCCCACGCAGAAACCTCGCAGCACCCGTATGTCACCCGTAATTAGCACGGATCACTTTCAAAGCTCTCACGCGCCACCCATAGGAATCATCGTCCCTCCCATATGCATACATTGGCCACGTTAGAGGTTGATCTGTCAAACAGTTCTGAAGTTATTGCAAGAACGAACCATTTTTTATGTACATGATGACACCTCTAACCTATGACCTGTGACCTTGAGACCCCAAAATCTAACCAGTTCATCGTCCCTCCCATATGCAAACATGGGCCAGGTTAGAAGGTGATCTGTCAAACAGTTCTTCAGTTATTGCGAGAAATAACCATTTTCATGTATATAATGACCTATATGACCTTTGACCTTGAGACCCTAAAATCTAATCAGTTCATCGTCCCTCCCATATGAATACATGGGCCAAGTTAGATTTGATTTGATTTGATTTTATTCGTCAGGTATATTGCAATACAAACATAACCAGGTACCATGACAGGATAGCCCATGAATACCTGGTTATGTTTGTATTGCAATATACCTGACGAATAAAATCAAATCAACTCAAATCTAACTTGGCCCATGTATTCATATGGGAGGGACGAGGGACGACCACTTTTGACGGGGCTCAATTCGGTTAGCTGCCGAATTCGGTCACTATAATAATCCAAAGATAAACCAACTCCACACGTCAAGATTACTTGAAAATAGTTGTCCAGGAGCCTGGAAATATTCAACACATCTCTCCAGCTGAATTCGGTTACTACAATAAAACAAAAGGCGCTGTCACATCTTTCCGGGTAAGCCTTGCGTGTGACTGGCGGGGAGCAATTTTTGCTACCTGCAGGTCCCCGCAGATGGTCTTCAACTGACAGTACCTAGCACGTATCTCGCCCGTGCTTGCCCGCAAGTGCGCACACAAGCCCGATTTACCCGCAGCCAAGTTTTGAGCATGCTCAAAACTAGTCTTGCTCCGGGGGAGTTGCGGGAGATTGCCCGCATATTTCCACGCAGAACACCATTAGGAGACCTGTAGGGGCAGCAGGTCACAGACAGTTAACCCGCTTGATGTACGTAGCTTGCCCGTGGATCTGTGGCTATGCGTCAGAAACGCGTATCATCTGCGGGAACGGTGTCGAACGGTGTCGATACTGCCAACATCCGTGTAGCTGATCAGCTCTGAGGGCGTGGAGCGAGTTATACGAGCAAATTGTGTGCAAGTTGAGGGCCAGTTACTGCCTTTCGGCTGGTTAGTTGAAGGTCGAATGCGGCCACGAAGCATCTCTATTTCTTCTACTTCTAGTTCTGTTTCTAGACAACTCGGAGAAATGATGGTTTCACCATCCATTCGCAATTTGCAGGCAACTCCCAAGCAGAAACCTCGCAGCGCCCGTATGTCGCCCGTAATTAGCACGGATCACTTTCAAAGCTCTCACGCGCCACCCACGCGAATCACCCGCAGGTCACACGGACTACACGCAAGTAAAACGTAAGTAGCACGCGTCCAGCAGGTTAGACGCACGCGAAACTCGCCAAAATTCTTGTCTGCCCACAGAATTTATCCTGCGTGCTGGAAAATCCCTGCACGCAACTAGCCCGCGTAGCTTTCCCGGAAAGATGAGACAGCACCTTAAGAAGAACAAACTCTGCACGTCAAGATTACTTGAAAATAGTTGTCCGCGAGCCTGGAAATAGTCAACCAATCTTTCCCACTCTCCTAATTTAGTGACCCACTAAATTTACTTACATTGACTAGTCACCATGGACCTACTATTAAAAGGATACTCAGTCACAGATTATAGACGTTTTAATGCCACGAGAGGGCACCGTGTTCGTTGCCTGATATGCCGTTGCCCCGGGATACGCCACCAGGCGGCCGTGGGGAATGGCAGGATTGCGTAAGCTCCATTCACTCGTACACAATGTTTGTGCGTCTAGCGCATCCGTTGGACTACTGTGATTACATTTCGGACTGCACGAAGCCGACCGAATCTCGCACGAGAGCTCGAGCTGAGGCGGAGCGCGCATGTTGCGCGGCGATGAGTCTGCCCCTCGCGTAATTAAAACGTCCACACTTTGCGGTTGCGCATCACTTTAACCCATAAATCACTGGTTGATGTAAGTAAATTAAGTGGGTCTCTAAATTGGGAGAGTGGGAGAGATTGGTTAACTACTTCCAAGCTCCTTGACAACGATTATCAGAGTAATCTTGTCGAATCGTATTGAAATATGTTTGTCTTTTGTTTATTGTAGTGACCGAATTCGGCACCGAATTCAGCCCCCGCCAAAATTTAAATAACAAAAGTAAAATTAGGTCAACGTGAAGAAATTTTAATTAAAACATATTTGACAATATAAATAGAAAAAAGTAGTTGATAAATTATAGAGATTGTCTTACTTTCCAGTCATAGTTACAATACAATGAAAGATTAAAAAGAATTCAAACATTTAATTTTTTTTATTAATATAAAAATTACTACAGGGATTTCAAATTCTATGATTACACATGAAAAAATATCTACATATATTTTGTCTGGTAATTTCAAGTTGGCCGTTGACATATTTTGTAATCGATCATAATTGAAATGTTAACCGTCCGATCCGGAGAGCAGACACGAGCCGTATAGGAAACAAATTCAATATTTTTTTTCCATTGTCACCAATTCACCACTAAGCCTAAATAGTGATATTCTTTCTTTAGGCTGACAAAAATTGGAACCTACTTTTAAAGTCGCAAAGTCAGAACTGGGTACACAAAACTCACGCGGAGCAAGTTTGCCTAGTAACTCCTTGCACTAAGAATGATGGAAAGTTCCCAAATGCGGGAAACTTTCAATTTCATTTGTTAAATAGACAGCACTATGTGCTTGCAGCCCCAGCTTATAAATAATTCTTCAGAAATAGACCTGTTTACTAAGTGATTCAAATTTTATGCATACTTTTGAAACAAAGGTTGTTCTTGACAACCTGAAAGCTTGCCAGAGGCTTGCCAGACATAGGAACAAGTAATGTATGCAAACTGGATTCCAAGTATTGTAATTCATTCATTAATAACAGGTTAATGGAATACCTCGTTACTAGGTCCCCAGGAAAGAAACATCCATAAATTTGAATCACATAGTAAACAGGTCTATTGTGTTACTCTGACTTCGAACTTTTGAAGAAAAAAAGTTGAAAAAGAATTGGTAACTGTTTGGGCCGTCCATTTCATATCATCAGAGGTTGGTCCAACGCCCGTGTGGTCTCGTACATTCTTTGTATATGTCAGGTATTTTGTTGTTTGTTTTAACCACAACTTTCTGTCGATGATCGGATGATTTTCGTCAGGCAGTTGGGTATTGTCCCCCCCCCCCACCCCCCACCACCCCCTTTTTTCACGTTGTGGATATGCGGATATCACAGACTGTCTTATTCTTGCTCTGTTTGATTGCAAATAGCCTTAGGTGGCGGAAATACCACCTGATATTTAGTTGATTTGAATAAAGGCAGTCAAATAAGAAAATAAATAAGAAAGTCATGAATTTTTAAAGTTGTAATCAATCAAACACAGATTGGCGAGGCCGTGACGTATTTTCTTGCGAGTTCCCCTCCAATTAGCTCAGTACAGAAAGTGTCATAAAATTTTATTTTCTTAGTTTTAGACGAAAGAATAGATTTGTTTAATACAGGTTTTGTTTTCAAACATTTGATAAATTATATTTATGATGCTGATATGATTGAATATTATTTCTTCAGAAAAAAGGATATTGAGTAGTCCTATGTGATGAATGTAAAGAAAAGACTGACGTAGATGATACTGGACGATTAGATTGCAACCTAATTTGCATAATGTCCTTTTAAAAACATAATAGGCTTACATGCTGCAAGGGCGACGGGAGTCTTTGTTCTATGGAAACCAGCAGGAGGCTTCACACCCAAGAGAACTTGGCCTTCGGTTTAAAAAAGAAAAGTTAATACTCGTTATCTTATGCCGCCTTCGAAAATACGAGCTACTTTATTTTTTGAATGTCACATTCAAAATTTAATCAAAACGTGTACTAAGCGATCAATTTCGACATCTGATCGATATACAATAATCGCAGAAGTAGACTGGTAGTTACTAATTAGTCGACTGTTTTCAATACATAATTCAAATAAGTTTAGGTGAGATAGTCGTGATATTTTTTTTTAATACTTAACTAGTTTTTCTTTATTCATCTTTCAATAAAAAATATCAAAATATTTTTATGTACAGTTAAAGTTGAATTCAGTCGCTTCAACGGTTTAGTATAAATTATAGAATATCGTATATACATTATGTTTCCAAATGTATGCAAAGGTTTCATTTAATGAAAATATATTACTAATTTTGGATGAGGACTCTCATAGTTATGAAAGTGTCCTTAAAGAGCTCAAATGTGACCAGGTACCACAAAACCACCCAAAATTCGTCGGACATGAATTTTAGTTAAAGGAGTACTCCGGCGTGAAATTAATATGAATTGAATAAATAGAGTAAAATTAAACAAACAAATCACTGAAAATTTCATAGAAATCGGATGAAAAATAATGAAGTTATGGAATTTTTAAGTTTTGCATTATTTTGGTAAAACAGTGATATGCACGTCATCATGAATATGCAGTGAGTGAGCTGATGATGTCATATCCCCACTTTTTCTTTTGTATTTTATTATGTGAAATTGCAATTATTCAAATTTTCTGCTCCAAGCCTATAACTAAAAGGACTGACTGCTTATTTAATGTGTAAGGTTATCATTGCTGTAACTTATTTTGTTACAAGGGAGATATTTTTTATAGACATGTATGAAAAAATGAAATAATGAAGATTTCATGTAATATAGTTAAAAAAAGGAAAGTGGGGACGTGACATCATCTGCTCACTCATTACATATTCATGATGACATGCACAGAACTGTTTCCCAAAATAATGCAAAACTTAAAAATTCAATAACTTCGTTATTTTTTATCGGATTTCGATGAAATTTTCAGTGTTTTGCTTGTTTAATTTTACTCTATTCATTCAATCAATTTTATTTTTAGGCCAGAGTACCCCTTTAAGGTTTGATTCTGAAAGAGCAGATTCTCAGCTTTAAAATGATATATAACTCATTAGCATTGGATGTTTCTAACTCACTGTACAAAGAGAAGAATGCACAGTCCCTCTTAATGTTACTTCTGAGAAAGTCTACTGAAGCACTCTGACTTGCAAGGTGTTGTGCTAAGGTGACAAAATGAGGATTAGAACTCAATAAAAATTTCTATGAAGGGATTATTAGATTGTCCTAAAACTTGGCATACTAATTAGTCATATCCTGTTCATCATAGTGCACAAGTATCAATACAAGAACTTACTCGATTCAAAATTTATGGGAGATAAAAATGAGACAAGTATTCAGGGTCGTAATAAAGAAAAGTAATACAACAAAATCCAGAGAAGATACACATAAGTCTAATAAAACACTGTCAAAAATACCACTTTTAGATTGTTTGGTGCCTCCAAACTTTTAGATTACTTAGGAAAAAGTATACTCTTTCAGGAAATACCCAAGACTAAAATTTGACCATGCCAACCGAAAACACATTGATTGAGCTCTAACTGAAAATCACACAGTGCGACTTTTTGGTGGTTTTGTGGTGCCTGGTCACATATTATGGAGAAAAGAAGTAGTATGCGTTTTTATTTGGTAATATTAAAATATGTGTATCAAAGAAAACAATCCTTTTTGAATTCTTCAAATAGCTCAACTAGAAAGTGCATTAAAAAAAATAAAACCACCTTTTTGAGAGTTTGAAATTCTCTCAGTCCACTTTCGGCAAAATCCTAGCTTGTTTACTTTTCTATGCAAATTAGCACTGACGTCATTGGGTAGAGTCGTATGACCTCCGCGGTATACTGCTGCACAACATAGCATGGACTGGCAACCGAGAGCGAAGAGAAACTTTGCTCGACATGATTTTTATACTTCAAAGTTATGTTTCCAAATCCATCAGTTTTGTTAAATATTATATGAAAACTAGTTCACATTTTATTCCAACAAGCAACCTTTTTTCAGACAGCTCGCACAAGTTTACATGCACGAAAACTTAAAAAAGTCGGAGCCGACTTGCTTTCCAACTGGGCCATCAAGGCATCAAGATTGGATATTCACATAGGCCTACACACACACACACACGCGCCGCCGATGCGAACATTTTGTACTCACAATTTGTTATGGTTTATGTGTCAAAATTTGATGAAGAACTATATAATTAAATGTCTACAGATATAAGATCTTCTGATACTCAAAACAATGGGTTAAAAAGAAATAAACCTTAGCAAATCTACACAAACCGGCCGGCGATCACACATCCCAGGCAATCATACCCAGTAGTCAGACCCGTACACATGGTATAGGCTAGTCATGTAGGCCTACAGCGACACGGTGAAACCTCGTAGGGCTCCGCGTGAGAACTAGGCTAGATCTGATACACTACTGAGTACTGTGGAAGAAGAGAACAGAGCTACTCTACGAGAATCGCTCTTTTCTTCTAATATTGGTCACGACAGTGAAATATCTGATGAAACACCGAATAAAGGTTGGTTTTAACTTGTCACTTGACATTTTTGGAAAAAAACGATACTATGACTTCGAACTGAGTCCACACAATTAGCGCAAGAACGACCATGTTTTAACAAGCTGTGCTGTGCTTTTCCTTAGGTTCTCCCATGATACTGTTTTTTTTCTATTGACTCGTGTAAATTTTTCACCTTTGACTATATGTACATTGGAACTGTTATTGATTATGATATCTGTATAGATTCAAAATTTTGAACGATGTATGCTCACCAATTGTGATGTTCATGGCAGAATTCTGCAGTATCATGAAATAAATTCATTCATTCATTCATTCATGTCGGCATTGATTCAAACAATGCAATTTCACAATACCGTGAAAGTTGCTCAATTTAGTTCTCAGTCTGACTTCCGACAGTGGTCTCCTGCGGCTTAATTGTTGGTGTTTTTTAATATTTGATGCTCTCTATTGTGGGCAAGACATCTTTCTTCAACCTAGCCTTGTATTTCGAGCCAGCTACATCTCCAAATTCAATCTTGCAGTGACGTTCGAAGGCTGATTTTTCGAAATGGTCCTATAAATTCGTGCGTGCATGCTTGCTGTGTGTTGCTGCTGTGAAATATTTTCGCCGAATTTTCACAAACTTCACCCACAAATTCCTTTGCTTATTGAGCTTTGGAAAGGTGAAGAAACTGATGTTGTGGTTCTTTAAAGTATTCTAACACCCCCCACACACACAACGCAATTTGAAACAGAATAATATTAATTTATGAAAACCTATGGATTTCGAATGTTGATGGAATGTTTTAGGGCATCTTCCTCTTTCCGTTGATACCAAATTTATTGCATTTTGATTTGTTTGTACATCTCCGAGTAACACCTTTTAAATGCATGACAGAAAGAAATGGAGGAAGTACAGTGCCGAGGATTCAGGGTGGAAGGGCGAAGATAAAAAGAGTTATGAGCTTTCTCATTCCTCATGTGTCCGTTTGGAATTCAGAAAAAGAATCGTTATTTACACATGTTATTAAAAAGAAAATATTAAAAAATAAATAAAACAAAAATAAGGAAAGTAAACACTTCAGTTCAGATTTTCATACAAGACTAATAAAATACAATAAATTGGGTACAAAATTATAAATTGCAAAAATGGACAGTTTGCCATTGATATGAAAATTGGAAAATTGGAAACAAAAGATCAAACTCACACGATGGCTTTATTTTTGAATGAGAGACTTGGTTAAAAATGCATGATCGAACTTTCGCTCCCCCAACCAAAAATAGAGAAGCTTTTGTTAAGTCCAAATTCGAATGGGATGTGGATCTTAGCCACGCAGTTGATTGAATGTCCAAAAATTATTTTTTCTAATGAAATTGAAGGCTGAGTAAAAAAGTAATGACAGTATATTTATGATTACTCAGTGGCGTAGTGTATGGGATTAACACTCAATAGCATGGGGGGGGGGGGGGGGGGGCTAATTTAGCCCCTCTCGACATTTTTGGCAAGAAGATCTCGTGCTGAAATTTCATGCCTTTTTTCTTTCACGTCTCGCGCACATTTTAAGACCCTTTTGTGAAAATCGGGGGTACGGTTGCAGATATATAGCAAAAATTCATGACCAATGTCACAAAAAATGGCGGTTTCCAATAATTTTGTGTATACAATGTATGGGCTTTATAAGAAGTGTTGTCAGAAGATTTTTTTCTGTTTTTCTTCAGAGAACATCTTTTTGGGCTATCATCAACTATTCTATATAATAGAACAATGAAAAACAAAAGATTTAAAAAACAAAGAAATACATAAGATTTTTGAATAAAGCCTGAAAAAACCGTAGCGCCCCGACCGGGAATCGAACCCGGGTCACTGGCTTAACGTACCAATTGCTCTACCACTGAGCTACCGAGACACGGGCGGACAGTACAATAATTTCAGGCTTATATAGTCACTTGTTTTTACCAAACTATACAGGGAAGGCATCCACCGTTCATTCTTGACCGTATAAAGCCCGGGCTATATATGGTTAAGGACGTTGCTTTTCCAACATTATTGTTGGGTTCACAAGCGTACCCTAAAAATGCATTGTCCTGCGCCAGGTAACAAATTCATTGTCATCAATTCACCACATAAGATTAAATAGTGATATATTCTTTCTTTAGACTGACAAAACTGTATACAAAGCACACACGAAGAATGGCAAATTTTCAAATGCGGAAAATTCAGCTAAATTAATTTGCAAAATAGGCCGCACTATTTGTTGTGTTAACAGCCCCGCTTATGAATAATTCTTGAGAAATTGTCTTAATATAATTCGTGTTTGTGTAATGCACAAACCACATTTTCTTTGGAAAAATTTCAAATTAAATGTCAAATTATTCCCCCCAAAATGCAGTTTTTGCAATACACAAACACGAAGTCAATTGCCATTCTCCGTGTGGGCTTTGTATACAGTTTTGTCAGTCTAAAGAAAGAATATCACTATTTAGTCTAATGTGGTGAATTGATGACAATGAATTTGTTCCTGGCGCAGTCGTGTCTGCTCTGCGGGCTGCATGATGGGTTTTTTTTAAATTATGATCGATTACAAAATATGTAACAACCAACTTGAAATTACCAAGCAAAATATCATATTCTTTTAATGTATCATGTGTAATCGAATTTACAGTCACTGTTGTGAAATGTGCTAGTAACTATAATAATATAAATATTTCAAATGCTTTTTAATCTTTAAATACAGTAAATAAAACTCAAAAGTAAGGCAATTTCTAATATATATCAACGACTAAAGTTTATTTATATTTGTCATATATGTAATAATTAAAACCTCAAGCTATTGACCTAAATAATGTCTACCCTCCCGTTAAAGGGTAGAGACTTTTGACCACTTTTGGCTGGGACTGAATTCGGTTAGCTGCCGAATTTCGGTCACTACAATAAACCAAAGAAAAACAAAACTCCGCACCCTACCTCAAGATGACTTGAATATAGTTGTCCACGAGCCTGGAAAATAGTCAACCAATCTCTCCCAATTTAGTGAGCCACCAAACTAAATTTACTTACAGTGACCAGTCACCATGGATCATAGATTATGGACGTTTCAAATGCCGCGAGAGGGCTCCGTGTTCGTTGCCCCGGGATATGCCACCAGGCGGCCGTGGGGAATGGCAGGATTGCCTCATTCGCTCGTACACAAAGTTTTTGCGTCTAGTTAGCGCGTCCGTTGAACTACTGCGATTACATTTCGGACTGCACAAAGCCGACCGAATCTCGCAGGAGAGCTAGAGCTCAGGCGGAGCGTGCATGTTGCGCGTAGACTACATAAAGAGAGGAGCGACAACTCATGATTTGAACGCCATTTTGTTTCCTCTGCTATACAACATTTCTATTCAATTCCGACGAGCACCTGGGTGTTCTCAATAGAAAGAATTCAAACGCCATTTTGTTTCACGAAAAGTCAGACGTCTATATGTCGCTACTCTCTATATAAAGGTACTCTAGTTGCGCGTAGTGTCCCTGTATTAAAGAGTTGCGACATGGACGTCCTCCTTTTCTGGAAACAAAATGGCGTTCGAATTCTTTCTATTGAGAACACCCAGGTGCTCATAGGAATTGAATAGAAATGTTGCATAGCAGTGGAAACAAAATGGCGTTCATATCCCCAGTTGTCGCAACTCTTTAATACAGGGACACTAGTTGCGCGGCGATGAGTCTGCCCTCTCGCGGTATTAAAACGTCCACACTTTGCGATTGCGCATCCCTTTAACCCATAAATCACTGGTTGATGTATGTAAATTAAAAGGAAGGTAAACCCTGGACTTTTGGCCTACTGAGAGTGTTAAGAGCACAATTCTTGACATTACTGTGAAAATTTACCTCTTATGAACGCTTGACGGTGGAGTAATTCACACTTTTGTGAGCAATGATCGTCTGCTACAGCCTGCTATCGGGGTTGGCCATATTATTGATTCACCCGCGCTATGATGACGTTTTGTCGGACATGCCAAGGGGGAACTGTGATTGGCTGAAATTCGGAACGTCTTGTTCATTTTTATTGTATTGGAGCATCCGAACGCCTGGCAGTACACCATTTTGAAACGCGTAATAATGGCGGCACCCGGGTACTTCTGGTCCGAGAGGTCCGACAAAACGTCACAGGGCGGGGCTTATCTGTTCAAAATGGCGACGCACACGATCGATATAGGACCTTCTATCAGACGACAAAATGATATTTCTAACTCCTTGTTGACGGCGTTAGGGGGGCCCAAATGTGTTGAAATTCGACATATAATTATAATCAACAATGTGCCCTTCAACTTACTAAACAGCTAACTAAATCGCCAGGATTTACTTTCCCTTTAGTGGGTCTCTAAATTGGGAGAGGGGGAGGGATTCAACGATTATCAAGTAATCTTGTCAAAGCGTATGGAGCACGTTTATCTTCGGTTTATTGTAGTGACCAAATTCGGCAGCTAACCGAATTTAGCCCCCGCCAAAAGTGGTCAAAAGTCTCTACCCTTTAACGGGAGGGTAGACAATTTTAGGTCAACATGAAGGAGTTTTAATTAGAATATATATGACAATATAAATAAACTTTAGTTGTGTTATATTTCAGAAATTGTCTTACCTTTGAGGTTTTATTTATTATAATCTTCAAACTTAAAAAGCAATTCATATATTTAGATTAATATAATAAATAGCACATTTCACAACAGTGATTGCAAATTTGATTACACATGATATTTTAAAGGAATATATATTTTGTTTGGTAATTTCAAGGCAGATGTTACATAATTGAAAAACCATCATACAGACCGCAGAGCAGACACGACTGCGCCAGGAAGCAAATTCATATGCATTCACCATATACGACTATATTGTGATATTCTATATTATATTTGACAAATATAACTTTGGTCGTTAATATTAATATAAACATTATTTATCAATACAAAAATTTATTACAGTGATTTCAAATTTTATTACACATGAAAAAATATCCATGTATATTATCTTTGATAATTTCAAGTTGGCCGTTGACATATTTTGTAATCGATCATAATTGAAATAGCATCATGTAAACCGTCCCATCCGAAGATATAGCAGACACGAGCCGTACAGGAAACAAATTAAATTAATTTAACTCATTGGGTGATTTCACCCTCGGTGTTGGTGTTTGGTGTTAGTGTCTATTTTGCCGCGAAATCGTGATCTAACACTCACTATGAAATGAAAAAAAAATCAGGCGGTGTTAAGTGTTGACCTCTGATTTGTTGACGTAGTTCCAGTTGCCGGTGTTTGTTTTTTGTTAATTATTGTCAGCTGAACCGAGCTCGTCCGTCGGTGTTTAATTTCATGTACAAATTCCCATTGACTAACACTATACCCCCAGGGATTAAGAAATACCGATTACACGGTCGGTGTTGGTGTTGGTGTTTCTAGCTATGGGAAATTTGCTGAGAAATAAAGACAGTAGGCGTCATTCGAAGTGTAATTTCATAGACGTTAAGAGGTATTATGTTCATATAGGCCTGATATTAGATCTAGGCCAGCATTTGTGACCCGGCACCACAAATCCACCAAAAAGTCGCAATCAGTAATTTTGTACAAACAGCCGAAATGGAAATTTGGGTTGAAAAAATGTTTTTCGCAGAGCTTCGGTTTCTTGCAAATTCTTCCCCTTTCCGTGTGATTTCTTTTTCATCGGTACCGCTCATCGTAAAAATCATTATAATATCACGGGGCTTAAATTACTTATTCCCTAATGATTTTTATACTGACAGAAAGAAGAAACTCTCAGCAATCTCATAATAATGATATAAAAGTATATTAATAGTCGCGAAAGCAAATTATATATTTTTTTTTTCATGTGAGCAAGAAAAGAGTGAGTACAGTGAAAATAAATTGCAAGTGTGATTCTTGTGAGCTGTAAAAGAGTATGATTTCTCCATAAAATAATTGCTAATTCTTGTGAGAGAGAAAAGAGTATGAGTGTTGTAGGCCTGTGTAGGCGTACAACTCGATGCCTGCAAATGGGTATTGTGGGTAATATATACATTATTTATGTTTAATACCCACGGATAGTGCAATGCAATGCTGCATTTCTGTTTAAAATCTCGACATGAAGAAATTTCTGTTATCCATTAAAGAAACATAGAGCATGTTTCCAGTGCCTGGTTAGTTTTGTACTAAAGGGAAAAATGAAATTGTGAAAAAGAGGAGTAAACATAGGATTGTAAAATACAAGTTTCTGGTATATATTCATTATGCAATTAGCATGTAAATGAAAAGCCTGAATGTGAAAGTGTTTGAATATAAAATAATACTGCTCCAAAGAAAAAAAAGGAATACAACAGAATTAGAGTATGTAAAGTGAACTGTGATCATTAGATTTAAATGTTCATGTTTCCACTTACGGTGGAGTCCAAGTACCTGAGGTTATTCATGACGATTACTTAGTATTAGTTTCTACTGTTTATTTGTTTTGTAATAAAGTCGTAGGCTAATGCAAGAAACATGAAAGAGTTACAGGTATATGAACACTGGTGTAGACAGGGGGCACCGGAGTCATGCCTCCCCCCCCCCCCCCCCCTATTCAGGCACTTACAAAAAACGAGAGCGAAAAACGGGGAAGTGAGAGAAAAGGGCCTAAAAGGCGCTACAAGCCGTTATCTGGCTCTCAAAATTTGCTAAAACGTCAAAGTTTTCGCGCTTCGCGCGCGAAGGGGGGAAATAACTCTCCTCTCCCTGCACCCATCCCTGTTATCATGGGTGTCGAGAAGATAAGAATTATGATACATTTACTTAAAACTAATAATTACCCAAACTCATGATGTTTGATCTTGAAATACCATCACATTCTTTAATGATTACATTATGTATATTATGCTATTATGATTCTGAATATACTTTACTATGTAATTATGAAAAATGCAGAAATAAAACAGTACGAAAAAAGCAGAAAAAATATTAATGAAAGTTTGAACGAAATCCGAGAAGAAATAAGAAAGTTATGAATTTTTAAAGTTGTAATCAATCGAACACAAATTTGCGAGTCCATGACGTATCTTGCGAGTTCCCCTCCAATATAGCTCAGTAGAGAAAGTGTCATAAAATTTAATTTTCTTAGTTTTAGACGAAAGAATAGATTTGTTTAATACAGTTTTTGTGTACAAATTTTTGATAAATGTTATTTATGATGCTTATATGATTAAATATTATTTCTTTTGGGAAAAAGGAAATTGAGTAGGCCTATATGATGAATGCAAAGAATAGACTGAAGTAGATGATACTGGACGATTAGATTGCAACCTAATTTGCATAATGTCCATTTAAAAACATAATAGGCTTACATGCTGCAAGGGCGACGGGAGTCTTTGTTCTATGGTAACCAGCAGGAGGCTTCACACCCATGAGAACTTGGCCTTCGGTTTAAATAAAGAAATGTTAATCTTATCCCGCCTTCGAAAATACGAGCTACTTTATTTTATAGAATGTCACGTTCAAAATCAAAACATGTACTAATCGATCAATTTCGACATCTGATCGATATGCAATAATCGCCGAAGTCGACTGGTAGTTACTAACACAAGTGGACTTTTTTTCAATTATAATTCAAATAACTTTAGGAGAAACAGTCGTGATATTTTTTCAAATATTTAAATAGTTTATCTTTATTCATCTTGCAATAAAAAATGTCAAAATCCCAGTAAAGATATCAAAATATTTTTATGTACAGTTCAAAATTGAATTTCAGGGGCTTCAACGATTTAATATAAATTATAAAATATAATATATATATTATGTTTCCCTCGATATCCTAAGGATAATTTAGTAAATATAAACTAATTTTGGCTGAGGATACTTTCATGGATATGAAAATGTCCTTAAACTTTCCAATGCATGACAGAAAGAAATAAGAGAAACAGGACGGAAGGACGAAGAAAAGGAGTTTACGAGCTCCCATTCCTTTCCGTTTGGAAGAAAAAGAATCGTTATTTGCACATGTTATTAAACAAATATTTTAAAAAATATTACAAAAATGTGGAAAGTAAACACTTTCTTCAGTTCCGATTTTCATACATCATCTGATAACATACAATAAATTTGGTTCAAAATTAGAAATTGCAAAAATGGACAGTTTATATTAATTTGAAAATTGGAAACAAAAGATCAAACTTACATGATGGCTTTTGTTGCGTTTACAGCCCCGGCTTGCTTATGAATATAAGGATGAGAAATTGTGTTAATATGATTCGTGCTTGTGTAATGCACAAACCACATTTTCTTGGGAATAATTACATTTTAAATTAAATGTCAGATTCTTCTCCCCAAAATGTAGTTTGTGCAATACACAAACACAAAGTCATTTTCCATTCTCCGTGTGGGCTTTGTATACAGTTTTGTCAGTCTAAAGAAAGAATATCACTATTTAGTGTAATGTGGTGAATTGATGACAATGAATTTGTTCCTGGTGCAGTCGTCTGCTGAGGTCTGCATGATGGGTTTTTTTTTTAATTATGATCGATTACAAAATATGTAAAAGCCAACTTGAAATTACCATATCATATTCTTTCGAAGTATCATGTGTAATGGAATTTGCAGTCACTGTAGTGAAATGTGTTATTAATTACAATAATATTTCATTTACTTTTTAATCTTTAAATATAGTAAATAAAACTCAAAAGTAAGGCAATTTCTAATATATATCAACGGCTAAAGTTTATTTATATTTTCAAATATTTTCTAATTGAAACATGTCTCTGTTGACCTATAATTGTCTACCCTCCCGTTAAAGGGTAGAGACTTTTGACCACTTTTGGCGGGGGCTGAATTCGGTTAGCTACCGAATTTCGGTCACTACAATAAACCAAAGAAAACAAATTCTGCACGTCAAGATTACTCGAAAAATGTTGTCCACGAGCCTGGAAATGGTCAACCAGTCTTTCCCACTCTCCCAATTTAGTGACCCACTAAATTTACTTACATTGACCAGTCAAAATGGACGTACTACTCAATCACAGATTATGGACGTTTTAATGCCGCGAGAGGGCGCCGTGTTCGTTACCTGACAGAGAGGCTAACTCCGCTTCTGCATCCGACTTTCTTTGGGGAAATTTCTGGCGGGTCAAAAGTGCACACTGCTCCCGTTTTTCATGTATTAGCCTATGAAGCCGAAATGTTTCTCAGCGAAAATTTTGGCCTGCACATATAACTTATTAACATAAAATTGAACTGTACTTGGGCTCTACTCTACTTGTGAAGTCAAAATGAGCGGGAGATGATGAAGAACAAGAAAAAAAGAAAATAAAGAAGAAGAAAAAGAGGAAGGAGAGGAAGAAGAAGAAGAGGAAAGGGAGCAAGAAGAGGAAGAGGAAGAAGCGGAAGCAGAAAAAAGAAGATGAAGAAAAAAATAAGAGGAAGAGGGAAAAGGGGAAGAGGAATAAGATGACAAAGAAGAAAAAGAAGATGAAGAGGAAAAGGAAACGGAGGAGGAAGAAGAGGTAGAAGAAAAAAGAAGATGAAGAAGAAAAAATAATAGGAGGAGGAAGCTAGAACAGGAAGAAAAAGAACAACAAGAACAAGAGGATTTGAAGGTTTGCATGGTGAAGTTGTAATTCAGAAAAAAAAGGGTTTCTCCTTTCTCTCCACAGCCACACCTATCCACTTCATCCATAACATTTATTTTTTATACTCATCATTAGGATACTCATTCTGATGTCATTATTTCACCCTTATTCCATATGTATGTTTTAACCTTAAATTCTTCCCTCAACAGGATGTCATGTTTCTCTCCACAGATTATCCACAGTCCTAATTCCCCTTTTGTTTCCAGCTTATCCAGAAGGTTAATTGGTTTCTTAGTCATATTGTTCACTTGTTTTCAATGTCTTTTCAACGCAGGATTAGTTTGACGTTACTTATCCTTTCAATGCAGGTACCTTGATGTTATTTATCCTTTCAATGCAGGTACTTTGATGTAATTGTTACTATTTCTTTCTATACTAATTCCGTGATGTTATTGTTTGCCTCCATTTTAGAAGCTGTAGAATTTCTACCGCTTTACGTGTAAATTATGCTGATTTATTCGCTCTTCTTATTCTCCTGACGACGGCCAGAGTATTCTGACCGGAACGTGGAGTTATTCCAACTCACATGGTTGTACCGCAAACCCTTTTTCTGAAGAACAAGAGGATGAAGAAGAAAAAAAAACGAAGAAGAAGAAGAAGAAGAAGAAGAAGAAGAAGCCCTCCTTTGATATTGGTTCAACAAGTTTAAATCTACCGTGACATCCAATATATACATTAGGTGGATTGTAATATATATCCATGTACATCCCTTCACATTATCATCAGAATATACAAGACATCACCTTACTGCCGAAAATGATATGAGGTGATGTTTGTCCAAATAATTTTTTAGTTTTGAAAATTTCGGCGTGGGCTGAAACTCACGAGCGCCTGATTCGTTTGCCTAGAAACATGCCCCAGATTGATTGCACAGTTATCACGAAGGTTGAAGATCAAATAAATATCATGATTAAATCTTAATGCAATATTTATGCATACAAATATGAACACAAGTTGCATTAAAGATGATTAACTAAAATCATTTTTCATAATATAAGCATGCCGCATTTGTCTAACTCTTTTTCTAAATTTCAGTTGTTATTAAAAGGAAACTTATTTGCTTTTGAAAATTTATTGGTTATGTTTCGCATTTAAATTATTGCATCGGTCTAAGGTGACATGATATGACTGTGCCTTAATTAAAAGGTTTTTATTAAGTTTTTTTTAAGTGTGAAAACAATTTAGAATTAGGCTGAAGATTAATCACTTTCTTTTTTATTTAATTTTTTTTTAATTACCTGTACATGGACATGGACATGGACATGCAGACCTACAAAAGGTAAATCTGTGGTAGTCAAAGTCTTTGCTTTTATTTCAAATTAAGAATTTGGGGTGTATCTATAAATGCCCTGAGAGAGAAATGTCAAGTGATTGCAATCCTGAACCCCCCCCCCCCCAACAACAACAACAACAAAAAAAGATCCAGGGCACCTGCAACTTTTGCTATCGTAGCCGTAGGCAAAGCGCAGTTAGCCGGCCAGGATCGGCGCACCCTAAACTAACAGACCACTGGGTAAGATCTTACCCGGCGCGGCACAGCTTCCCAGAGTGAAAATCTTGCGCATTCAGTGTCATGATCATTTTTGTGTTGGTCAACATCTACCGCAGATTGTCAGTAATGAAGCCATGCGCTCAACTTTTTAGGTCTGAGCGCTATCATAATATAGAGATCTGCGGAAAATTTCTGATCTTTTCAAAAAATATTACCAGTAGACTATTCAAAGTGTCGGTTTTATAGTTCAATCAACGATAATAGTTTTGTTTTGTTATGCAAGGGAGGGGGAACTGGATGGAATGTGGGATTATACGTTTTGTACAGTGAACTCAGCAGCCACGACGAACACATCCCAATTATTAAGAGGAACGTTAAACAAAATACATATTTACTTACATTTCATGGCATCATACGGCATTACTATCATAAGAATGTCCCCCGGAGAATCTTCTGCTTTCGTGAGATTTACTACATTTTTTGATTAATGGTAAAGTTCTTGCATGGATTGAATCTTATCTGGCTGATAGCAAACAGACCGTTGAAATGGATGATACAAAGTCAGAGCCTCAGAGGTGTTCAAGGTACCTTTTGGTGTCCATCAAGGGTCGCATCTAGGCCCCTACTGTTCACGTTGTACACAAGCAGACTCCTTACAAATATTAAAAAGGAGTTCCCTATTATTACTGTTATGCAGCTGACACACAAATATATATGTCATTCTGTCCTAACACACCAAACGAAGACTATTGTATCAATGTATTAGAAACATGTATTGAGTATATTAGAGTCTGGATGTTACAAAACAAACTGATGTTGAATGATAAGAAAACAGAACTGCTGGTCATTGGTACTCCACGTCAGGTATCTAAGTTCAAGTCAAATGGTGTATCAGTAGGTGACAGTGTTATACAACCATGCAATAACGTCAGAAACTTGGGAGTCTTATTTGATACCCAGTTAAATATGGAATCACAAATTATAAATTAGATTATTGCAATAGTTTATTGTATGGATTACCCGATTCACAGATAGTCAAGTTGTAGCGGATTCAAAATGCATGTGCAAGATTGATTTGTAATCTCCATAAATTTCCCCATGTTACATTATTTTTAAGAGAATTACATTGGCGGCCCATACGCAAGAGAATTGAATTTAAGATGTTAATGGTAGTTTATAAAGCACTAAATGGTCAGGCCCCTAGTTACATTACTGAATTATTGAATCTAAAATCTCAAACCCATGGTCATAATCTTCGTAGTACACAAGACACGCTGACATTGCAGATCCCCCAAATTAGAACAAAAGTAACACTTGGTGACCGATCATTTTTCTGTGCAGCTCCTAGACTATGGAATAAATTACCCATAGATATTAGGACATCTCAAACATAACAAAGCTTTAAAACAAAAGTGAAAACCTATTTGCTTAAAACATTGACTTATCATTCACACGATATCATTTATGATCATGCATTACAAAATATATACCATTGTCCATTAGAATAGCATCTAGGAGCTCTTTGCAGCGCAGTAGAATATATAAATATAGTTCCTGCACTCTATGAATGATTTATTATTATTATTATTATTATTATAATCAACGTACGCAGCCCGTCCGTGCATGCAAATCAGATACGCAAGCTAACAGACCAAAGACAGCCAAATGCGATTCAGCGATCGGTCTCCATTTGCTGAACAATCCAGCTTGCGCACAAATCTGTGCCGACGATCAATTCTCATTTATGTCCAGGGCCAGAAGCGTAGCGCATTTACGCTTTCCGGAAGCCGCCTACATTCAATCGCATTAACCCCTTTTGTGTAGACAAAAAGAGTCCAGGCTTTGCGATTGTTCTGAAATTACGGCGTCCGGGTTCATCGAGTATAATATAATTCAGAAAAAGGTTTGCGGTACAACCATGTGAGTTGGAATAACTCCACGTTCCGGTCAGAATGCTCTGGCCGTCGTCAGGAGAATGAGAAGAGCGAATAAATCAGCAGAATTTATATATGAAGCAGCAATTCAATAAATAAAATGGATGCAAACACATAACATAGAAAGAAATAGTAACAGTAACATCAAAGTACCTACATTGAAAGGATAAATAACATCAAGGTACCTGCATTGAAAGGATAAGTGACATCAAACGAATCCTGTGTTGAAAAGAAAACATTGAAAGCAAGTGAACAATAGGACTAAGAAATCAAGTAACCGTCTGGATAAGCTGGAAACAAAAGGGGGATTGGGACCGTAGGTAATCTGTGGAGAGAAACATGACAGTTATTCCAACTCACATGGTTGTACCGCAAACCTTTTTCTGAATTACAACTTCACCATGCAAACCTTCAAATCCTAGAGTATAATATAGTTGATTTCGAGTAATTTGTTACATACCTGCGTGATAACCTGATGAGTGCAGGTCGAAAAGCTTAGTTATCATGTCTTTTTTTTGTGCCATATTATACTGTTAATACATGGTTGGGAGTGCGTTGGTACGATCTGGCAACACAAAAGGGTTTTATCGTGGTGTACTATACGCACGAGGCGCAAGCCGAGTGTGTTGGACACCACGATAAAAACGTCCATTTAATAACGTTAGAGGCTTAAATACTGCAAGGGCAACAGTAGCCTTTAATCATGGAGTCATGCTAGGTGTTTTCTTTGCTGCTGTACTACTGTACTAGCTCTTTCGATCCTATACAGACCTAAGACTAGAGCAGCACAGATACGACCTAGCATGCCGCCTTGATGAAAGGCTAGGGCGACAGGAGTCTTTGTTCTATTGCTGAAAACTGGGGACTTCACCCCTACGAAACTTGGCTTTCGGTGTAAAAAAAAGTTAATGTCCGTTTAACTTATGCCGCCGTCGAAAATGCGAGCGACTTTACTTTAGACGATGTTATATTAAAGATGTTATCAAAACATGTGGTAATCGATCAATTATAATATCTGATCGATTATGCAATACTAGCAGAAGTAGACTATTTTTTTTTCAAAACATGATTTATGGAATTTAAGCAAAAGCAGAGAATGTTTTTTTGTTTTTTCTAATGTATTAAAAAAAAACAATCAAAAATATTTATATTTATACAGTAAAAATTCAGTTTTATATCGGCCAGCAGTTTTAAAAATTTCTTTTTAGAACGGCCAACGGTTTTAAAAATATATAAAATATTTATAGATATGGATGTTTCTCAATTCTAACTGTTTTTTTAGCTTAACTGTGTTTAAGTTTCAGACAATTTTGGACAAGGACCCTTTATTGAAGATGTCCTTTGCATGATTGTAATAAAATGATATGTAGATACTTTCAATCTTTCTCAATCTTCCGCATCGCCAAAGAGTTTGAAAACGAAGAGTGCTCAGTCCAGAAATAAAGCACGTACATTGTGGTACAGAGGGAAAGTTACAGTCTTTATCAAGATGTTGGTATTTTTATAAAAAAATTCCCCATTTTTCTGTACATCGCTTAATTGGTAAAGCCGGAAAGGGCGAAATCTTGAAATTTTCTCTTCAAATACAAAGTCATGTCACAAAACAGATGATTATCAACTCTAACTGCACCAGGGACGAGGAGAGGGAGCAAAGAGAGATGTTTGTATTTTTGTTAAAGTTAAGAGCTGTGAAGTATTCAAGGCTTCAAGGTTTCAAGGTTTCTTTATTTTTTCCACATGTTTTTTCAGTATTTTACATATACACAAATTTATATTACATAATATCAAACAAAATTACGATAAGAAGTGTTTACATGAATGGAAAATTTTTAAAACAATTATACTATCATAATTTCGGTGATATCAGGCATAGTAAAGAAACAAAAGTGGAAGAGTCTATTAAAAAGCACAGCTTGTATTTTATAGAACCCTTTTGTGAGAAAAAATATACTTACAAATGCTCTAAGTTTATGGAAATAATTACGAAATATATATACTTTGCACTACCCCCCCCCCCCCCCCTTACACTACAAAACAGAATAATTGTGACAGTAGTATGTGTAGAAATAAATATATTGGAAATGATAACAGGCGATGACTTCAGTAGGAGAGAAGAAAGAGAGAGAGAGACAGACAGACAGATAGAGAAGGAAGATGAAGAAGGAAGATGAAGGATGGGGACGTTATACATTTTAATCCTTTCTGCAATGATGTTCTTTTCATTCCAGCTCAATTTTTGGTTCGAAATGAATTTTCCCTGTTATTTTTTACCATTTAGCAGTTACATGTATATCTATTCAGCAGGAATTTTTTTAGTCTACGTTTAAATGAAAAAATGGTGGGAGCTGATTTAATAGTATTATTTAAGGAGTTCCAGAACTGTGGTCCGGTATATATAAAAGTCTTTTGTGCAGTAGCTGTCCTGGTCATTGGTAGATGTAGCATATTTGATTGTCTCGTGGGGTATTTGTGTACTTCATTATTTTTCAAAAATATTTGCAATAAATTTTCTGGTAACTGATTTTTTTCCAATTGGTACATAAGACAACCGAGAGTGTACAAGTATAATTCATCAATTTTTAGGACCTTGTTATTATAAAAGAGAATGTTAGTTTGAGAACGATAGCTTTTATTGCAAATGATTCTCATTAGCCTCTTTTGTAGTAACATAACTTTATTGAGATTTTGTTTAATAGAGTAGCCCCATGCGAGTATACCATAATTCAAAAGGGATAAGACAAGAGTGCAGTATAATACATGCAAGGTGGGCTGTGGAAAAAAAATGTTTAATTTTGTTAATGACACCGGTGTTGCGTGATACCTTCTTACATAATTGAATAACATGAGATTTCCAGGAAAGACGGTCATCAATTGTAATACCCAGAAATTTGGTATTGGTTACCTGGGTAAGTACATGGTTGTTGAGAATTATAGGTTCTGGAAGTGCAGTAATACTTTTACTAAATATCATGAAATGGGTTTTATCAAGGTTAAGGGAAAGTTTATTTGCTGTTATCCAAATTGCTACGTTTTTTAACTCAATGTTGACGATTTCTGTGAGCAGGTGTGGATCATGATTGGTAAAAAATATGTTAGAATCATCAGCAAAGAGTATAAAGGATAATAGTCTGGATGAAAGATAAAAATCATTAATATACAATATGAATAGTAGCGGGCCTAATATGGAGCCTTGTGGTACTCCGCACGTTATGTCTCCTAAAGTGGATGAACAGTTATTAATAACTACAAATTGTTTCCTGTTTGTAAGGTAATTCCTGAACCACTCCAAGGCCTTTCCTCTAATTCCATAGTGATTCAATTTATGTAAAAGTATATCATGATTCACTGTGTCAAAGGCCTTGGAGAAGTCCAGGAATATGCCGATTGTGTGGGAATGATGGTCAAGTGCGTTCGTGACCTTGTCGATAAGAGTCAGTAACGCATGTGTGGTATTATGCTGTTCACGAAAGCCAAATTGAACATTACTCAGTATGTTATATTCATCAAGAAAACTAATTGTTCTGTTATACATGATCTTTTCCAGGATCTTGGAAAAAGTTGTTAGTAACGAGATAGGACGATAGTTAGTGATCTGATGGGTATCACCCTTTTTAAATATTGGGACGACTTTTGCAATTTTCATTTGGTTTGGTACTATACCCGAGGATAAAGATATGTTATAAATATGTGACAGAGGAACAATGATGTCTGGAAAGATATGCTTTAGCAAAGTATTAGTTATATTATCGAATCCAGGGCTCTTGTGGTTTTTAAGTTTTAGTGCAATTCCAGTAATTTCAGCAGAGTCTGTTGGGTACAAAAATAATGTATTAGGGTTAGGTTGGTTCATGTAATCCATAAAATGTTTATTGGTACTAGGTATGTTTACGAAGTAATTATTAAAACTTTCTACAATTACTTTTGAGTCATCAATTAAGTTACCATTAACTTTGACAGTGTTAATTAGCCTTTTTTGGTCATTCTTCTTGAGGACACCGTTTATAATTTTCCAGGTACCTTTCATATCGTTTTTGCTAGAAAGTATTTTGGCGGCATAATAATTCTTTTTAGCACTTCTTAGGAGACTAGTTAAAACATTTTTGTATTTTGTATATTTTATTCGTGTTTGATGAGTATTGTCGCGCTTATATTTGTAATACAGTTTATTTTTCTTATTTATAGATCTTAAGAGGGCTTTAGTAATCCATGGTGATCGAGGATTTTGATTTTGTATTTGTAGTTTCTGGAATGATTTCATTATATACAAGTGTTAACGTCTCCATAAATTTGTCAAATGATTCATTACAATTTTCTGTTTCTAAAACATCGGTCCAGTCAAGAGAACGTAATCTTTCCTTAAGACGAGCAATACTATCATGGGTCAGGCTACGTGGTCTTAGAGATGGAAGTTGTGTATATTTAGTAGGATCAGGAAATTTAGCAAAAATAGGGAAGTGATCCGTGATATCTGTGATTAATATTCCAACTTCAGGATATGGGTGAACATTTGATAATATGTGATCTATAAGTGTTGCTGAGTGTTCAGTTATTCTTGTAGGTCTAACTATTAATGGGACAAGAGAGTGTGAAAGAGTGAGATCAAGATAGCTGTGAGTCAGATTATCGTTAAGATTAAGTAGGTCAATATTAAGATCTCCCATTATGAAACACTGTCTATTCGTTAGAAGGGGGTTGGATAAAATTGATTCAAATTGGTCTAAAAAATCATTACAACTGGTGCTAGGAGGTCGATAGATGATACCAATTAAAATAGCTTTCTTTCCAGGATTAAGGATTTCAATAAAAAGACTTTCTAAAGCTGAAGTTATATTCATGTCAGTGTGTATCTTAAATTGGTACCTTGTAGAAATATATGCCGCAACCCCTCCCCCTCTTCTTGGCCTATTATTTGTGATTAGTGTATAACCAGGTAGGGATAGAAGAGAACATGTATTGTCGGTTAACCAGGTTTCAGTAAGTCCTATGACAGATGCATTATATTTGATATTTTCTAATGTCATACGGAGGTTGTCAAAATTTCTGTTTAAACTTCTGATGTTAAAATGTAGCATGGAAAATTTGGTTTCTGTTATATTGAATTCAGCTGCAAACTGCTCTTCGTTATAATATTGGGCAACATTATTGGGCACTTCATCATTTAAGTCAAAATCATATTCAAAGACAGCTTGTTGTCTGTTAAAAAGATCAGTTATGTCATTTATAGAGTCGTTATGATTTGTACTTGAGTCATGGCTAAAGTTATTATTATCATCATCATGTAGGCCTACAGCAAAAACAGAGGTATTTTCGTCATCACTTACAAAAGGCAATATATCTGTAGGTAAACTATCCATTTGAAAAAGATATACGCGTCAAGCGGAAGTTGGAAAGTATGCAGAAGCTTTTAAATGCTTGTGTCCCCATAGAAGAATGAGATGAAGAGAAAGGTGTTAGAAAAGGGCCATAAAAAGGAAAAGGAATAGTTGAAGAACGAGATGATAGAAGAGAACAATGAACATAAAAAAGAATAAAAGGAATGTAACGACAGAGTACGAATAGTAGGGACAGATACAATGAGTAAAACAGACAAAGCAAAATTATGAGTGCACAGAGACAAAATTTTCACTACGTTTTGCTGATGCTGGGCCCCTCAAATGAAATAGGTAAATGCGTATTGACCGATGAATTCATGTATACACACTCAGAAATGCCGGCTAAAAATCACTAGGCCATTCAATAAATGAACCCACCACCAACCGTTGGCAAAAAGCAAAAAACAGACAAACAAACAAACAAATTCATATGTTTTACATGCATACCTCTTCCAACCAACAGCTGGCAGGCCCATATCCTAAACAA
The DNA here is from genome assembly GCA_025617745.1 of Heliocidaris erythrogramma. Taxonomy (NCBI): domain Eukaryota; kingdom Metazoa; phylum Echinodermata; class Echinoidea; order Camarodonta; family Echinometridae; genus Heliocidaris; species Heliocidaris erythrogramma. The sequence goes on from CM046862.1 coordinate 55,028,351, forward strand.
CCCGACGACCCCCAACCAACACCTCTGAGAATGTAGAAGCAAATAAATTAAGGATACGTTTTGTCTATTGCCTCTTGCTCTTAAATCGTACCATGTTTGCACAGTATACATTTCATCTACCAGAAAAAGGCCATTGTACCCCCAACAGCCAGAATGTAACCCGCATAGGTCATTCGCTTTTAGGGCGGACAAGCACAGAGCACCAAAACGCAAAAAGTATCTGACGGGAATGCCCCAAAATTAAAACAAATAATGAAATGCTATCTTTTTTCTAAATCAGAACATTTCATTTGATATCATGATTATTGCAAATTAAATGGATGAAAGACCTATAATATAAATCTATTGGCATTATTCTGTTAAAAGTCAAAACAGAAAAGGCTTTATTAAAATGAGATTACGTCCGAGGAATTCCTTATACAAATATATTGATTAATTAGGTATGGCGTATCCAAGATTCTCGTATTTTTTTTGGTGGTGTATCCATGCATGCACGACCTACTACGTGCCAGTCGAAATCAAATCTGACACTTCTTAGTTACACATCGAATGAAAGGAAATGTGTTCCCCCACCCCTGGCACAGAATGGACATGAAATATGTGACAACTTTTTTTCCCCTTGCTTGTCGAAATCTCAGAATAGAAGGCATCTTTTTGTTCGTTAGGCGTGAGCCCCATCCCTTCCCCTTGCATGCTTTCCTGGCTACACCACCAATATAAATAAAAGAAAACAGTGTAGGGGCTTGCTCCGAAGCCCTAACCAGCGTAATAGGGACTAATGGCTATATACAAATAATGGTAAAAAGGGAAAAAGCGGCATCAGTACTTTGAATTTAATTAACTAGTCACCAACAACAGCAGCTGATGATATAATTATATATCATATTATATCATATTATATTATATCATATTATATTATATTATATTTCCAGTCCTATTCTGTCTTGCCCGCCCCAGCTCTCTCTCTCTCTCTCTGTCTCTCTCTCTCTCTGTCTCTCTCTCTCTCCCTTCCCTCCCTCCCCTTCACGGGTTTTCATTTTCTCATGCTCTCTTACTCCCTTATTCTCTCACGACCGATCTGTAAAAATGACTCCAATAGAAATGAGGACAAAATAATGATCTCTTATTTTTTTTTCAATCTCAGCATATGAGATCCACCACCAACACGATGCAATCCCATTCTTCACATCCATGACAGAATAGCAAGGGCGGATCCGGGGGAGGGGGGGGCAATTGGCCACGGTCCCCTTTTTGAAACCCAACTGGTATACCTTAAGTGCACACAAGGCCGTACGCAGCGGGGGGGGGGGGGGGGGGCAGGGGGGGGGGGGGCAGTTGCCCCCCCCCCAGAAATTTCAAAATCATACTTTTTTTAAAATCGGGTTTTAGACTTTTAAATTATCCAATATTGAAAGCGATCATCTTGCCCCCCCAGGAAAATATTTCTGCGTACGGCCTTGAGTGCACAGTAAAAAAAGAATCATTGCATACTTAATTGTGTACTTTTCCGTCTCTGTGCCCCTCTTTTACAAAATCCTGAATCCGCCCCTGGAATAGGAATTACATTCTCTTGAACTGCAAACTACAGGCATACGCGGGCTCTTGCCTAAAACGTAAATAAAACCGGATCGAGCACCATTAATTTGGGAGTCCATGCATGGGGCTAACAACAGTCTATTACCATCCGAAAAATACTTGCAAAAAGGCCCAGCCTAGCTACAGGCATCTTGTCAGTCACTATTCAATCGCAGGTAATCTGCTTGATCTAACATTTGGCTAGGCGTAATTTTAGGTTGTTTGCTGACGATTCCAATATTTTTTATTCTTTACCTTCACAGTGAAAACAAATTTATTAATTTAGAAATAACAGATAATTTAAGTTAGTGAATCGTGTGATGCAAATAAAATCACTCTTTTTTTAAAAATCCTTTTATTTCAAAAGTTATAATAAAAGGGTAACAGTCAGTCCCAGGATACAAGTTCTTCAACATTGTACAGGGTGTATATATATATATATATATATATATATACAATCATATGACAAAAACAAGGCAATAGGCATATAACAAATCGAGTACACAATTATGTATATCAAATACATGTATGAACAAAATAATGGTAACATTATTATCATTATTAATATTATTATTATTATTACTATTAATAATAACAATATTGTTATATTATTACTATTATTACTTTATTATTATATTGTTATTAGTAGTATTGTTATCATCATCATCATTAGTACTTTTATTATTATTGTATTATTATATTATCATTACTATTTTTATTATTTTTATTATTATTATTATTATTATTATTATTATTATTATTATCGTGATCTCCTTCATTAAGTATCGAGGTTGAAAGGATGTATATTATTTTTACACCGTCTTACATTCTTGAACACAGAATAGAAAATATATATATACATGTGTAATATGAATATAGAGCATTGAGAGAATAAACCATAATGATTTTACTGCAGGGGGATTACATATTGATATATGAATGGTGTAGAATGATATAAGCATTTTTACAATATGGAACAAAAACGTCATACCAAATGGTGGAGACTATATTAATATAAAAATTCGTACTGAAATACATAAACTGCTTATTTTAAAGTCTATATACGCAATGAAAGCCTAGAAAACCAATGTCTATCTATATCAATTTGGTCTGTTAAGCCGAAAGTTTGGGGACATAATATGGGTATATTTAATCTAACAGAGTTATGTCCGTCCAAGAAGGGTCTGACCTTGCGTTGAATATAACATAGGAACCAATAAGTGCTAATCGGCTTAACTTATTCACGACACTCTTAGATGCTTTCTCCCCAACAAAACGGAATATTTTTTTATTTGCTTTTGGTTTTCCTTTGTGACTACCCCCCCCCCCCCCACCCCCTGCTGCCAATCTCAAAGCAAACCAAGTGTGACTCGATATCCTTCCCCTTGATATCCTAGTTTAACTGATAATACCGTTCGACTTTCCTATCCCGGGCTTTCTTTATGTTGGGTTCAAAGGGGACGGTGAGTTCTACAAGGACTACCCCGTTTACCTGGAAAATACAATACAATGTCTGGTTTTTCGGTAGTAGGGAGTACATGAGGGGGAACTGTTCAACCACTTACTCTACTGCCTGGTAAATCTGCGTACAAAGACATAGTTACCTGGGTTTTGTCGGCTTTATCCTTTAACTCAGTTACCATATACCTCAGAACACTATTATGTCTATAAGTGAGTCGACCTTGGGATAAAGCGGTTGGACACATATTGAGGATATATTGTAGGGTTCCCCTCCCGCTACATAATGGGCATTTTTCAGTTAGTGTTTTCCCCCATAACATCAGGTTGTCAGGACTGGGAAGGCAATCTATAGCAGCCCTTGCTGCAAAAGCGAATGATGACACGAGACGTACTCTCTAAAAAAAATCGAGTGATCACTGACGTGACTCTCCGGGCGAGTGAAAATGGACTGAAAATAGAGTGAAAAGCACTCTTTTCTTTTTAGAGAGCACTCGATATTCACTCAATATTCACTCCTAAACAAGTGATCACTGACGTGACTCCCTGGGAAGTGAAAATAGAGTGAAAATTCACTCTTTTTTTTTAGAGAGTAGCTCTATATCCGTTGCTAGTGCCAAGCTTCCGGCGTAGGCGCCTTTATCACGGCTATAAAACATACAAATAATACAAAGTAATACGAACTAAATATAACATAATCAAAGGCACTGAGAGGTAACATAATAAAGTGAATGGGGTAATAGACAAATGAACGGTAACGGAATTACATAGAAACATATAACTACAGTATCTGAGTATACGTATGTATAATAATAATATAAGTTGACAGGTACCTGTGTTGTTGCTTGAGATAGTGTGGAGACTGAGGGCTGGGTTTGGATTTGGCGGGAAGAGGATTAGTGGGTGGGTATTGTGGGTAATATATATATTATTTATTTTTAATACCCACGGATAGTGCAATGCAATGCTGCATTTCTGTTTAAAATCTGGACATGAAGAAATTTCTGTTATCCATTAAAGAAGAGCATGTTTCCAGTGCCTGGTTAGTTTTGTACTAAAGGGAAAAATGAAATTGTGAAAAAGAGGAGTAAACATAAGATTGTAAAATACAAGTTTCTGGTATATATTCATTATGCAATTAGCATGTAAATGAAAAGCCTGAATGTGAAAGTGTTTGAAGATAAAATACTACTGCTCCAAAAAAAAAAAAGGAATACAACAGAATTAGAGTATGTAAAGTGAACTGTGATCATTAGATTTAAATGTTCATGTTTCCACTAACGGTGGAGTCCAAGTACATGACGTAATTCACGAAGATTACTTAGTATTAGTTTCTACTGTTGTATTTGTTTTGTAATAAAGTCGTAGGCTAATGCAAGAAACATGAAAGAGTTACAGGTATATGAACACTGGTGTAGACAGGGGGCACCGGGAGCCATGCCCCCCCCCCCCCCCCCCTATTCAGGCACTTAAAAAAAACGAGAGCGAAAAACGGGGAAGTGAGAGAAAAGGGCCTAAAAGGCGCTACAAGCCGTTATCTGGCTCTCAAAATTTGCTAAAACGTCAAAGTTTTCGCGCTTCGCGCGCGAAGGGGGGAAATAACTCTCCTCTCCCTGCACCCATCCCTGTTATCATGGGTGTCGATAAGATAAGAATTATGATTTCCTTAAAACTAATAATTACCCAAACTCATGATGTTTGATCTTGAAATACCATCACATTCTTTAATGATTACATTATGTATATTATGCTATTATGATTCTGAATATACTTTACTTTGTAATTATGAAAAATGCAGAAATAAAACAGTACGAAAAAAGCAGAAAAAATATTAATGAAAGTTTGAACGAAATCCGAGAAGAAATAAGAAAGTTATGAATTTTTAAAGTTGTAATCAATCGAACACAAATTTGCGAGTCCGTGACGTATCTTGCGAGTTCCCCTCCAATTATAGCTCAGTAGAGAAAGTGTCATAAAATTTCATTTTCTTAGTTTTAGACGAAAGAATAGATTTGTTTAATACAGTTTTTGTGTACAAATATTTGATAAATGTTATTTATGATGCTTATATGATTAAATATTATTTCTTTTGAGAAAAAGGAAATTGAGTAGGCCTATATGATGAATGCAAAGAATAGACTGAAGTAGATGATACTGGACGATAAGCCAGTTCGGGGTTAGCGCATGGTACAAATGACCCCAAATATCCACAGATATTTTAGACATGGAGGGTCCCTTTATGTGCACTTCAGAAAAATAACTCTGGGAGTGATAGAGGTGCCTCATGAATAGCTTTTGTTTCCCCATTTAAAAAGAATACTTCCACCTGGATATCATGGAATGCACCATTAGTGCATAATTGAATAATGATTACATGACATTCATGAGCACATATCGAATATTAGTATCAGTGGGTTTTAGAATTTGGTACAGATGACCTTTATCTGCTCATGCTCAGATTGCATCTCCGAAGTGGCTTATTAGATTGCAACCTAATTTGCATAATGTCCATTTAAAAACATAATAGGCTTACATGCTGCAAGGGCGATGGGAGTCTTTGTTCTATGGTAACCAGCAGGAGGCTTCACACCCATGAGAACTTGGCCTTCGGTTTAAATAAAGAAATGTTAATCTTATCCCGCCTTCGAAAATACGAGCTACTTTATTTTATAGAATGTCACGTTCAAAATCAAAACATGTACTAATCGATCAATTTCGACATCTGATCGATATGCAATAATCGCCGAAGTCGACTGGTAGTTACTAACACAAGTGGACTTTTTTTCAATTATAATTCAAATAACTTTAGGAGAAACAGTCGTGATATTGTTTTAATAGTTAAATAGTTTTTCTTTATTCATCTTGCAATAAAAAATGTCAAAATCCCAGTAAAGATATCGAAATATTTTTATGTACAGTTCAAAATTGAATTTCAGGGGCTTCAACGATTTAATATAAATTATAAAATATAATATATATGTTATGTTTCCCTAGAAATTTTAAAGGATAATTTAGTAAATATAAACTAATTTTGGCTGAGGATACTATCATGGATATGAAAATGTCCTTAAACTTTCCAATGCATGAAAGAAATAAGAGAAACAGAACGAAGGATTCAGGACGGAAGGACGAAGAAAAAAACTTTACGAGCTCCCATTCCTCATGTGTCCGTTTGGAAGAAAAAGAATCGTTATTTGCACATGTTATTAAACAAATATTTTTAAAAATATTACAAAAATATGGAAAGTAAACACTTTCTTCAGTTCCGATTTTCATACATCATCTGATAACATACAATAAATTTGGTTCAAAATTAGAAATTGCAAAAATGGACAGTTTATATTAATTTGAAAATTGGAAACAAAAGATCAAACTTACATCATGGCTTTTGTTGCGTTTACAGCCCCCGCTTGCTTATGAATATAAGAATGAGAAATTGTGTTAACATGATTCTTGCTTGTGTAATGCACAAACCACATTTTCTTGGGAATAATTACATTTTAAATTAAATGTCAGATTATTCTCCCCAAAATGTAGTTTGTGCAATACACAAACACGAAGTCATTTGCCATTCTCCGTGTGGGCTTTGTATACAGTTTTGTCAGTCTAAAGAAAGAATATCGCTATTTAGTGTAATGTGGTGAATTGATGACAATGAATTTGTTCCTGGTGCAGTCGTCTGCTGAGGTCTGCATGATGGGTTTTTTTTTTATTATGATCGATTACAAAATATGTAAAAGCCAACTTGAAATTACCATATCATATTCTTTCGAAGTATCATGTGTAATGGAATTTGCAGTCACTGTTGTGAAATGTGTTATTAATTATAATAATATAAATATTTCAGTTGCTTTTTTAATCTTTAAATATAGTAAATAAAACTCAAAAGTAAGGCAATTTCTAATATATATCAACGGCTAAAGTTTATTTATATTTTCAAATATTTTCTAATTGAAACATGTCTCTGTTGACCTATAATTGTCTACCCTCCCGTTAAAGGGTAGAGACTTTTGACCACTTTTGGCGGGGGCTGAATTCGGTTAGCTACCGAATTTCGGTCACTACAATAAACCAAAGAAAACAAATTCTGCACGTCAAGATTACTCGAAAAATGTTGTCCACGAGCCTGGAAATGGTCAACCAGTCTTTCCCACTCTCCCAATTTAGTGACCCACTAAATTTACTTACATTGACCAGTCAAAATGGACGTACTACTCAATCACAGATTATGGACGTTTTAATGCCGCGAGAGGGCGCCGTGTTCGTTACCTGACAGAGAGGCTAACTCCGCTTCTGCATCCGACTTTCTTTGGGGAAATTTCTGGCGGGTCAAAAGTGCACACTGCTCCCGTTTTTCATGTATTAGCCTATGAAGCCGAAATGTTTCTCAGCGAAAATTTTGGCCTGCACATATAACTTATTAACATAAAATTGAACTGTACTTGGGCTCTACTCTACTTGTGTAGTCAAAATGAGCGGGAGATGATGAAGAACAAGAAAAAAAGAAAATAAAGAAGAAGAAGGAGAGGAAGAAGAAGAAGAGGAAAGGGAGCAAGAAGAGGAAGAGGAAGAAGCGGAAGCAGAAAAAAGAAGATGAAGAAAAAAATAAGAGGAAGAGGGAAAAGGGGAAGAGGAATAAGATGACAAAGAAGAAAAAGAAGATGAAGAGGAAAAGGAAACGGAGGAGGAAGAAGAGGTAGAAGAAAAAAGAAGATGAAGAAGAAAAAATAATAGGAGGAGGAAGCTAGAACAGGAAGAAAAAGAACAACAAGAACAAGAGGATTTGAAGGTTTGCATGGTGAAGTTGTAATTCAGAAAAACTCCACAGCCACACCTATCCACTTCATCCATAACATTTATTTATTATATTCATCATTAGGATACTCATTCTGATGTCATTATTTCACCCTTATTCCATATGTATGTTTTAACCTTAATTTCTTCCCTCAACAGGATGTCATGTTTCTCTCCACAGATTATCCACAGTCCTAATTCCCCTTTTGTTTCCAGCTTATCCAGAAGGTTAATTGGTTTCTTAGTCCTATTGTTCACTTGTTTTCAATGTCTTTTCAACGCAGGATTAGTTTGACGTTACTTATCCTTTCAATGCAGGTACCTTAATGTAATTTATCCTTTCAAGGCAGGTACTTTCATGTAATTGTTACTATTTCTTTCTATACTAATTCCGTGATGTTATTGTTTGCCTCCATTTTAGAAGCTGTAGAATTTCTACCGCTTCACATATAAATTCTGCTGATTTATTCGCTCTTCTTATTCTCCTGACGACGGCCAGAGCATTCTGACCGGAACGTGGAGTTATTCCAACTCACATGGTTGTACCGCAAACCCTTTTTTCTGAAGAACAAGAGGATGAAGAAGAAAAAAAAAACGAAGAAGAAGAAGAAGAAGAAGAAGAAGAAGAAGCCCTCCTTTGATATTGAATTTCCCTTCATTGAACGCTTTCCTTGTGCCTTGCAGATCTGGCATATCATATCTCAAGTAAAACTGAAGTACAAAGAGAAAATGTGCTCTCCATGACCCCATATGTACCACCATGCACTGGCTGCCTTTGCATGTACCCCCCCCCCCCAAAAAAAAATAATAATAATAACAAATAAATAAAATAAAACAAATTAATACAAAATAAAATAATGAAAAAAATAATAGATAAATAAATAAATATATAAATAAAATACCCCCCCCCAAAAAAAAAATAAAATAAATAAATAAATAAATAAAATAAAACAGCAACAAACAAAACAAACCTCAAATATCTGATTTTTCTTCTTTTTCCTCTACATTTTTCTTCTTGTAAAATGAGTCCATCAACAGAAACCCCACACAAATCAGCCTATCAACCATTATTCAAGGTTGCATAAGGCTGCATTTACACCAATCCACCATCACACTTCAGAACGAATGCCATATTGTGCCTGCATCATCATCATCCTCATCATCATCATCATCATCATCACATCTTTCACAAAATTATGGGAAAAACAACAAATAGAAGTTTCTCAGTGTGAAATGATGTTTATTAAAATAGCTCACTTATCAACTAAAAGTTAATGCTCTCTTGAAATGCAGATTATAACATATGGTTCATGGACAACAAATCATGGGGCAGGTGAGGGGGGCGGCATACCGATTTCTATTTTATTTCATTTTGTAAGCAAACAAGTTTAAATCTATCGTGACATCCAATATATACATTAGGTGGATTGTAATATATATCCATGTACATCCCTTCACATTATCATCAGAATATACAAGACATCACCTTACTGCCGAAAATGATATGAGGTGATGTTTGTCCAAATAATTTTTTAGTTTTGAAAATTTCGGCGTGGGCTGAAACTCACGAGCGCCTGATTCGTTTGCCTAGAAACATGCCCCAGATCCTGAACCCCCCCCCCCCCCCCACCAACAACAACAAAAAAAGATCCAGGGCACCTGCAACTTTTGCTATCGTAGCCGTAGGCAAAGCGCAGTTAGCCGGCCAGGATCGGCGCACCCTAAACTAACAGACCACTGGGTAAGATCTTACCCGGCGCGGCCCAGCTTCCCAGAGTGAAAATCTTGCGCATTCAGTGTCATGATCATTTTTGTGTTGGTCAACATCTACCGCAGATTGTCGGTAATGAAGCCATGCGCTCAACTTTTTAGGTCTGAGCGCTATCATAATATAGAGATCTGCGGAAAATTTCTGATCTTTTCGAAAAATATTACCAGTAGACTATTCAAAGTGTCGGTTTTATAGTTCAATCAACGATAATAGTTTTGTTTTGTTATGCAAGGGAGGGGGAACTGGATGGAATGTGGGATAATACGTTTTGTACAGTGAACTCAGCAGCCACGACGAACACATCCCAATTATTAAGAGGAACGTTAAACAAAATACATATTTACTTACATTTCATGGCATCATACGGCATTACTATCATAAGAATGTCCCCCGGAGAATCTTCTGCTTTCGTGAGATTTACTACATTTTTTTGATTAATGGTAAAGTTCTTGCATGGATTGAATCTTATCTGGCTGATAGCAAACAGACCGTTGAAATGGATGATACAAAGTCAGAGCCTCAGAGGTGTTCAAGGTACCTTTTGGTGTCCATCAAGGGTCGCATCTAGGCCCCTACTGTTCACGTTGTACACAAGCAGACTCCTTACAAATATTAAAAAGGAGTTCCCTATTATTACTGTTATGCAGCTGACACACAAATATATATGTCATTCTGTCCTAACACACCAAACGAAGACTATTGTATCAATGTATTAGAAACATGTATTGAGTATATTAGAGTCTGGATGTTACAAAACAAACTGATGTTGAATGATAAGAAAACAGAACTGCTGGTCATTGGTACTCCACGTCAGGTATCTAAGTTCAAGTCAAATGGTGTATCAGTAGGTGACAGTGTTATACAACCATGCAATAACGTCAGAAACTTGGGAGTCTTATTTGATACCCAGTTAAATATGGAATCACAAATTATAAATTAGATTATTGCAATAGTTTATTGTATGGATTACCCGATTCACAGATAGTCAAGTTGTAGCGGATTCAAAATGCATGTGCAAGATTGATTTGTAATCTCCATAAATTTCCCCATGTTACATTATTTTTAAGAGAATTACATTGGCGGCCCATACGCAAGAGAATTGAATTTAAGATGTTAATGGTAGTTTATAAAGCACTAAATGGTCAGGCCCCTAGTTACATTACTGAATTATTGAATCTAAAATCTCAAACCCATGGTCATAATCTTCGTAGTACACAAGACACGCTGACATTGCAGATCCCCCAAATTAGAACAAAAGTAACACTTGGTGACCGATCATTTTTCTGTGCAGCTCCTAGACTATGGAATAAATTACCCATAGATATTAGGACATCTCAAACATAACAAAGCTTTAAAACAAAAGTGGAAACCTATTTGCTTAAAACATTGACTTATAATTCACACGATATCATTTATGATCATGCATTAAAAATATATATACCATTGTCCATTAGAATAGCATCTAGGAGCTCTTTGCAGCGCAGTAGAATATATAAATATAGTTTCTGCACTCTATGAATGATTTATTATTATTATTATTATTATTATTATTATTATTATTATTATTATCAGCGTACGCAGCCCGTCCGTGCCTGCAAATCAGATACGCAAGCTAACAGACCAAAGACAGCCAAATGCGATTCAGCGATCGGTCTCCATTTGCTGAACAATCCAGCTTGCGCACAAATCTGTGCCGACGATATGTCCAGGGCCAGAAGCGTAGCGCATTTTACGCTTTCCGGAAGCCGCCTACATTCAATCGCATTAACCCCTTTTGTGTAGACAAAAATAGTCCAGGCTTTGCGATTGTTCTGAAATTACGGCGTCCGGGTTCACCGAGTATAATATATAGGATTTGAAGGTTTGCATGGTGAAGTTGTAATTCAGAAAAAGGTTTGCGGTACAACCATGTGAGTTGGAATAACTCCACGTTCCGGTCAGAATGCTCTGGCCGTCGTCAGGAGAATGAGAAGAGCGAATAAATCAGCAGAATTTATATATGAAGCAGCAATTCACTTAATAAAAATGGATGCAAACAAATAACATAGAAAGAAATAGACCACGTTTACACAGAGTGAACTCGAGTTCAAATTCGACAGCGAATTCAATTGCGACCTGGAATTAGCATAAATTATTTTTCGGTGGGCTGTTTACACCAAGCGTTGGACGAACTCGAATTCAGAAGGAAAGTGAATTCGACTTGATTACGCCCTCGCTTGGTGGGAATATCGTGATTATCAACTTCCGGGTTAAATTTGTGAAAACCCCGCGAGTGAGTTCAAAATGGCGGTAGCGAGTATTGTAAGCGCAGTCATTTTGATCTGGTTTCGTATGATTTTACGTCGGAATAGGAATATCCTGATCAATAATTATACGCGACAGCAACGTGTCAGATCTGCTCGTCGAGCAGACCGTTTAAGAAGATGGCGGGAAGATTTTTTTCTTCAATCCAGCCGCTTCTTTTTTTTTGGGGGGGGGGGGGGGGGAGGGGGGCGAAAGACTGCAAAAGGTAGAATTTACAAGATACCTCAGTGATTTACTGGTTAAATATTGTTTAACATTAGAATAGTTTGAGCTATGCAACGCAATGCTTCATTCATAGTGTAATTTTCCAATATCTTTGCGTGAATAAACCTATAAACTTGACAACTCTGTTAAGCCTCCATGTCAGTTTTTCACACATTTACCTTTTGTACCATGATGGGTCAGAATCGATATGTGACCCGCTCCCACAAACCTGCCGTAATGGGTAAAATTTTATTTTAAAGATTTGCTTGTAGCTAAATTGCTCAAATAGCCAGCCTTTTCTATTTATTTGGATGTATTGTCTGAATTGTCCTGGTGACTTCGGCGGGTTTTGTAGGATCGTTCGTGCGTTGTGGTTCACTTGTTGGATGACGCTTTAATATTTACTGACGCGTTGCTTAGCAATACCGGAAGTGACGTATGACGGGGTCACTGGCTGGATATTTGCTAGTCGACTTTCAATTACGTGTCCGTTCACACAGCAAATAGCGAATTTAAATTCGATAAAAGTCGAGTTTGAATTCGATAAATGTTGCTCTGGGTCGTCATTCGAATTCGAGTTTTGAACTCGAGTTCTAATTGCGACTACCCTGTTTACACACAAATGAACTCGAGTTCAAATTCGACTAAAGTCGAGTTCAGTCTCTGTGTAAACGGGGTCATAGTAACAGTAACATCAAAGTACCTGCATTGAAAGGATAAATAACATCAAGGTACCTGCATTGAAAGGATAAGTGACATCAAACGAAACAATGAAAACAAGTGAACAATAGGACTCTGGAAACAAAAGGGGGATTGGGACCGTAGGTAATCTGTGGAGAGAAACATGACATCCTGTTGAGGAAAGAAATTAAGGTTAAAACATACATATGGAAAAGGTGAAATATTGACAACAGAATGAGTATACTAATAATAAATGTTGTGAATGGCTGTGGAGAGAAAGGCGAAAAAACAAAGATAATGAACAAATTGAGGAGAGAAACATGAAATCCTGTTGGAGATAATCTGTGGAGAGAAACAAGTCATCCTGTTGAGGAAAGACATTAAATTTAAAACATACATGTGGAAAAAAGGGTGAAATAATGACATCAGAATGAGTATCCTAATGATGAATATAATGAATGTTATGAATGAAACAACAAAACAAAGGTAATGAACAAGTTGAGGAGAGAAACATGAAATCCTGTTGAGGGAAGCAATTGTGGTTAAAATACATAAAAAATTATAACACTAGTTATTATTGGAAGAGTGAAAACCAAATGTCGCTGATCTGTAAACCCTTGTCCTGTGTAACTGTGTTATGTTTGTGAATCTCGATGGCTTCACGGACCCTCCTGGTATACCAGTTGGAAGCGGGGGCTACAAGTTTGGTGTCTTCCCAGTTAATCTGGTGATCACGAGTGACAGAATGATTGATAATGGCAGATCGGTCGTAGTGACCAAGTCTCCCATGGGCACGGTGTTCCTTGATGCGAGATTTGATGTCCCTCCCAGTCTCTCCGATGTAGACCTGACCACAGGAACATGGTATGCGGTACACTCCTGGTTTGCTGTCGGGAGAAGCTGTGTCTTTGTGTGTGTAGAGAGACTTGTGAAGTTTGTGTTTAGAACTGAAGAAAACCCGTATGTTGGCCTTCTGTAGGACTCGTTGAATGCGGTGAGAGACAAGACCTGTGAAGGGAATAGTGCAGGACGAGATGTGTCTGGTTGGTGGGGGAGCATGGGGTTTGTTGATAGATGTGCGTATTTCCTGAGGAGGGAAACCATTGTTGACTAAGGCTGCTTTGATGTGTTTTAACTCGTCGTCAAGGCTGGTTGAGTCGCAGACGTTGTGAGCTCTCCTGATCAGGGAACTGGAGACCGAACGTTTGACGGACAGATGGTGGAAAGATCGGAAGTTTAGATAGCGGTCTGTGTGGGTAGGTTTACGGTAAACACTATGGGAGAGTGAACCGTCAGGCTTGTGGGTGATCAAAACATCAAGAAAAGGAAGAGAGTTATTGTTTTCTGCTTCTGACGAGAAGCTGATGGAGGGGTGATGTTTGTTGAGAAAATCCTGGAAATTGTTCAGCTTTTCCGGACCGTGCGGCCAAATGACAAACGTGTCGTCAACGTAACGGAGCCAAAGTGTGGGTTTATACGGTGCTGTGGAGAGAATAGTAGTTTCGAACTGTTCCATGAAGAGATTAGCTATAACTGGGGAGAGTGGCGAGCCCATGGGGGCACCTTCTGATTGGTTGTAGTACTTATCCCGCCACTGGAAGCTGGTGGAGGTAAGACATAGGAGAAGAAGGTCATATATCTGTTGGGGAGATAGTGGGGTTCTGTCCTGGAGATCAGTGTCATGCTGTAATCTAGTTCTGGTGATGTCGCAAGCTTCTTGAATGGGGATGCTGGTAAATAAAGAGTCAACATCAAAACTAACTAGTATGTCTGTGGAGTTGAGCTTGATGTCATTGATGATTGTGGTGAAGTGATGAGAATTGCGGACATGATGTTGCGACTGACCTGTGAGGGGTTGAAGGATGTGTGCGAGATGTTTAGCAAGATTGTAGGTGGGGGAACCACGTGAGGACACAATCGGGCGGAGAGGAATGTCTGGTTTGTGAATTTTTGGTAGACCAAAGAACACTGGGCAGGAGCTGGAGGAAGGAAGAAGAAAACGATAAACTCGTGGAGGGAACAGGCCAAGTTTATTGAGCGAACGAAGTTTGTCGGTGACGCGTCGTTTGATGTTGGGTGTCGGGAGTCTTTGTTCTATTGCTGAAAACTGGGGACTTCACCCCCTACGAAACTTGGCTTTCGGTGTAAAAAAAAGTTAATGTCCGTTTAACTTATGTCGCCGTCGAAAATGCGAGCGACTTTACTTTAGACGATGTTATATTAAAGATGTTATCAAAACATGTGGTAATCGATCAATTATAATATCTGATCGATCGGTAATCGATCAATTATAATATCTGATCGATTATGCAATACTAGCAGAAGTAGACTATTTTTTTTTCAAAACATGATTTATGGAATTTAAGCAAAAGCAGAGAATCTTTTTTTGTTTTTTCTAATGTATTAAAAAAAAAAACAATAAAATAAATTGATATTTATACAGTAAAAATTCAGTTTTATATCGGCCAGCAGTTTTAAAAATTTCTTTTTAGAACGGCCAACGGTTTTAAAAATATATAAAATATTTATAGATATGGATGTTTCTCAATTTTAATTGTTTTTTTAGCTTAACTGTGTTTAAGTTTCAGACAATTTTGGACAAGGACCCTTTATTGAAGATGTCCTTTGCATGATTGTAATAAAATGATATGTAGATACTTTCAATCTTTCTCAATCTTCCGCATCGCCAAAGAGTTTAAAAACGAAGAGTGCTCAGTCCAGAAATAAAGCACGTACATTGTGGTACAGAGGGAAAGTTACAGTCTTTATCAAGATGTTGGTATTTTTAAAAAAAAATTCCCCATTTTTCTGTACATCGCTTAATTGGTAAAGCCGGAAAGGGCGAAATCTTGAAATTGTCTCTTCAAATACAAAGTCATGTCACAAAACAGATGATTATCAACTCTAACTGCACCAGGGACGAGGAGAGGGAGCAAAGAGAGATGTTTGTATTTTTGTTAAAGTTAAGAGCTGTGAAGTATTCAAGGCTTCAAGGTTTCAAGGTTTCTTTATTTTTTCCACATGTTTTTTCAGTATTTTACATATACACAAATTTATATTACATAATATCAAACAAAATTACGATAAGAAGTGTTTACATGAATGGAAAATTTTTAAAACAATTATACTATCATAATTTCGGTGATATCAGGCATAGTAAAGAAACAAAAGTGGAGGAGTCTATTAAAAAGCACAGCTTGTATTTTATAGACCCCTTTGTGAGAAAAAATATACTTACAAATGCTCTAAGTTTATGGAAATAATTACGAAATATATATACTTTGCACTACCCCCCCCCCCCCTTACACTACAAAACAGAATAATTGTGACAGTAGTATGTGTAGAAATAAATATATTGGAAATGATAACAGGCGATGACTTCAGTAGGAGAGAAGAAAGAGAGAGAGAGACAGACAGACAGATAGAGAAGGAAGATGAAGAAGGAAGATGAAGGATGGGGACGTTATACATTTTAATCCTTTCTGCAATGATGTTCTTTTCATTCCAGCTCAATTTTTGGTTCGAAATGAATTTTCCCTGTTATTTTTTACCATTTAGCAGTTACATGTATATCTATTCAGCAGGAATTTTTAAAGTCTACGTTTAAATGAAAAAATGGTGGGAGCTGATTTAATAGTATTATTTAAGGAGTTCCAGAACTGTGGTCCGGTATATATAAAAGTCTTTTGTGCAGTAGCTGTCCTGGTCATTGGTAGATGTAGCATATTTGATTGTCTCGTGGGGTATTTGTGTACTTCATTATTTTTCAAAAATATTTGCAATAAATTTTCTGGTAACTGATTTTTTTCCAATTGGTACATAAGACAACCGAGAGTGTACAAGTATAATTCATCAATTTTTAGGACCTTGTTATTATAAAAGAGAATGTTAGTTTGAGAACGATAGCTTTTATTGCAAATGATTCTCATTAGCCTCTTTTGTAGTAACATAACTTTATTGAGATTTTGTTTAATAGAGTAGCCCCATGCGAGTATACCATAATTCAAAAGGGATAAGACAAGAGTGCAGTATAATACATGCAAGGTGGGCTGTGGAAAAAAAATGTTTAATTTTGTTAATGACACCGGTGTTGCGTGATACCTTCTTACATAATTGAATAACATGAGATTTCCAGGAAAGACGGTCATCAATTGTAATACCCAGAAATTTGGTATTGGTTACCTGGGTAAGTACATGGTTGTTGAGAATTATAGGTTCTGGAAGTGCAGTAATACTTTTACTAAATATCATGAAATGGGTTTTATCAAGGTTAAGGGAAAGTTTATTTGCTGTTATCCAAATTGCTACGTTTTTTAACTCAATGTTGACGATTTCTGTGAGCAGGTGTGGATCATGATTGGTAAAAAATATGTTAGAATCATCAGCAAAGAGTATAAAGGATAATAGTCTGGATGAAAGATAAAAATCATTAATATACAATATGAATAGTAGCGGGCCTAATATGGAGCCTTGTGGTACTCCGCACGTTATGTCTCCTAAAGTGGATGAACAGTTATTAATAACTACAAATTGTTTCCTGTTTGTAAGGTAATTCCTGAACCACTCCAAGGCCTTTCCTCTAATTCCATAGTGATTCAATTTATGTAAAAGTATATCATGATTCACTGTGTCAAAGGCCTTGGAGAAGTCCAGGAATATGCCGATTGTGTGGGAATGATGGTCAAGTGCGTTCGTGACCTTGTCGATAAGAGTCAGTAACGCATGTGTGGTATTATGCTGTTCACGAAAGCCAAATTGAACATTACTCAGTATGTTATATTCATCAAGAAAACTAATTGTTCTGTTATACATGATCTTTTCCAGGATCTTGGAAAAAGTCGTTAGTAACGAGATAGGACGATAGTTAGTGATCTGATGGGTATCACCCTTTTTAAATATTGGGACGACTTTTGCAATTTTCATTTGGTTTGGTACTATACCCGAGGATAAAGATATGTTATAAATATGTGACAGAGGAACAATGATGTCTGGCAAGATATGCTTTAGCAAAGTATTAGTTATATTATCGAATCCAGGGCTCTTGTGGTTTTTAAGTTTTAGTGCAATTCCAGTAATTTCAGCAGAGTCTGTTGGGTACAAAAATAATGTATTAGGGTTAGGTTGGTTCATGTAATCCATAAAATGTTTATTGGTACTAGGTATGTTTTCGGCTAGGTTTTTTCCGATGTTTACGAAGTAATTATTAAAACTTTCTACAATTACTTTTGAGTCATCAATTAAGTTACCATTAACTTTGACAGTGTTAATTAGCCTTTTTTGGTCATTCTTCTTGAGGACACCGTTTATAATTTTCCAGGTACCTTTCATATCGTTTTTGCTAGAAAGTATTTTGGCGGCATAATAATTCTTTTTAGCACTTCTTAGGAGACTAGTTAAAACATTTTTGTATTTTGTATATTTTATTCGTGTTTGATGAGTATTGTCGCGCTTATATTTGTAATACAGTTTATTTTTCTTATTTATAGATCTTAAGAGGGCTTTAGTAATCCATGGTGATCGAGGATTTTTTTTGTAATTTGATTTTGTATTTGTAGTTTCTGGAATGATTTCATTATATACAAGTGTTAACGTCTCCATAAATTTGTCAAATGATTCATTACAATTTTCTGTTTCTAAAACATCGGTCCAGTCAAGAGAACGTAATCTTTCCTTAAGACGAGCAATACTATCATGGGTCAGGCTACGTGGTCTTAGAGATGGAAGTTGTGTATATTTAGTAGGATCAGGAAATTTAGCAAAAATAGGGAAGTGATCCGTGATATCTGTGATTAATATTCCAACTTCAGGATATGGGTGAACATTTGATAATATGTGATCTATAAGTGTTGCTGAGTGTTCAGTTATTCTTGTAGGTCTAACTATTAATGGGACAAGAGAGTGTGAAAGAGTGAGATCAAGATAGCTATGAGTCAGATTATCGTTAAGATTAAGTAGGTCAATATTAAGATCTCCCATTATGAAACACTGTCTATTCGTTAGAAGGGGGTTGGATAAAATTGATTCAAATTGGTCTAAAAAATCATTACAACTGGTGCTAGGAGGTCGATAGATGATACCAATTAAAATAGCTTTCTTTCCAGGATTAAGGATTTCAATAAAAAGACTTTCTAAAGCTGAAGTTATATTCATGTCAGTGTGTATCTTAAATTGGTACCTTGTAGAAATATATGCCGCAACCCCTCCCCCTCTGCTTGGCCTATTATTTGTGATTAGTGTATAACCAGGTAGGGATAGAAGAGAACATGTATTGTCGGTTAACCAGGTTTCAGTAAGTCCTATGACAGATGCATTATATTTGATATTTTCTAATGTCATACGGAGGTTGTCAAAATTTCTGTTTAAACTTCTGATGTTAAAATGTAGCATGGAAAATTTGGTTTCTGTTATATTGAATTCAGCTGCAAACTGCTCTTCGTTATAATATTGGGCAACATTATTGGGCACTTCATCATTTAAGTCAAAATCATATTCAAAGACAGCTTGTTGTCTGTTAAAAAGATCAGTTATGTCATTTATAGAGTCGTTATGATTTGTACTTGAGTCATGGCTAAAGTTATTATTATCATCATCATGTAGGCCTACCGCAAAAACAGAGGTATTTTCGTCATCACTTACAAAAAGCAATATATCTGTAGGTAAACTATTCATTTGAAAAAGATATACGCGTCAAGCGGAAGTTGGAAAGTTTGCAGAAGCTTTTAAATGCTTGTGTCCCCATAGAAGAATGAGATGAAGAGAAAGGTGTTAGAAAAGGGCCATAAAAAGGAAAAGGAATAGTTGAAGAACGAGATGATAGAAGAGAACAATGAACATAAAAAAGAATAAAAGGAATGTAACGACAGAGTACGAATAGTAGGGACAGATACAATGAGTAAAACAGACAAAGCAAAATTATGAGTGCACAGAGTATATGTTATATTCAACGCAAGGTCAGACCGTTCTTGGACGGACATAACTCTGTTAGATTAAATATACCCATATTATGTCCCCAAACTTTCGGCTTAACAGACCAAATTGATATAGATAGACATTGGTTTTCTAGGCTTTCATTGCGTATATAGACTTTAAAATAAGCAGTTTATGTATTTCAGTACGAATTTTTATATTAATACAGTCTCCACCATTTGGTATGACGTTTTTGTTCCATATTGTAAAAATGCTTATATCATTCTACACCATTCATATATCAATATGTAATCCCCCTGCAGTAAAATCATTATGGTTTATTCTCTCAATGCTCTATATTCATATTACACATGTATTTTCTATTCTGTGTTCAAGAATGTAAGACGGTGTAAAAATAATATACATCCTTTCAACCTCGATACTTAATGATGATGACGAAGGAGATCACGATAATAGTAATAATAATAATAATAATAAAAATAATAAAAATAGTAATGATAATATAATAATAAAATAATAAAAGTACTAATGATGATGATGATAACAACACTACTAATAACAATATGATAATACAAGTAATAATAGTAATAATATAAAAATAAAAATAATAATAATAATAATAATAATAATAATATTAATAATGATAATAATGTTACCATTATTTTGTTCATATTTGATATACATAATTGTGTACTCGATTTGTTATATGCCTATTGCCTTGTTTTTGTCATATGATTGTATATATATATATATATATATATATACACCCTGTACAATGTTGAAGAACTTGTATCCTGGGACTGACTGTTACCCTTTTATTATAACTTTTGAAATAAAAGGATTAAAAAAAAAAGAGTGATTTTATTTGCATCACACGATTCACTAACTTAAATTATCTGTTATTTCTAAATTAATAAATTTGTTTTCACTGTGAAGGTAAAGAATAAAAAATATTGGAATCGTCAGCAAACAACCTAAAATTACGCCTAGCCAAATGTTAGATCAAGCAGATTACCTGCGATTGAATAGTGACTGACAAGATGCCTGTAGCTAGGCTGGGCCTTTTTGCAAGTATTTTTCGGATGGTAATAGACTGTTGTTAGCCCCATGCATGGACTCCCAAATTAATGGTGCTCGATCCGGTTTTATTTACGTTTTAGGCAAGAGCCCGCGTATGCCTGTAGTTTGCAGTTCAAGAGAATGTAATTCCTATTCCAGGGGCGGATTCAGGATTTTGTAAAAGAGGGGGCACAGAGACGGAAAAGTACACAATTAAGTAGGCAATGATTCTTTTTTTTACTGTGCACTTGAGGTATACCAGTTGGGTTTCAAAAAGGGGGCCGTGCCCAATCCCCCCCCCCCCCCTGGATCCGCCCTTGCTATTCTGTCATGGATGTGAAGAATGGGATTGCATCGTGTTGGTGGTGGATCTCATATGTTGAGATTGAAAAAAATAAGAGATCATTATTTTGTCCTCATTTCTATTGGAGTCATTTTTACAGATCGGTTGTGAGAGAATAAGGGAGTATGAGAAAATGAAAACCCGTGAGAAGGGGAGGGAGGGAAGGGAGAGAGAGAGAGACAGAGACAGAGAGAGAGAGAGAGAGAGAGAGAGAGCTGGGGCGGGCAAGACAGAATAGGACTGGAAATATAATATAATATAATATGATATAATATAATATGATATAATATGATATATAATTATATCATCAGCTGCTGTTGTTTGTGACTAGTTAATTAAATTCAAAGTACGGATGCCGCTTTTTCCCTTTTTACCATTATTGGTATATAGCCATTAGTCCCTATTACGCTGGTTAGGCCTTCGGAGCAAGCCCCTACACTGTTTTCTTTTATTTATATTGGTGGTGTAGCCAGGAAAGCATGCAAGGGGAAGGGATGGGGCTCACGCCTAACGAACAAAAGGATGCCTTCTATTCTGAGATTTCGGACAAGCAAGGGGAAAAAAAAGTTGTCACATATTTCATGTCCATTCTGTGCCAGGGGTGGGGGCACACATTTCCTTTCATTCGATGTGTAACTAAGAAGTGTCAGATTTGGTTTCGACTGGCACGTAGTAGGTACGTGCATGCATGGATACACCACCAAAAAAAATACGAGAATCTTGGATGCGCCACACCTAATTAATCAATATATTTGTATAAGGAATTCCTCGCACGTAATCTCATTTTAATAAAGCCTTTTCTGTTTTGACTTTTTACAGAATAATGCCAATAGATTTATATTATAGGTCTTTCATCCATTTAATTTGCAATAATCATGATATCAAATGAAATATTCTGATTTAGAAAAAAGATAGGATTTCATTATTTGTTTTAATTTGGGGGCATTCCCGTCAGATACTTCACAGCTCTTAACTTTAACAAAAATACAAACATCTCTCCTTGCTCCCTCTCCTCGTCCCTGGTGCAGTTAGAGTTGATAATTATCTGTTTTGTGACATGACTTTGTATTTGAAGAGACAATTTCAAGATTTCGCCCTTTCCGGCTTTACCAATTAAGCGATGTACAGAAAAATGGGGAATTTTTTTTTTAAATACCAACATCTTGATAAAGACTGTAACTTTCCCTCTGTACCACAATGTGCGTGCTTTATTTCTGGACTGAGCACTCTTCGTTTTTAAACTCTTTGGCGATGCGGAAGATTGAGAAAGTTTGAAAGTATCTACATATCATTTCATTACATGCATGCAAAGGACATCTTCAATAAAGGGTCCTTGTCCAAAATTGATTGAAACTTAAACACAGTTAAGCTAAAAAAACAGTTAAAATTGAGAAACATCCATATCTATAAATATTTTATATATTTTTAAAACCGTTGGCCGTTCTAAAAAGAAATTTTTAAAACTGCTGGCCGATATAAAACTGAATTTTTACTGTATAAATATCAATACTTTTGATTGTTGTTTTTTTAATACATTAGAAAAAACAAAAAAAGATTCTCTGCTTTTGCAAAAATTCCATAAATCATGTTTTGAAAAAAAATAGTCTACTTCTGCTAGTATTGCATAATCGATCAGATATTATAATTGATCGATTACCGATCGATCAGATATTATAATTGATCGATTACCACATGTTTTGATAACATCTTTAATATAACATCGTCTAAAGTAAAGTCGCTCGCATTTTCGACGGCGGCATAAGTTAAACGGACATTAACTTTTTTTTACACCGAAAGCCAAGTTTCGTAGGGGGTGAAGTCCCCAGTTTTCAGCAATAGAACAAAGACTCCTGTCGCCCTAGCCTTTCATCAAGGCGGCATGCTAGGTCTTATCTGTGCTGCTCTAGTCTTAGGTCTGTATAGGATCGAAAGAGCTAGTACAGTAGTACAGCAGCAAAGAAAACACCTAGCATGACTCCATGATTAAAGGCTACTTTTGCCCTTGCAGTATTTAAGCCTCTAACGTTATTAAATGGACGTTTTTATCGTGGTGTCCAACACACTCGGCTTGCGCCTCGTGCGTATAGTACACCACGATAAAACCCTTTTGTGTTGCCAGATCGCACCAACGCACTCCCAACCATGTATTAACAGTATAATATGGCACAAAAAAAAGACATGATAACTAAGCTTTTCGACCTGCACTCATCAGGTTATCACGCAGGTATGTAACAAATTACTCGAAATCAACTATATTATACTCGGTGAACCCGGACGCCGTAATTTCAGAACAATCGCAAAGCCTGGACTCTTTTTGTCTACACAAAAGGGGTTAATGCGATTGAATGTAGGCGGCTTCCGGAAAGCGTAAATGCGCTACGCTTCTGGCCCTGGACATATCGTCGGCACAGATTTGTGCCCAAGCTGGATTGTTCAGCAAATGGAGACCGATCGCTGAATCGCATTTGGCTGTCTTTGGTCTGTTAGCTTGCGTATCTGATTTGCAGGCACGGACGGGCTGCGTACGCTGATAATCATAATAATAATAATAACTAGAATTTAATTCGTCATGAGGACGAATTAGGTGGTCTGTCTTTCAATTTGTATGATCATGATTGTAATCAGGATGATCATAATGCTAGACTGAAGATACATGTAGGAAGTCAAGAATGCCACGCATGGAGATGCTTCTTGAGGACAGGAATGTAGAAAAATGTGTGAAACGGTCATTGGAAGATGTGATGATGTTGATGATAATCATCATCATGAATATCATGACAGTGATGATAATGATGTTGATGATAATAATCATGATGATGATCATTATATCCTGACAGTGATGATAATGAGGAGGATGATGATGGTGATAATTGTGATGACCATGACTGGAATGACATTGACCTTAACTATGCCAAATATGAAACAGAAATGACATTTCGTTACGAAGGTACGACCATAAGTTGATTTGTAGAAAATGGCGCGTAGAAGACGTCACAATAATCTGAGGACCTTGAAAAAGATGCGGGAACTTAACCTTATTAGGACTGATGACTAACGAAAATTTTAAGATAATTGACTGAGCCAATTTTGATAAATTTTCCATAGGGTTATACATAAACCACTGCACAGTAATTTCCAATAGACATAACACGCAAAATAAGGCAGTTTATTACTTGGTTTGTGATTGCTTATGTTATAATAGTCGAACAAGATGGTAAAATGAAAGGCAAAAAGAAGCAAAAAAAAATTTTTTTAATGGACCCACCGGGGATCGAACCTGGGTCACCGGAGTGAGAGGCAAGTGCTTTGACCAATATACCAAAACATTTCCCATAGAGATAACACGTGAACGAAAAACGGGATTCTCAAATCACATTTTGTAGTGAAAAATAGGGCATGATCCCGACATCTAATCAAAAATTGGAGACAACACTTGTAAAAGCTTATAGTCTCAGCTATAACATACTAAAATCTGGAAGAAAATAGACCAAAAACAACTGAGATACAGCTCAGAGAACAATGTCATGTAGATTCACGATTCGAAAAAAAATCATCTTCCATAGACATAACACGCAAATAGGGAAAATTCTGACATGGCATCTTTAATTGAAATTTTCACTGTGATGACGTCATCAAAATGAACAGTGGTGAAGACTGATTTTGTAGGAAATTGCCTCAGCTACAACATATTACAATCTGGGCGAGAAACGACTAATAATTACGAATCTAGAGCAAAATTTGCATAAATGTGATGACGTCAAAACATGAAAAATGGAAATTTTGACTTCTGGCGCCATTTTGATGACGTCATAACGTTTATAAGGGTCAAATGATACATGAAATAAAATCTATGATTCATACCCTACCTGATGATGAAAAAAAATTTGGGGGTTTATGGACTATTT
This sequence comes from Heliocidaris erythrogramma, assembly GCA_025617745.1. NCBI lineage: Eukaryota > Metazoa > Echinodermata > Echinoidea > Camarodonta > Echinometridae > Heliocidaris > Heliocidaris erythrogramma. The sequence goes on from CM046862.1 coordinate 55,053,372, forward strand.
AAAGAGCTAGAGTTAATTTTGTAGAGGCATGTTTTTGCACGTTTTTACGTTATTTTCGCCATAGATGCGCGCACGGATTTTGAACTTTGAAGCGCCCGTACGACCTTATTATTGATTGAAATTGATTCCAAGTTGATGGAAATGATGAAGAAAAGTGTCAGGATTGCAAATCAATCGAAAAAACAGCGTTTTAACGTTATTTACGACTTGCGGGCGCGTAAAACGCGCGCGCGGACGCTTACGCACGAACATTTTTGAAATGCTCAAAATGACCTGAAACGTGTGCAGACTTGATCCTACTTGATTTTGAGCATTTTTAAATTTTGACGCGCGCGTACGCGCACGTCCTGACCTCTAGATGACCTGTGAGGACATGACTTGATGACCCGTCATGTGAAGTTTATGTGATGTGAATATAGTTGATTTTTGATGATCGATTATGAAGATATAATCGATCTTGTAAATTTACAAAATGGCGTATTGATGACGTCACGATGACCTGATGACCTCCAAAAGCTTAATGGACCATGTCCATGATTGACCTCATACATGACATGAAACTCGATGATATTGACCTGGCCGATTTTGAGATTTTGAAAAAGAAGAAATAAAGAAATAAAGAAATAAAGAAAATTCTGACAAAATTAAAAGGAGGTCTGTCATAAATGACAGACCACCTAATAAATCATTTATAGAGTGCATGAACTATATTTATATATTCTACTGCGCTGCAAAGAGCTCCTAGATGCTATTCTAATGGACAATGGTATATATTTTTTAATGCATGATCATAAATGATATTGTGTGAATGATAAGTCAATGTTTTAAACAAATAGGTTTTCACTTTTGTTTTAAAGCTTTGTTATGTTTTAGATGTCCTAATATATATGGGTAATTTATTCCATAGTCTAGGAGCTGCACAGAAAAATGATCGGTCACCAAGTGTTACTTTTGTTCTAATTTGGGGGATCTGCAATGTCAGCGTGTCTTGTGTACTACGAAGATTATGACCATGGGTTTGAGATTTTAGATTCAATAATTCAGTAATGTAACTAGGGGCCTGACCATTTAGTGCTTTATAAACTACCATTAACATCTTAAATTCAATTCTCTTGCGTATGGGCCGCCAATGTAATTCTCTTAAAAATAATGTAACATGGGGAAATTTATGGAGATTACAAATCAATCTTGCACATGCATTTTGAATCCGCTGCAACTTGACTATCTGTGAATCTGGTAATCCATACAATAAACTATTGCAATAATCTAATTTATAATTTGTGATTCCATATTTAACTGGGTATCAAATAAGACTCCCAAGTTTCTGACATTATTGCATGGTTGTATAACACTGTCACCTACTGATACACCATTTGACTTGAACTTAGATACCTGACGTGGAGTACCAATGACCAGCAGTTCTGTTTTCTTATCATTCAACATCAGTTTGTTTTGTAACATCCAGACTCTAATATACTCAATACATGTTTCTAATACATTGATACAATAGTCTTCGTTTGGTGTGTTAGGACAGAATGACATATATATTTGTGTGTCAGCTGCATAACAGTAATAATAGGGAACTCCTTTTTAATATTTGTAAGGAGTCTGCTTGTATACAACGTGAACAGTAGGGGCCTATATGCGACCCTTGATGGACACCAAAAGGTACCTTGAACACCTCTGAGGCTCTGACTTTGTATCATCCATTTCAACGGTCTGTTTGCTATCAGCCAGATAAGATTCAATCCATGCAAGAACTTTACCATTAATCAAAAAATGTAGTAAATCTCACGAAAGCAGAAGATTCTCCGGGGGACATTCTTATGATAGTAATGCCGTATGATGCCATGAAATGTAAGTAAATATGTATTTTGTTTAACGTTCCTCTTAATAATTGGGATGTGTTCGTCGTGGCTGCTGAGTTCACTGTACAAAACGTATAATCCCACATTCCATCCAGTTCCCCCTCCCTTGCATAACAAAACAAAACTATTATCGTTGATTGAACTATAAAACCGACACTTTGAATAGTCTACTGGTAATATTTTTTGAAAAGATCAGAAATTTTCCGCAGATCTCTATATTATGATAGCGCTCAGACCTAAAAATTTGAGCGCATGGCTTCATTACCGACAATCTGCGGTAGATGTTGACCAACACAAAAATGATCATGACACTGAATGCGCAAGATTTTCACTCTGGGAAGCTGTGCCGCGCCGGGTAAGATCTTACCCAGTGGTCTGTTAGTTTAGGGTGCGCCGATCCTGGCCGGCTAACTGCGCTTTGCCTACGGCTACGATAGCAAAAGTTGCAGGTGCCCTGGATCTTTTTTTGTTGTTGGTGGGGGGGGGGGGGGGGTTTCAGGATCTGGGGCGTGTTTCTAGGCAAACGAATCAGGCGCTCGTGAGTTTCAGCCCACGCGGAAATTTTCAAAACTAAAAAAATTATTTGGACAAACATCACCTCATATCATTTTCGGCAGTAAGGTGATGTCTTGTATATTCTGATGATAATGTGAAGGGATGTACATGGATATATATTACAATCCACCTAATGTATATATTGGATGTCACGGTAGATTTAAACTTGTTTGCTTACAAGATGAAATAAAATAGAAATCGGTATGCCGCCCCCCTCACCTGCCCCATGATTTGTTGTCCATGAACCATTATGTTATAATCTGCATTTCAAGAGAGCATTAACTTTTAGTTGATAAGTGAACTTCTATTTGTTGTTTTCCCCATAATTTTGTGAAAGATGTGATGATGATGATGATGATGAGGATGATGATGATGCAGGCACAATATGGCATTCGTTCTGAAGTGTGATGGTGGATTGGTGTAAATGCAGCCTTATGCAACCTTGAATAATGGTTGATAGGCTGATTTGTGTGGGGTTTCTGTTGATGGACTCATTTTACAAGAAGAAAAATGTAGAGGAAAAAGAAGAAAAATCAGATATTTGAGGTTTGTTTTGTTTGTTGCTGTTTTATTTTATTTATTTATTTATTTATTTTTTTTTTTTTGGGGGGGGGGTATTTTATTTATATATTTATTTATTTATCTATTATTTTTTTTATTATTTTATTTTGTATTAATTTGTTTTATTTTATTTATTTGTTATTATTATTATTTTTTTTTTGGGGGGGGGGGGGGGTACATGCAAAGGCAGCCAGTGCATGGTGGTACATATGGGGTCATGGAGAGCACATTTTCTCTTTGTACTTCAGTTTTACTTGAGATATGATATGCCAGATCTGCAAGGCACAAGGAAAGCGTTCAATGAAGGGAAATTCAATATCAAAGGAGGGCTTCTTCTTCTTCTTCTTCGTTTTTTTTTCTTCTTCATCCTCTTGTTCTTCAGAAAAAAGGGTTTGCGGTACAACCATGTGAGTTGGAATAACTCCACGTTCCGGTCAGAATGCTCTGGCCGTCGTCAGGAGAATAAGAAGAGCGAATAAATCAGCAGAATTTATATGTAAAGCGGTAGAAATTCTACAGCTTCTAAAATGGAGGCAAACAATAACATCACGGAATTAGTATAGAAAGAAATAGTAACAATTACATGAAAGTACCTGCCTTGAAAGGATAAATTACATTAAGGTACCTGCATTGAAAGGATAAGTAACGTCAAACTAATCCTGCGTTGAAAAGACATTGAAAACAAGTGAACAATAGGACTAAGAAACCAATTAACCTTCTGGATAAGCTGGAAACAAAAGGGGGAATTAGGACTGTGGATAATCTGTGGAGAGAAACATGACATCCTGTTGAGGGAAGAAATTAAGGTTAAAACATACATATGGAATAAGGGTGAAATAATGACATCAGAATGAGTATCCTAATGATGAATATAATAAATAAATGTTATGGATGAAGTGGATAGGTGTTGCTGTGGAGAGAAAGGAGAAACCCTTTTTTTCTGAATTACAACTTCACCATGCAAACCTTCAAATCCTCTTGTTCTTGTTGTTCTTTTTCTTCCTGTTCTAGCTTCCTCCTCCTATTATTTTTTCTTCTTCATCTTCTTTTTTCTTCTACCTCTTCTTCCTCCTCCGTTTCCTTTTCCTCTTCATCTTCTTTTTCTTCTTTGTCATCTTATTCCTCTTCCCCTTTTCCCTCTTCCTCTTATTTTTTTCTTCATCTTCTTTTTTCTGCTTCCGCTTCTTCCTCTTCCTCTTCTTGCTCCCTTTCCTCTTCTTCTTCTTTCCTCTCCTTCCTCTTTTTCTTCTTCTTTATTTTCTTTTTTTCTTGTTCTTCATCATCTCCCGCTCATTTTGACTACACAAGTAGAGTAGAGCCCAAGTACAGTTCAATTTTATGTTAATAAGTTATATGTGCAGGCCAAAATTTTCGCTGAGAAACATAGGCTAATACATGAAAAACGGGAGCAGTGTGCACTTTTGACCCGCCAGAAATTTCCCCAAAGAAAGTCGGATGCAGAAGCGGAGTTAGCCTCTCTGTCAGGTAACGAACACGGCGCCCTCTTGCGGCATTAAAACGTCCATAATCTGTGATTGAGTAGTACGTCCATTTTGACTGGTCAATGTAAGTAAATTTAGTGGGTCACTAAATTGGGAGAGTGGGAAAGACTGGTTGACCATTTCCAGGCTCGTGGACAACATTTTTCGAGTAATCTTGACGTGCAGAATTTGTTTTCTTTGGTTTATTGTAGTGACCGAAATTCGGTAGCTAACCGAATTCAGCCCCCGCCAAAAGTGGTCAAAAGTCTCTACCCTTTAACGGGAGGGTAGACAATTATAGGTCAACATAGACATGTTTCAATTAGAAAATATTTGAAAATATAAATAAACTTTAGCCGTTGATATATATTAGAAATTGCCTTACTTTTGAGTTTTATTTACTATATTTAAAGATTAAAAAGTAAATGAAATATTTATATTATTATAATTAATAACACATTTCACAACAGTGACTGCAAATTCCATTACACATGATACTTCGAAAGAATATGATATGGTAATTTCAAGTTGGCTTTTACATATTTTGTAATCGATCATAATTTAAAAAAAAAACCATCATGCAGACCTCAGCAGACGACTGCACCAGGAACAAATTCATTGTCATCAATTCACCACATTACACTAAATAGTGATATTCTTTCTTTAGACTGACAAAACTGTATACAAAGCCCACACGGAGAATGGCAAATGACTTTGTGTTTGTGTATTGCACAAACTACATTTTGGGGAGAAGAATTTGACATTTAATTTAAAATGTAATTATTCCCAAGAAAATGTGGTTTGTGCATTACACAAGCACGAATCATATTAACACAATTTCTCATCCTTATATTCATAAGCAAGCCGGGGCTGTAAACGCAACAAAAGCCATCATGTAAGTTTGATCTTTTGTTTCCAATTTTCAAATTAATATAAACTGTCCATTTTTGCAATTTCTAATTTTGAACCAAATTTATTGTATGTTATCAGATGATGTATGAAAATCGGAACTTAGGAAAGTGTTTACTTTCCTTATTTTTGTAATATTTTTTTAAATATTTGTTTAATAACATGTGCAAATAACGATTCTTTTTCTTCCAAACGGACACATGAGAAAGCTCATGAACTCTTTTTCTTCGTCCTTCCGTCCTGAATCCTTCGTTCTGATTCTCTTATTTCTTTCTGTCATGCATTCGAAAGTTTAAGGGACATTTTCATATCCATGAAAGTATCCTCAGCCAAAATTAGTTTATATTTACTAAATTATCCTTAAAAATATCTAGGTAAACATAACATATATATTATATTTTATAATTTATATTAAATCGTTGAAGCCCCTGAAATTCAATTTTGAACTGTACATAAAAATATTTTGATATCTTTACTGGGATTTTGACATTTTTTATTGCAAGATGAATAAAGATAAACTATTTAAATATTTGAAAAAATATCAAGACTGTTTCTTCTAAAGTTATTTGAATTATAATTGAAAAAAGTCCACTTGTGTTAGTAACTACCAGTCGACTTCGGCGATTATTGCATATCGATCAGATGTCGAAATTGATCGATTAGTACATGTTTTGATTTTGAACGTGACATTCTATAAAATAAAGTAGCTCGTATTTTCGAAGGCGGGATAAGATAACGGGTATTAACTTTTCTTTTTTTAAACCGAAGGCCAAGTTCTCTTGGGTGTGAAGCCTCCTGCTGGTTACCATAGAACAAAGACTCCCATCGCCCTTGCAGCATGTAAGCCTATTATGTTTTTAAATGGACATTATGCAAATTAGGTTGCAATCTAATAAGCCACTTCGGAGATGCAATCTGAGCATGAGCAGATAAAGGTCATCTGTACCAAATTCTAAAACCCACTGACACTAATATTCGATATGTGCTCATGAATGTCATGTAATCATTATTCAATTATGCACTAATGGTGCATTCCATGATATCCAGGTGGAAGTATTCTTTTTAAATGGGGAAACAAAAGCTATTCATGAGGCACCTCTATCACTCCCAGAGTTATTTTTCTGAAGTGCACATAAAGGGACCCTCCATGTCTAAAATATCTGTGGATATTTGGGGTCATTTGTACCATGCGCTAACCCCGAACTGGCTTATCGTCCAGTATCATCTACTTCAGTCTATTCTTTGCATTCATCATATAGGCCTACTCAATTTCCCTTTTCTCAAAAGAAATAATATTTAATCATATAAGCATCATAAATAACATTTATCAAAAATTTGTACACAAAAACTGTATTAAACAAATCTATTCTTTCGTCTAAAACTAAGAAAATGAAATTTTATGACACTTTCTCTACTGAGCTATATTGGAGGGGAACTCGCAAGATACGTCACGGACTCGCAAATTTGTGTTCGATTGATTACAACTTTAAAAATTCATAACTTTCTTATTTCTTCTCGGATTTCGTTCAAACTTTCATTAATATTTTTTCTGCTTTTTTCGTACTGTTTTATTTCTGCATTTTTCATAATTACAAAGTAAAGTATATTCAGAATCATAATAGCATAATATACATAATGTAATCATTAAAGAATGTGATGGTATTTCAAGATCAAACATCATGAGTTTGGGTAATTATTAGTTTTAAGGAAATCATAATTCTTATCTTATCGACACCCATGATAACAGGGATGGGTGCAGGGAGAGGAGAGTTATTTCCCCCCTTCGCGCGCGAAGCGCGAAAACTTTGACGTTTTAGCAAATTTTGAGAGCCAGATAACGGCTTGTAGCGCCTTTTAGGCCCTTTTCTCTCACTTCCCCCGTTTTTCGCTCTCGTTTTTTTTTAAGTGCCTGAATAGGGGGGGGGGGGGGGGGGGCATGGCTCCCGGTGCCCCCTGTCTACGCCAGTGTTCATATACCTGTAACTCTTTCATGTTTCTTGCATTAGCCTACGACTTTATTACAAAACAAATACAACAGTAGAAACTAATACTAAGTAATCTTCGTGAATTACGTCATGTACTTGGACTCCACCGTTAGTGGAAACATGAACATTTAAATCTAATGATCACAGTTCACTTTACATACTCTAATTCTGTTGTATTCCTTTTTTTCTTTGGAGCAGTATTATTTTATCTTCAAACACTTTCACATTCAGGCTTTTCATTTACATGCTAATTGCATAATGAATATATACCAGAAACTTGTATTTTACAATCCTATGTTTACTCCTCGTTTTCACAATTTCATTTTTCCCTTTAGTACAAAACTAACCAGGCACTGGAAACATGCTCTATGTTTCTTTAATGGATAACAGAAATTTCTTCATGTCGAGATTTTAAACATAAATGCAGCATTGCATTGCACTATCCATGGGTATTAAACATAAATAATGTATATATTACCCACAATACCCACCCACTAATCCTCTTCCCGCTAAATCCAAACCCAGCCCTCAGTCTCCACACTATCTCAAGCAACAACACAGGTACCTGTCAACTTATATTATTATTATACATACGTATACTCAGATACTGTAGTTATATGTTTCTATGTAATTCCGTTACCGTTCATTTGTCTATTACCCCATTCACTTTATTATGTTACCTCTCAGTGCCTTTGATTATGTTATATTTAGTTCGTATTACTTTGTATTATTTGTATGTTTTATAGCCGTGATAAAGGCGCCTACGCCGGAAGCTTGGCACTAGCAACGGATATAGAGCTACTCTCTAAAAAAAAAGAGTGAATTTTCACTCTATTTTCACTTCCCAGGGAGTCACGTCAGTGATCACTTGTTTAGGAGTGAATATTGAGTGAATATCGAGTGCTCTCTAAAAAGAAAAGAGTGCTTTTCACTCTATTTTCAGTCCATTTTCACTCGCCGGAGAGTCACGTCAGTGATCACTCGATTTTTTTTAGAGAGTACGTCTCGTGTCATCATTCGCTTTTGCAGCAAGGGCTGCTATAGATTGCCTTCCCAGTCCTGACAACCTGATGTTATGGGGGAAAACACTAACTGAAAAATGCCCATTATGTAGCGGGAGGGGAACCCTACAATATATCCTCAATATGTGTCCAACCGCTTTATCCCAAGGTCGACTCACTTATAGACATAATAGTGTTCTGAGGTATATGGTAACTGAGTTAAAGGATAAAGCCGACAAAACCCAGGTAACTATGTCTTTGTACGCAGATTTACCAGGCAGTAGAGTAAGTGGTTGAACAGTTCCCCCTCATGTACTCCCTACTACCGAAAAACCAGACATTGTATTGTATTTTCCAGGTAAACGGGGTAGTCCTTGTAGAACTCACCGTCCCCTTTGAACCCAACATAAAGAAAGCCCGGGATAGGAAAGTCGAACGGTATTGTCAGTTAAACTAGGATATCAAGGGGAAGGATATCGAGTCACACTTGGTTTGCTTTGAGATTGGCAGCAGGGGGGGGGGGGGGGGGGGGGGGGGGTAGTCACAAAGGAAAACCAAAAGCAAATAAAAAAATATTCCGTTTTGTTGGGGAGAAAGCATCTAAGAGTGTCGTGAATAAGTTAAGCCGATTAGCACTTATTGGTTCCTATGTTATATTCAACGCAAGGTCAGACCCTTCTTGGACGGACATAACTCTGTTAGATTAAATATACCCATATTATGTCCCCAAACTTTCGGCTTAACAGACCAAATTGATATAGATAGACATTGGTTTTCTAGGCTTTCATTGCGTATATAGACTTTAAAATAAGCAGTTTATGTATTTCAGTACGAATTTTTATATTAATATAGTCTCCACCATTTGGTATGACGTTTTTGTTCCATATTGTAAAAATGCTTATATCATTCTACACCATTCATATATCAATATGTAATCCCCCTGCAGTAAAATCATTATGGTTTATTCTCTCAATGCTCTATATTCATATTACACATGTATATATATATTTTCTATTCTGTGTTCAAGAATGTAAGACGGTGTAAAAATAATATACATCCTTTCAACCTCGATACTTAATGAAGGAGATCACGATAATAATAATAATAATAATAATAATAATAATAAAAATAATAAAAATAGTAATGATAATATAATAATAAAATAATAATAAAAGTACTAATGATGATGATGATAACAATACTACTAATAACAATATAATAATAAAGTAATAATAGTAATAATATAACAATATTGTTATTATTAATAGTAATAATAATAATAATATTAATAATGATAATAATGTTACCATTATTTTGTTCATATTTGATATACATAATTGTGTACTCGATTTGTTATATGCCTATTGCCTTGTTTTTGTCATATGATTGTATATATATATATATATATATATATACACCCTGTACAATGTTGAAGAACTTGTATCCTGGGACTGACTGTTACCCTTTTATTATAACTTTTGAAATAAAAGGATTAAACAAAAAAGAGTGATTTTATTTGCATCACACGATTCACTAACTTAAATTATCTGTTATTTCTAAATTAATAAATTTGTTTTCACTGTGAAGGTAAAGAATAAAAAATATTGGAATCGTCAGCAAACAACCTAAAATTACGCCTAGCCAAATGTTAGATCAAGCAGATTACCTGCGATTGAATAGTGACTGACAAGATGCCTGTAGCTAGGCTGGGCCTTTTTGCAAGTATTTTTCGGATGGTAATAGACTGTTGTTAGCCCCATGCATGGACTCCCAAATTAATGGTGCTCGATCCGGTTTTATTTACGTTTTAGGCAAGAGCCCGCGTATGCCTGTAGTTTGCAGTTCAAGAGAATGTAATTCCTATTCCAGGGGCGGATTCAGGATTTTGTAAAAGAGGGGGCACAGAGACGGAAAAGTACACAATTAAGTATGCAATGATTCTTTTTTTACTGTGCACTTAAGGTATACCAGTTGGGTTTCAAAAAGGGGGCCGTGGCCAATTGCCCCCCCCCCCCCCCCGATCCGCCCTTGCTATTCTGTCATGGATGTGAAGAATGGGATTGCATCGTGTTGGTGGTGGATCTCATATGTTGAGATTGAAAAAAAAATAAGAGATCATTATTTTGTCCTCATTTCTATTGGAGTCATTTTTACAGATCGGTTGTGAGAGAATAAGGGAGTAAGAGAGCATGAGAAAATGAAAATCCGTGAAGGGGAGGGAGGGAAGGGAGGGAGAGAGAGAGAGAGACAGAGAGAGAGAGAGAGAGAGAGAGAGAGAGAGAGAGCTGGGGCGGGCAAGACAGAATAGGACTGGAAATATAATATAATATAATATGATATAATATAATATGATATAATATGATATATAATTATATCATCAGCTGCTGTTGTTGGTGACTAGTTAATTAAATTCAAAGTACGGATGCCGCTTTTTCCCTTTTTACCATTATTTGTATATAGCCATTAGTCCCTATTACGCTGGTTAGGCCTTCGGAGCAAGCCCCTACACTGTTTTCTTTTATTTATATTGGTGGTGTAGCCAGGAAAGCATGTAAGGGGAAGGGATGGGGCTCACGCCTAACGAACAAAAAGATGCCTTCTATTCTGAGATTTCGACAAGCAAGGGGAAAAAAAGTTGTCACATATTTCATGTCCATTCTGTGCCAGGGGTGGGGGAACACATTTCCTTTCATTCGATGTGTAACTAAGAAGTGTCAGATTTGATTTCGACTGGCACGTAGTAGGTACGTGCATGCATGGATACACCACCAAAAAAAATACGAGAATCTTGGATACGCCACACCTAATTAATCAATATATTTGTATAAGGAATTCCTCGGACGTAATCTCATTTTAATAAAGCCTTTTCTGTTTTGACTTTTAACAGAATAATGCCAATAGATTTATATTATAGGTCTTTCATCCATTTAATTTGCAATAATCATGATATCAAATGAAATGTTCTGATTTAGAAAAAAGATAGCATTTCATTATTTGTTTTAATTTTGGGGCATTCCCGTCAGATACTTTTTGCGTTTTGGTGCTCTGTGCTTGTCCGCCCTAAAAGCGAATGACCTATGCGGGTTACATTCTGGCTGTTGGGGGTACAATGGCCTTTTTCTGGTAGATGAAATGTATACTGTGCAAACATGGTACGATTTAAGAGCAAGAGGCAATAGACAAAACGTATCCTTAATTTATTTGCTTCTACATTCTCAGAGGTGTTGGTTGGGGGTCGTCGGGTTGTTTAGGATATGGGCCTGCCAGCTGTTGGTTGGAAGAGGTATGCATGTAAAACATATGAATTTGTTTGTTTGTTTGTTTGTCTGTTTTTTGCTTTTTGCCAACGGCGGTTGGTGGTGGGTTCATTTATTGAATGGCCTAGTGATTTTTAGCCGGCATTTCTGAGTGTGTATGCATGAATTCATCGGTCAATACGCATTTACCTATTTCATTTGAGGGGCCCAGCATCAGCAAAACGTAGTGAAAATTTTGTGCAAAAATCTTCAGGAATGTATACACTTGAACCGCTAATATGGAAGGCAATCTATAGCAGCCCTTGCTGCAAAAGCGAATGATGACACGAGACGTAGCTCTATATCCGTTGCTAGTGCCAAGCTTCGGCGTAGGCGCCTTTATCACGGCTATAAAACAAACAAATAATACAAAGTAATACGAATAAATATAACATAATCAAAGGCACTGAGAGGTAACATAAAAAAGTGAATGGGGTAATAGACAAATGAACGGTAACGGAATTACATAGAAACATATAACTACAGTATCTGAGTATACGTATGTAAGTATAATAGTAATATAAGTTGACCTGTAAGGTACCTGTGTTGATACTGTGTTATTGCTTGAGATAGTGTGGAGACTGAGGGCTGGGTTTGGATTTGGCGGGAAGAGGATTAGTGGGTGGGTATTGTGGGTAATATATATATTATTTATTTTTAATACCCACGGATAGTGCAATGCAATGCTGCATTTCTGTTTAAAATCTGGACATGAAGAAATTTCTGTTATCCATTAAAGAAGAGCATGTTTCCAGTGCCTGGTTAGTTTTGTACTAAAGGGAAAAATGAAATTGTGAAAAAGAGGAGTAAACATAAGATTGTAAAATACAAGTTTCTGGTATATATTCATTATGCAATTAGCATGTAAATGAAAAGCCTGAATGTGAAAGTGTTTGAAGATAAAATACTACTGCTCCAAAAAAAAAGAGGAATACAACAGAATTAGAGTATGTAAAGTAAACTGTGATCATTAGATTTAAATGTTCATGTTTCCACTAACGGTGGAGTCCAAGTACATGACGTAATTCACGAAGATTACTTAGTATTAGTTTCTACTGTTGTATTTGTTTTGTAATAAAGTCGTAGGCTAATGCAAGAAACATGAAAGAGTTACAGGTATATGAACACTGGTGTAGACAGGGGGCACCGGGAGCCATGCCCCCCCCCCCCCCCTATTCAGGCACTTAAAAAAAACGAGAGCGAAAAACGGGGGAAGTGAGAGAAAAGGGCCTAAAAGGCGCTATAAGCCGTTATCTGGCTCTCAAAATTTGCTAAAACGTCGAAGGGGGAAATAACTCTCCTCTCCCTGCACCCATCCCTGTTATCATGGGTGTCGATAAGATAAGAATTATGATTTCCTTAAAACTAATAATTACCCAAACTCATGATATTTGATCTTGAAATACCATCACATTCTTTAATGATTACATTATGTATATTATGCTATTATGATTCTGAATATACTTTACTTTGTAATCTTTGAAATCCGAGAAGAAATAAGAAAGTTATGAATTTTTAAAGTTGTTATGAATCGAACACAAATTTGCGAGTCCGTGACGTATCTTGCGAGTTCCCCTCCAATTATAGCTCAGTACAGAAAGTGTCATAAAATTTCATTTTCTTAGTTTTAGACGAAAGAATAGATTTGTTTAATACCGTTTTTATGTACAAATATTTGATAAATGTTATTTATAATGCTTATATGATTAAATATTATTTCTTTTGAGAAAAAGGAAAATGAGTAGGCCTATCTGATGAATGCAAAGAATAGACTGAAGTAGATGATACTGGACGATTAGATTGCAACCTAATTTGCATAATGTCCGTTTAAAAACATGATAGGCTTACATGCTGCAAGGGCGATGGGAGTCTTTGTTATATGGTAACCAGCAGGAGGCTTCACACCCAAGAGAACTTGGCCTTCGGTTTAAAAAAAGAAAAGTTAATACTCGTTATCTTATGCCGCCTTCGAATGTCACGTTTAAAATCTTATCAAAACATGAACTAATCGATCAATTTCGAAATCTGATCGATATACAATAATCGCAAAAGTAGACTATAGTTACAAACACAAGTGAACTGTTTTCAATTATAATTCAAATAACTTTAGGAGAAACAGCCGTTGTATTTTTTAAAATACTTTAAAAACTTTTTTTTTATTCATCTTTCAATAAAAAATGTCGAAATATTTTATGTAAAGTTAAAATTGAATTTCATGCGCTTCAACGATTTAATATAAATTATAGAATATGTTATATACGCTATGTTTCCCAAAATTTCTGAGATTATTTTAATGATAATATGAACAAATTTTGGATGAGGACTCTCATAGCTATGAATATGTCCTTAATTAACCTTTTAAGTGCATGAAAGATGTAGAAGGAAGTACAGTGTGGTGGTGGATTCAGGGTGGAAGGGCGAAGATAAAGAGTTATGAGCTTTCTCATTCCTCATGTGTCCGTTTGGAAGAAAAAGAATCGTTATTTTGCACATGTTATTAAAAAAAAAGAAGAAAAAAAAAAAAAAAAAAAAGAACTTTTAACTTTGCAATACTTTAATACTTTATAAACACATTAATAACAAAATACTGCACATAATAGAATTAACAAACAAACCATTTTAATTATACAGCACATAATAGCAAAACTAGTTTACAGCAAAATTATGTTCACCCATCTGTTATCAAATGAGATGAAATTGTTATTCTTAAATTTTAACATATATTTACATATTCAGAATGGTAATGCCTTTGATAAGCATTTAAATTACTTTATTGATAGTAAGCTTTTTTTTTTCATTTCCAGGAAACTTACATCCCTTCTGTTCTTTTCTTTGCTTATTCCTCCGCGTTTTCCTTCCCTTTATATCCTCTTTTTTCTTTCCCTTTCACCCTGCTCTGTTTTTTTCTTGGAGATGGGGAGATGAGACAAAGTGGGAGCAAGGCCCTTTCGGCCTTCGCGCCTCCGGCCTCCTTCTCCCTTCCCCCTTTTCATTTTCTTCCTCTTTTTCCCCTTTCTCTCATCTATCCCTTTTCCTTCTCCCTTTTTTTATGGAGGTGCGGGGGGGGGGGGGGGGTGGCATCCGGCATCCTTCTTCCCGTTTTCATTTTGTCTTCCTATTTCTTTCATATTCTCTCCTCTCCCCCTTTCCCTTCTTTTCCTTCTCTCTTTCCCTCTTTGTTCTTTCTAATGTCCTTCCTGCTCGCTCTCTTCCTCTCTCTCTCTCTCTTTGCGAGGGGGGGGGGGGGAAGCAACAGGCCCCCTTTGCAAGGGGACCTGGGAGGCAAGGCCCTTTCGGTCCCTGGACTCTCCCCCTTTTTCTTCCTCTTTCATTTCATTTTTTTGTCTTTTCCCATTCTCTCCTCTTTCCCTTCCCTTGCTTCCCTCTTTTTGGCCGGGGAGGGGGAGGGGGAGGGAGAACGGAGAGGCAAGGTCCTTTCGGTTCCCCCGGCCTCCGCGCTTCTTCCTCTTTTAATTTTTTCTTCCTTTTTCACTTTTCTCTCCTCTCTCCATTTCTCTTCTTTTCCTTCTCTCTTTCCCTCTTTTTTCTTCTTTCTACTTTCCTTCCCGCTGGGCCCCCCTGGATCCGCGCCTGGTTGTGTATCAGATAATAAATTATTTACAAAACTATAGTTATACACTTTCAATAAATCCTCACCAACGATATTTATAAAACACTGATAAAATTCAGCCGACAGGCCACCTGTGCCTGGTGACTTATTCTTAGCCATAACAGACAAAGCATGTTTAATCTCTGACATTTCTATAGGCTTGTTGATAGAAGCAGACCTCTCAGGATCAAGACCCACTTTGAGTGAGTTTAAGAGAATATCTTGCGCTCCTACATCTACGTTTTCGTCACATGTATACAAATCAGTATAGGATTCATGATAAACAGGAAGTACATCGTCCCCGTTTACAATAATCCCTTCTTTATTGCGAACTTCACTAATGGGCTCACATAAGTAATTCACAGCCCCATTCACTCACGTGTTATAACGAAGGTTGTCTATAAATCATATTTTGAACACCCCTCGGTAGAAATCGTTTAAATTCACAGAATAGAGACAAAAATATAAATATCTCTTAAATAAAGTACCTAATTTGGGCACTTTCCCGGCTTAAAAAAAGATATTTAGGCTGAAACAAGGCTAGCCGAAATTTCAGCCTATTTGCACATAGAAACAGTGGAAGTGCACCAGTGATAAAATAAATCCTTTAAAATAATAAAAAGCTAGCCAACTTCGGCTAAGGTGTCAAATTGAAAAGAGCATGTCTATTAAACACCATTTACGCTTTTTAAATTTACTGAGGACAATCAATCGATTTTATATGAATATTTATAATCAATTAATTTCAAATAATCTTTGCTCCGCCTCACCAGCATGCATTGCGAGCGGATGAATTACTTATGTGTGCCCTATAATGTTTATATAAGGCATTAGCCTTTTCACTCTTGTGGAAATACGGCCCGGGCCGTTCTCCATTTTCATTATAGAGCTCTCGCAAATCGTTCACGGACTCACTCAGAGACGAAGGACATACGAAAATCGAACTGCGCACGCGTGGATTTCGTTGTTCCGAGTCCGTACTTTAATCGCCAACGGGTTTTGGCCAATTTCACGTTGGTGAATTCAGCAGCGGTAAGAAGCCGAGCAGCCAATCAGCGCTCTTGTCGGTGACATCATCATCCGGTCGATCATGCGGGGCGTGTAGCGTGTAGCATTCTTTATTGCATTCATCCAGTATAAATGAAAATCATACAACTTTATTTTTAGTTGATGTACATAACACAATTATCAAAATGTATAGAAAATTATACATGGAGAATTATACATAACACAATTACCAAAGTGTATAGAATATTATACAACTCTCAGAAATACATAATAAATGAAATATAATAGTACATAATACATTCAAATTAATCATACTGAATGAAAATTATAGCTCACAGCCTTCCACCCACCCTACCCCCTCCAAAACTTGTTTTTGTAGCATTCTTTATTGCATTTTTTCAGTACAAATAAAAATTATACAACTTCATTTTTAGTTGATGTACATAACACAATTACCAAAATGTATAGGAAATTATACAACTCTCAGATGTGCGAGTCGAAAAATAATCGGTACCATGCACGGTCGAGCGCAACTTGCGAAAGCTCTCTGATGAATTTCTCACGCGAACGAATAAAAGCTCCTTTTCGTTCATTTTGTAACACTTCACAAAGATCATCTCTATTAGCATTAATACATGATTGTTGTAAATTATGCAGACGGCTCCTTCTTTCACGTGCGAGCTGTACCCCATGTTTAACACAGAGCTCTTTAATGCGCCCTTTAACATTCTCCCACCATTCAATAATTGAATCGAATCCAGGCTGTAAAGTTTGCCACAGACGATAGTGAAAAATTAAATCACGAACAAATAAATCATCATTACACAAAGACGTATTAAATTTCCAAAATGTTTTAAAATTACTTTGGCCATTTGGTACGCTAATAACAACATTGATAGTATCATGATCCGAAAAAACAAAGGGGATCTTGGTTGCTTTAATAACGCCGAAATGATCATTGACATATATTCTGTCCAATCTTGAGCTTTGACCTTTACCGGTGTGCTTCCAAGTATGACCTCTGTCTTCAGGGTTCACTTTTGACTAAGAATCGATAAGTGAGAATCGACAATAACTCTTTCTTGAATCACTAGAACGATCATTTTGATGTAAAACACAATTAAAATCTCCTCCGAAAATTACTGGAGAACTGCCTCTTAAATAACTGAATATCTCATTAAAATATGAAATACGCTTTTTTGGATCACATGGTGCATAAATATGAACTTAGGAAAAGAACATAGAACTGAAACATAACGCCCCTCATCATCACACCTGGTCTGAGTATAATTATGTACATTGTAACTTATCAGAAAATGATATTGCAACGCCACACGAATGGTTTGAAAAGGCCGAAGAACTAAAAATAGGTCCTTTCCAACCTGCTTTGAAGGTTTTGAATTCAGCAGAGCCTAAATAGGTTTCTTGCAACAACACAATATCAAACGCAAAAATATGTAAAAAGGAAAGAACATTTTTACATTTGATTAGATCTCTAAGCCCATGTACATTAACACTACAGATTGATAAATGAGAGAAAGGACATACATTATTATTGAATCAGAAAATAAGCATCGAAAAATTCCGCCTTGTGCTCGATAACATACTTCGAATGTTTGGACGCCAAATGGTTGATCCATTCGCTCGGGCTGTTACAAGACAAGATGAAACTTTTGAGGGGGCACCCAGTGCCGTATATAGATACATAGATATATATATTATATATAGATAGATATATACGGCACTGGGGGCACCTGTAGCGTTCCATCCTCACCGAGGGGTGATTTTCTTGAAAATGTTTCACATAGTCTTTATATTTACTGAAAAGGGCATTACATCCCTCGATCGTACAAGTCATCCATGCTCCCTTCTCAGTAATAGTATTGGACGCAAGTCGGTCGGTGTTGGTGTTGGTGTTTCTAGCTATGGGAAATTTTGCTGAGAAATAAAGACAGTAGGCGTCATTCGAGGTATTATGTTCATATAGGCCTGATATTAGATCTAGGCCAGCATTCGGTCTAGCGTTCGATCTAGAGCTCACGGAAAGTAACTACTTTTGCTTTTTAATGGGTCTGAAGGAGTGAATAAAAATTCCAACCTAATTTTCTTTTTAAGATAGATTTAATAAAAGTGACGTTAGATATTCCGTAGTTAAAGACCCAGAGAATCCACATCATATACCAGGATGAGCTCTAAATCAACATTTACAATACAAAAGTCATGAAACTTCACGGCTAATCTGAGCCTGAAATTTGGTTGTTTGCCCTGTACGCGCTACGCCGTCCGATACGGCGTCTAGCTGCATTAGCTACTGCAGCATTTTCTGCTGTAAGTGAGAAACTCAAGAGAAATCATATCTAAACTTATTGTTCCTGTCAAGACAATCCATTTCTGTGAAGTTTCTTACAGCACTCTAGATTTTGGACCTATAATTCACGAAATTGTCACATGGAAACTACTTATATGATTAAATATTATTTCTTTTAAGAAAAAGGAAATTGTGTAGGCCTATATGATGAATGCAAAGAATAGACTGAAGTAGATGATACTGGACGATTAGATTGCAACCTAATTTGCATAATGTCCATTTAAAAACATGATAGACTTAAAGGGATAGTTCACCCTGACGTGTGTGTGTGTAATTGGGTTTTTACAGACGTGTATCAATCAGATATGATTATTTACGTCTGGGTCCGACCTATAACGTCACCATCCGAAAGACGTGACTCCGCTGAATCAGTTTATAACTTCCACTGGTAGCTGGATTACAGGCGCACGCCACAACGCCCAGTTGTTGACGATAAGTTGGTTTTAATAAAAGCAGAAACATAAGAGAAAAATATTGGTGAAGGTTTGACAAAAATCCATCAAGGAATAAGAGAGTTATGGGTGTTTTAAGGTTTAAACTTGTGACGTCATATGCGAGCAGCTACACTATACGTCATGTAATATAAATTCTATAAATTCCCATTTTTCAATAGTTCATGGTGACTGAAGATATTTTTCTTAGAGGAGCGGGTATGAAATGATGTTTAAGATGTTATAATGAATGCAGAAGTAACACCATTTCCATTTTTCTGAGAAAATGTCATTTTCTGGAATTTATATCACATGACACATAGGGAAGCTGCTCGCATGTGACGTCACAAAATAAAAACTTTAAAAATCCATAACTCCATAATTCTTGAACGGATTTTCGCCAAACATTCACTGATATGTTTCTTTTGTTTCTCTGCATTTGTTAAAACCAACTTATTGTCAGAATGAACTATCCCTTTAAATGCTGCAAGGGCGACGGGAGTCTTTGTTCTATGACAACCAGCAGGAGGCTTCACACCCAAGAGAACTTGGCCTTCGGTTTAAAAAAAAAAGAAAAGTTAATACTCGTTATCTTATGCCGCCTTCGAAAATACGAGCTACTTTATTTTATAGAATGTCACGTTCAAAATGTTATAAAAAACATGTATTAATCGATCAATTTCGATATCTGATCGATATACAATAATCGCAGAAGTAGACTGGTAGTTACTAACACAAGTGGACTGTTTTCAAAACATCATTCAAATAACTTTCGGAGAAACAGTCGTGATATTTTTTCTGAAATACTTAACTCGTTTTTCTTTATTCATCGTTCAATAAAAAATATCAAAATATTTTTCTATACAAAAAAGGCGCTTCAACGATTTAGTATAAATTATAGAATATTATAATGGGTTATGTTTCCCAACGTTCATTAAATGAAAATATCGACCGTTTTTGGTTGAAATTTTGGATCAGGACATTTTTAGCTAAGAAAATGTCCTGAACCTTTTTAATGCTTGAAAGAAATAGAAGAAGTGCTGTGTGGAGGATTCAGGGTGGAAGGGCGGAGAAAGTGACTTTATGAGCTTTTTTTTATTCCTTAAAGGCCAAGTCCACCCTAACAAAAAGTTGATTTGAATAAATAGAGAAAAATCCAACAAGCATAACACTGAAAATTTCATCAAAATAGGATGTAAAATAAGAAAGTTATGGTATTTTAAATTTTCGCTTAATTTCGCAAAACAGTTATATGTACATCCAGCTCAGTATGGAAATGAGGGAACCAGTGACGTCACCCACTCACTATTTCTTTTGTATTTCATTATGTGAAATATAGAATATTTTAATTTCTGCAGATTTCACAATTAGGAAGCTCTCATTGAATTGTGTATAGGTTGCAACAATGGTAATTACACATGTTCAGCGAGGAATCAAACCGTGTTTCACACTATAACAAGGAAAAATTAAAATATTTCGTATTTCATGTAATAAAATACAAAAGAAATAGTGAGTGGGTGACGTCACTGGTTCCCTCATTTGCATACTGAGCAGGATGCGCATACAACTGTTTTGCGAAATTAAGCGAAAATTTAAAATACCATAACTTTCTTATTTTACATCCTATTTTGATGAAATTTTCAGTGTTATGCTTGTTGGATTTTTCTCTATTTATTCAAATCAACTTTTTGTTAGGGTGGACTTGGCCTTTAAGTGTCCGTTTGGCAGAAAAAGAATGTTACTTACACATGTTATTTAAAAAAATATTTTAAAAAAGTCGGCTATTGAGTGTAGACTGTCTTGGTCTTTTAAAAAAGATTTCTATATCTTTATCTGCAAGTCCATAATTACATCTTATTCTCGTGAAAACACTGGGTGCGGCCGATTTCTTGGGGAGAAATTCCCTATAGATTAAAAAAAAATAATATTAGCTATTGATACATTTTTTTTACCGATTAGAAAAGCATTACTCCTATCATCAGGAACAGTATCGCCATCTTTATTCATCTTTCTTTTCCAGCTAAATGGAAGCGTCTTATAAATCATTTGTATCAATTCAAAGTCCTTTACGTTTAACCCTTGCTGTTTAAAGTATGAGTATAATCCTAAGTTCCCATTATGATCCATTATATGTTTTATACGAAATATTTGTTTGTCAAATAGATTTTTATCAAATATACACTTCCCTTTGATTCTTATGAATTTATTATTAAAAATTATTTCATTTCCTTTGTATGGTTCACAATTCGTTCGGAAGTTTCTGGTTTCCATCCATACTTCCAATATATCAGTATAAAATTTTGGCAGCGTTACGTTCAATAGACCCAATAAATAATCACATGAGAAAATGAAATTTCCTCCTAAATGTTTTGTAACATAATAAAAAAAAACTGCTTCCATTTCATATCATTTTTTCCATAAGTTTCTTGACCCACATAACCCTCTGGGCTTTAATCAGTAATTCAAAATTCATTATTTTTAGACCTCCGAAATGGTAATCTAAATACATTGTGTTTTTATGAATTTTATTTCTTCCTCTCCACAAAAATTCAAAATACTATTTCAATTATGATCGATTACAAAATATGTCAACGGCCAACTTGAAATTACCAAGCAAAATACATATCGCTATTTTGTTCATATGTAATCAAATTTGAAATCACTGTAATAAATTTTTATATTAATAAAAATAATTATATACTTGTATTGTTTTTAATCTTTCAATTTTATAGTAAATATGATTCGAAAGTAAGACAGTTTCTAAAATGTATCAACGATCAAAGTTTATTTATATTGTCAAATATATTATAATTAAAACCTCTGGCTGTTGACCTAAATATTGTCTACCCTCCCGTTACAGGGTAGAGACTTTTGACCACTTTTGGCGGGGGCTAAATTCGGTTAGCTGCCGAATTTGGTCACTACAATAAACCAAAGACAAACATACTCCATACGATTTGACATTATTAATTTGATAATTGTTGGCCAGGAGCTTGGAAGTAGTCAACCAATCTCTCCCGCTCTCCCATTTTAGAGACCTACTTTAGAGACCTACTTAATTTACTTACATCGACCAGTGATTTAAAAGGGATACGCAACCGCAAAGTGTGGACGTTTTAATGCCGCGAGATGGCAGACTCATCGCCGCGCAACTAGTGTCCCTGCATTAGAGAGTTGCGACATGGACGTCCCACTTTTCTGGAAACAAAATGGCGTTCGAATTCTTTCTATTGAGAACACCCAGGTGCTCATCGGTATTGAATAGAAATGTTACGTAATAGTGGAAACAAAATAGCGTTCAAATCCCCAGTTGTCGCAACTCTTTAATACATGGACACTACGCGCAACTAGAGTACCTTTATAATAGAGAGTAGCGTTTGAATTCTTTCTACTGGAAACACCCAGGTGCTCGTCAGAATTGGATAGGAATGTTGCATAGCAGAGGAAACAAAATGGCGTTAAAATCATGAGTTGTCGCTACTCTCTTTATGCAACATGCACGCTGCGCCTGAGCTTATGAAAAATGCAGAAATAAAACAGTGCGAAAAAAGTTTGAACGAAATCCGAGAAGAAATAAGAAAGTTATGAAATTTTAAAGTTGTAATCAATTGAACACAAATTGGCGAGTCCGTGACGTATCTTGCGAGTTCCCCTCCAATTATAGCTCAGTATAGAAAATGCCATAAAATTTCATTTTCTTAGTTTTAGACGAAAGAATAGATTTGTTTAATACAGTTTTTGTGTACAAATATTTGATAAATATTATTTATGATGCTTATATGATTAAATATTATTTCTTTTGAGAAAAAGGAAATTGAGTAGGCCTATATGATGAATGCAAAGAATAGACTGAAGTAGATGATACTGGACGATTAGATTGCAACCTGATTTGCATAATGTCCATTTAAAAACATAATAGGCTTACATGCTGCAAGGGCGATGGGGTCTTTGTTCTATGGTAACCAGCAGGAGGCTTAACACCCAAGAGAACTTGGCCTTCGGTTTAAAAAAAGAAAAGTTAATACTCGTTATCTTATGCCGCCTTCGAAAATACGAGCTACTTTATTTTATAGAATATCACATTCTCATGGTACCCCAATCTACTGATTGCTCTTTCATATTTACAATGCCAACAGGACTTCATTTTATGTTTGCATCCTCTCATATGCCCTTTTTTGTTTTTCATCCTTCTGTTTTTTCATAACCATTCTTTATAGGAGTCTTGTACAGGATTTCATCTCCTTAGCTGCATGTGGATGCCTTACTTCTCCTTTATTCTTCTACCTTTTTGATAGCGCTAAAATCAGTTTGACATTTCATCTTATCTTACTGCCAATTCATCTTATTCAGGCACTGTTTATCAATACATGATGTCTAGTTCAAGTAATATGCAGCAGCTACCCTTCTATAATTTAAGTGATGATGCGTTTCTTGATTTACATAGACACATTCATACCGAAAATAGGAATAATTTTCCAATTAATTTATATGGCGATCTTGTCATGGATAATGTCAACTCCTCATTTGAAGAGCTTGAGTTTGATTTTAATTTTGACGATCCTGCTCAACGTACCAGTACTAAATATATATAACTCTCGATAAGTTTTCTGACATTATAAAAGAATTTTAAAATACCTTTTGTCTTTTTCATGCAAACATTAGAAGTTTGAATAGACATCTTGACGATCTTCTTTCGCTTTTAGACATACAGTCGCCAAATCCACTGTCGATTATTGGCTTATCATAAACATGGCTTACTCTGATTCCTACATTGTTCTCTCGGATTTATCCGACCATTACCCCATCTTGGCACACTACCCAATTATCCAATCGTTAAACAACAATGGCCCTTGTTCCAGTAAACGTAAAGTTACTGCGGAGAATTTAGCTCGCCTCGGAGTCAATATCGAGAATACTATTAAAATAGTGAAGTGGATGGTTCTTTTGAGTTGTTTTCTAGTATACTCACTACCCAATTAGATATAAACTTACCAAAGCAAATAAAAAAGTCAAATTATAAGAAAACGCCTAAACTCCCCTGGATTTCGAAGTCTTTACTAAAATCAATAAATCGGAAGAATAAGCTCTACTACAAATTTAAAACAAAAGGTACTGAAGAGTCAAAGCGAAAATATACACACTATAAAAACACATTGGCTAGAATTATTCGATTTGAAAAGAAAAATTATTTTATCACTCGTTTGAAATACTTTAAGAATGATATGCAAAACACTTGGAAGATAATTAAACAGGCAATGAACATGGCAAATAACAGATCGGATGTGAAAAGAATCAAACTTGACAACAACCTCTTTTGGGGACATTTAAAGCAAAAAATACGTTCATTTTTGAAGGCCCTAAATTCTGGAATTCCCTTGATTGTGTCTTGAAAAATTCCCCCTCCCTAAACAGCTTTAAGGGTAAATTAAAATGTTTTTTTACTAAAATATTACAATTATGTCTAAAAAAAAAAAAAAAATAATAATAATAAAAAAAAAATAAACAAAGTAGCATTTCTTGTTACTTGTTTGTTTTTCCTCCCCAATTCTTTTTTATGGTTTTGTGCGCCCACTACTCCTTTTTTCCCCTTTAATCCACATGCAGCTTCCACTTTCATTCCGACTCATCTTTATCTCTCTTTATCTCCATCACCCTCCCCCTCTCTTTCTCTCCCCTCTCTCTTCCTTGCCCTTTGTTTACCTCATTTCACTCCATTCATTTTGTTTGTTTTCATCAGTTTAGTTCATACTTTTGGTTCCTGCTCACGGTCTCTGTTGGCTTTTATCGTGCTTTATTTATTTTTTTATTTTTCGCTCACATAAAATTCATTTACTGCATTTGCTTTTTGAGGAGCCCACAATATACAAGCTTCGCTTTTTAGTGGGCCTCTCCATTTTCACAAAATATAAATCACAAGGTTCTATTTATTAATGCCACAGTCGTTTTGTTATTGATTGTATGTTCATATTTCTGTTAGCAACTTATCTCAACTGTTATGACGGCACTTTGTTATGTATCGTATTGATTTGAATTACTTGACTTGTATTTACTTGATTTGTATTTTGTTGGAAATGAAATAAATCTCAATGAAATGAAATGAAATTCAAAATCTTATCAAAACATATAGTAATCGATCAATTTCGACATCTGATCGATATACAATAATCGCAGAAGTAGACTGGTAGTTACTAACACAAGTTGACTCTTTTCAAAACATAATTCAAATAGCTTTAGGAGAAACAGTTTTTCTTTATTCATCTTTCAATAAAAAATGTCAAAATTCCAGTAAAGATATCAAAATATTTTTATGTACAGTTCAAAATTGAATTTCAGGGGCTTCAACGATTTAATATCAATTATATAATATAATATATACGTTGTTTCCCTGCATATTCTAAGGATAATGAATTAAATGTAAACTAATTTTGGCCGAGGATACTTTCGTAGATTTGAAAATGTCCTTAAACTTTCAAATGCATGACAATGTGGATTCAGGACGGAAGGACGAAGAAAAAGAGTTTATGAGCTCCCATTCCTCATGTGTCCGTTTGGAAGAAAAGGAATCGTTATTTGCACATGTTATTAAACAAATATTTAAAAAAATAAAACAAAAATAAGGGAAAGTAAACACTTACTTCAGTTCCGATTTTCATATATCATCTAATAAAATACAATAAATTTGGTACAAAATTAGAAATTGAAAAAAAGGACGTTAATTTGAAAATTGGAAACAAAAGATCAAACTTACATGATGGCTTCTGTTGCGTTTACAGCCCCGGCTTGCTTATGAATATAAGGATGAGAAATTGTGTTAATATGATTCGTGCTTGTGTAATGCACAAACCACATTTTCTTTGGAATAATTACATTTCAAATTAAATGGCAAATTATTCTCCCCAAAATGTAGTTTGTGCAATACACAAACACGAAGTCATTTGCCATTCTCCGTGTGGGCTTTGTATACAGTTTTGTCGGGCTAAAGAAAGAATATCACTTTTTAGTGTAATGTGGTGAATTGATGACAATGAATTTGTTCCTGGTGCAGTCGTCTGCTCTGCGGTCTGCATGATGTTTTTTTTTAAATTATGATCGATTACAAAATATGTAACAGCCAACTTGAAATTACCAAACAAAATATCATATTCTTTCAAAATATCATGTGTAATAGAATTTGCAGTCACTGTTGTGAAATGTGTTATTAATTATAATAATCTAAATATTTGAACTGCTTTTTTATCTTTAAATATTATAGTAATGCAATCTTTAAAATATATCAACGACTAAAGTTTATTTATATTTTCAAATATGACATAATTAAAACTTCATAAGGTTGACCTAAATATTGTCTACCCTCCCGTTAAAGGCATTGAGTAACTTTGTCGGAGATCAGAAAAAAAAAATCTGAATTAGCTCATGCTGCAATGATAATTAGAAACCTTTAGGTCAGTCGGGAATCGTATGACTTTTACAGGTCAATTGCTGATTTCATTATCAAGATATTTATGATTTAAAATCGAAATTGTATAAGCGTATGGCATGACGCTTATAACTTGTGACGGTCGGCCTACCTCCCTCTTTCGGCAAATGCACAGCGTAACGTCTATTTACATTGGCCTGCCGCTGTGGGGTGTAATGCTGACAGGGCTTGCAATACCAAGGATTGATAACTCGGCAATACTATCGCGCGCGAGAGAAAGCTTGAGCGCTGGAGCTCATCCCGTGGGCCGGCAAGGGCCTAGCCTAGCCTAGCCTGTCGATCGCCTGGCCTGGCCGGCGGGCGGTCGCTGGGGTAGTCGCGACATCGTGTGTGAGGAGAATTACCAAATTTTGATTATTGCGTGGTAATCCTACATACATAAATAACAAATGTTTTTGCCCGACAAGAAAGAAAGAGAAAGAGGAAACAAATGAAAAGGCATTTAAAAGGGGGAAGGGGAGGTCGCACATTTTGAAACATGGACGAAACAACAATCCATACGATCAGCTCTATACTAGAGACGTACTAGACGTTGTGTAAGGGATCGGGAAGGAGGGGCTGGCCGGAGCTCGGAGGGAGAGAAAATGAGAGAGATCGGAGGAGCCCTGTCGTCATTCACAATTATTGTCGTACGAGGCAGGGGCTGGTTTCAGAGCCCGCCACCGCGCGCGGAGTACGAATGCCCGCGCCGCAGGTCCAATAAATTTATTTCTCGCTCTCGAGGAAATGGAATCATTCATGTCGACAATGTTTAGCAAAATAAAGGAGGCGTCCCCCAGGAGCGAAAATATCCCCTTACGCCCATGTCACATTTTCCAAACTAATTTCGGTTACTAGTCGTCAAGATATACATTGTACTGATATGCGGTTGGATGCTTAGACAAATTTCCAATATTACAATCGGAGGATAGAGAGAAAAGTGGGGAAAAGCCTTTTTTGTATCTTCAGAACAGCAGGATCATGCGATCGACTGAAGACTGATGAAACAATGAACACATAAGATTTTATTTTGTCTCCTTGGACGGGGAATTGGAAGATGTAATACTTGTCGTAAGAGTGTGGCATCCCCCTGACCCCCCTCCCCCTCACGTCAGTGATTTTTGTTTGGGGGTTTCTTTCTTTTTTCTTCTAATATTTGTAATATTGGGCTATAGCCTAACATTCTGGAAGTTTGATTATTGATAATATCCAAGTCATATCTGAAAAGTGAGAAAATTTTCATTACGAAGAAGGTAGGCCTACCCATGCACTTATCGAGGGGAGGGGTGTCCAAACACCCCCTTTGACAAAAGGGGCATTTTTAGGTGGTCGAACACCCCCTTTTTGTGTTATTGTAAGTCGGCACACACCTTTTTGATGTTAAAAACGCCGCCTTAGAATTCCTGTTAACTTTTTTTTAACACTTATTGGATAATTTGAGTGAAAGTAACCCCCAAATAATGTTACTTTTTGTTCTTTTTGTTTGGCTTATCAGAGATTTTTTGGAGTTAAAAAGACCCCCAAAATACTGATATATACACCCACCCCTCCCCCTTTTAACAAATCCTGGGTACGCCACTTGGCCTACTAATATTTCAAAATTCACTTTGGGATTGTGTTCACTCTTCACTATTCTCCCCTCTCTCTCAATTTCTCCATCACTGCATTCTCCCTCATCCTCTTCTCATGATTTGTTTCTTCATCCTTTCCTTCCTTTCTCTCAATGGCTTGTTTTTACCGGTTTTTTTTGCACCTCTCCATTTTCTCCTTCTCTCTTATTCCCTCTCCTTTCTGACCCTTCACAAGAAAAGGAAGTTCAAATTAAAGGAAAAAGTTCATTTTTTGCTTCAATAAGGGTATATTCAAATTACAATACAACATAAATTACAGGCTAACTGGTTCGGACCATTATGTGGCTCTATATGGTTGGTAAGGGCAGGGATTTTTCAAGAAGGATATTATCAGAGGCAAAGGATGTGTCAACATTTTAAATAATATATCTGGACATAATATTTCTTGGCATCAACACGTGCTGAAGAAAACACGCAAGTTGTCTTTAACACTTTTCCTAAAGATTCAGGAAAGGGGGGGGGGGGGGGGGGGGGGGCACAAGTTACACCCACTCATCCTATTACCGCCATCACACCACCAAATCGACCAGTTCTTTGCCATTCAGGGTAATTTTGTTCTGGGTCTTGTGTCGGTCTTATTAGTGTGATTGAGGTATTAAGAAGATGGACAAGGAAAAAAGCCATCAATTGATAAATGTAAAAAAAAAAGGGCAAATTTCATTTTCTCTACATGTACAGGAATTCATTGCTACTGAATTGCCATTCACAATAATAAAATTCCATTTCTACTATATATGTAAGCAAATTTCAAAAGAGTCACAGCAAAACTGAATTAAGTAAAAAACACATTTCGATGGAGAACAATAAAAGTCCAGGCTGGTCCACTCTTTGATAACGTCTTCCCATCTTTTCTTCTGTCTTCCTCTTTTTCTTCCACCTTTCACTATAATAATAATAATAATAATAATACATTGCATTTATAATGTGCTTAATACAAATGTTTCTAAGCGCCGAAGTATTATTACCCCGGCTGTAGCTAGGCTACCGAATTCGGTGCTCACAGCATTTCAAGGAATAAATTCCTACCGGGTACCCATTTTCTACACCTGGGTAGAGAGTGGCAAATGTAGATTAATGTCTTGCCAAAGGACATTAGTGCCGCGACGGGACTCGAACCGCAAACCATGAGATCCACAGTCCGGTGACGTATCCACTAGACCACGACACCTCTACTATGCCTTGCAGGATGGTTTTTGCAAGACCCGAAGAACATGAAGCATGCCATATCAGTTCTGCGCTTTTTCACGGTCGTGAGGAGTTCTTTGTATGGCGCAGATGATGGTGCGGACCGTCTCGTTGGTTATGTTGTCTTTATGCAAGATGCCTAGTATTTGAATTCGCCTCTGGAGGTCTGCTGTGAGGGTCCAGGAGTCCCAGGCAAACAGGTAGATGGATAGGACGAGTGATCTCAATCGTATCTTGGAACTGAGCAAGACCAGGAGTGGCAGGGAATCCAATCCGCACATACAACAGTTTGGTGGTGCTGTAATAATAGAAAAGATAGTTTTAAAAAAATGAATTAGAATTTCAATGAAATAGAAATTCTTTTTTTTTGTGAAAAGGCCATGGCCTGAATTCATGAATACTTCTGTAAGGGTAGTACAAGCAACGTACATGGCCTCATGTCCAATCATAAATGGCAATACAGGCTACGGTTATTTTAAACCATAGTTTAGACCATGGGTTTACCATTCTTTGTGAATTGTGGCCAATGTGCTTCTTAACAAGGTGTCAAGCATTTCATTACACTTTTTTGGTCATGAACTGAAATGGAAACTGTCCTAAAGTGAAATATGCCAGTGGTGCGAACACAACATGCACTGGTCTACATGATGGTAGAGGTACCTATTAAAAATATTCTAGTAATTTACACAGCAACACCTTGTGTAAAACTAATGTGCAAACAAATCGGACAGGAACTAACAACTGCCTACAAAAATCTCTATAGCTGCACTACAGAATCCCATAAATTATTCATCATAAGAATATAAAATGTAAAGTAAATCCATCCTTCATCCACAAATATTTCTTTCATCATTCATCAAGACAAATTTACAAAATCTATAGGAATGCAGATATAAATATCATAAATTTGTCAACCGGGGCGTCGCTAGCGGCAAATGTGCCACCTCTGTTGGCAACAAAAGAAAGGGGGGGGGGGAGAGTGAGGGAAGAGGAAATATAGGGTAAAAAAAGAAAGGAAGGGAAAGGAAAATAAACACTAAAAAGAAGGAAGGGAAGAGAAAGAAGGAAAAACTGGTCAAATTTTTTGCTCGCTCGCTCAAGTCGCTCGCCAAAACATTGAGATGTTAATCTTTGGGCAAATGGCGTCCCTTCCCTTCCCTTCTGCAATAGGCTTACAGCTGCCCCCTGGGATTGTCAAAGTTCAGATAGTCACATTCGGGCAGCAAGGTGCTAGTATATATGGGTCTGTTCACAAAGTTGGGGCACCAAAACTTGACATTTTATCGTAAAAACATTGTAGTTTTAACACTATGACTTACACCATTAAGTTGTTTTATATGAATGTACTTGGTGCCTCCAGGAAGCTTTTGAAGAACACAAGACAAATTGTTTTGAGAGGCATTTTCAAAGTATTGACAAAAACATACTGGTGTCCCATGTTACATCCACAACCACCTTTTTTTTAGATTGCCAACATTTCTACATGCATGATACCTTATAAAGCTAAATCCTATTAATGGGTACATTGTGTTATGGTGCTGACTTAATGAAGCAAAACTTTTAACAAAAGAATAAATATCTTCCCTGAGTTTATCATGAATGTTGTGGGTGTAACAGTTTCCAATCAACTGTCACAAGTTGTGGATGAATGGGACACCAAAGAATATCTGCAACTTTCATCAATAACTCTTGAAGTCAGTATACTCTCATTGCAGTTGTTGTTGCATTGAATTAAATAGAGAGCCTAAAGTAACCAGGCAAATATTTATCATCAAGAGCATTATGGATGTGCCGTTATGTCTCAAAATAAGACGGATGTAACACGGACACAATGTCCGGTTACATCCACACGCTGGTTTTTCATAATTATTTCCAAAATACATTGTGGAACAACATGTTTATGATTCTCAGATGCTTTTTATTTTCACCAGAGATAGAATGGCCAAGTAAGAAAATTCTAACTGACTTTTTCATCAAATTACAGGGGATTAAAGAAATAATGCCTCAAAAGGTGCCCAACTTTGTGAACAGACCCATATCCACATATTGAAGAAGAAAGGTTCCAGGATAATTATATAACTTATGTAAGTAAACTTCAGTAATTTTCACCTAAAAAAAAGTTCAAACAAATTTTGTTTGACTCGCTTCACTCTCTGGCAAAATATTTAGAAATTGAAAAGCTGATATTTGGGCAAAAGGCGTCAGTCCCCTCCTTACGAAATGGGCCTGTCTGATCAAGATCTCTATGTCTGCAATTTTCTTTTATTAATTTTTGTCGGAGGATAGGGATTAGGGTGCAGCAGTTTTGTCTGCAAAAATGGGTATTGCATCCTAAAAATTTGTTGGCAAATTTGGGTGTCACAACCCTCCCCCATTCAAAATGTTCTAGCAACGCCCCTGTTAGTCAAGCTCTTGCATGACAAAAACTCTAATGGAATAGACCCGAGTTGCAATAAACCAGCTTAATTTTATTTTTAT
This sequence comes from Heliocidaris erythrogramma, assembly GCA_025617745.1. Taxonomy (NCBI): domain Eukaryota; kingdom Metazoa; phylum Echinodermata; class Echinoidea; order Camarodonta; family Echinometridae; genus Heliocidaris; species Heliocidaris erythrogramma. Next base: position 55,085,195 of record CM046862.1, read on the forward strand.
TATACTTCATTTCTTTATTTTTTACATGTAGACCCTACTACTCCAAATACAAAATTTCTTTGTTTCATTCCTGTTCTATAATTGCACATCTCTCAAGTAAACATGGAAGGTGACGAAAGAGGATATTTACCTGTAGGTGAGTGTAGATCTATTTGCATGTTTCTAGCATGACTGTGTCTGCTCCATCATCAATTTGATCAAATAAGAGATGTCATGCATCTGAAAGCAAAATAGAATGACTAGTCAAATGTATCCATAACAGACTATCAAACCGTTTTCTTAGGCGAGTATATGGATCTGAATGAAAGACTGAAAATAAGAGTTTGTAGATATCTACTGAATCATATACATGTACCTGTGAACAGCCCACACCTCCCTGCCATATATATCCACTTATCCAGGAAAGTATTAAAAAACATTTTAAAAATAAAATTCACTAGTATGAAGGGGTAGGTCCATATAACTGAAGTTTGCCATTGGATTTCTCCAAAAATAATATGCATGGAATAGCACTAACCAAGATAAAATATTTATTCATGCTTATGCCCAACATACATTGCGATTTCCCAAATATTGAATGCAAAAGTTTTAAAATTTACAGATCAGATCTACCAGTAGTTGGAAACTATCTGTCCGGACACCCAACCTGTCAGGACACCCAACATAGGTATACAGTAGTTGGAAACTATCTGTCCGGACACCCAACCTGTCAGGACACCCAACATAGGTATGACAAGGATAACTCATTCTCATTGATAAGAACTGTCACATATAAATCCTATATAAGATTTTGAACTGCTAAGAAAACAATGCAATTACTCTATGGCAGGATTGGTATGTAATATTCCACCAGATTGGGAAAGCGGCAAGAAGAAGATTCAAAATTCCTGGAAAGAGCAGAGTGAATCCAAGTGTTTATTTTTTTTGGGAGCACTCAGTATATAAATGTACATGTAGTGTGTGGTGGGTATGTGGCGCCCAGAAGACCCCCATTTCTACACTAAAATTTTTGTTCCAAAGCATACAATTTTTTTCTTGAGAAAAAGAGAAAAAACATTCCAAAGCAACGTTGGTTTTTTTTCATTTTGTCGTTCTAATCGTTCTGGCACGCCTCGGCCAGGCCCGTTTTGCTTCAAAGACAACATAGAATAGACGTGCCATGACCCACAGCGTATTAAGCGATTGCATGGGAGCTTGTGCGTGGGTACCAGGTAGCTGTACGAGTTCCTTAGCTTATCAATCTGGTACATGTACTTGCCTATGGAGCTGTACATGGGATCCATAATTACCTTGTGTGTGTGTGTGTGTGTGAAATATCACCATTTCTCACCTAAGTTGACCCATGCAACCCACCCTCGGAATTTGCTATAGGGGTTACCTTCCAGGATCAACTAAGATTGTAAAAATTGAATGACTAAAAAAGAGAAAAGACAAAAATCGACAGATTTTTTTACCTTGCATTTGTAACCTATATATATATGGGACTACACAAACCTTACCTTGCATGGGTAGTCCCATATAACTTACAAGTCTTACATCATGTGCAAGTAAAAAAAAAACCCTGATCACACCTGCCAGTTTTGTGTGGGGTTTTTTTGTCAATCAATTTTTACAATCTTAGTTGATCCTGGAGTGGAAGGTAACCCCTTTCGCAAACTCTGACTCTGAGGCCTGGGCGAGGATGGTTTGCATGACTCACAGTATGTGAGAAATGGCGATATTTATTTTAGATCTATTTTTTTTTGGGGGGGGGGGGGGCTGATATCTCATTATCTATGAGTCCTACATGTACCTATATGAGCTCCTTGGCTTATCAATCTGGTACTAGTACTGGCCTACAGAGCCGTTCATGGGATCCAACTGTGAGTGGAGTCGGAGGCACATATCAACAAAAACAAGATCTAACATTTTAACAAGTAACATGTCTAAATGAATTATAATCATTTCTCACATACTTGCGAGCCATGCAAACCAGACATTTTATTCACAAGCCACAAAATGTTGTTTTTCACATCAAAACTCCCGAACTGCGTGTAAATGAATAAGTGTGCAGACATGGGATTGGGAACCATGCAAGATTGTTTATATTCAATCCCTGTCCCTGATAGTAGAAAGAGGAAAAAATGATGTGATGTTTATGTCGTCGTTTACATCTTTTTTACTTCCTGTAATTACGTCAATAAGACGACAACTTGCACCAACGCAAGACGTCATGAGGACGTCTTATTTTGACGTCATCTTTACGTCTTGTACACTGTAAAAACTAAAGCGTTACTTTTAGGGGCATGTATAATAGTGACTGCACCTGAAATGCTGTTTGTAGCACTAGTTGAACTTGTAGTGTGCTAATTTACCAGCAAAAAACCTAGTACTAGTAGCCTAGGGCTCCCCATACAGCTGCGGAGGCCAGTACCACTCCCACCATGGTCCATGCCCACTATATTACCAGATTGATCAGCCAAGCCCAAGGAGCTCGGCGTACAGTAAAGTACGCAGTACATGTATGATGTATTGTAGGTCACCCTATACCCGGGATTATACCTACCACTCCAGTCGATAGAGTCAATAAAATCTTACAAATCTTACAAATCTTACAAATCTTACACTTACAGTGAGTTGTGTGGATATCACACTGTGCCCCTGTCCCGGCGCTGGCAGTAAGGAGAAAAAAAATTCAAGTCTCACTCTCAAGATGATAAAACAAACGTCGAGAACTAGCTTTCACTATGTGTTCGGTGCACTGAGCTGAGTTAGCTACATGGCTCGCCGACGGGTACGGAGTACGAACGTATACCGTTGCACTGTACAAGTAACTATCCCGACAGCTCAGCTGGCTGGTTTATCACTGGCGCCTAGCGCCTGTAAGTGGATGTTGGGTATAAACGGGCTTACCATAGATACTATCTCTATACATGTACGAAACACACATAGCGTATTGCCAATGTCTCACAACGAACGCATGAGGACGCTAGACCAAATACTGTTTGAAACGTAGATCTGCCGTTATTTCAGCCAGAATTTTGTTTTCAAAACCACATTTATTTTCTTTTTTAAAAATAGTAAATGAGCTCCAATTTCTATCTTACTTTCACATGTTGCTAAGTATAGTTCTAACAGTAGGATTATATATCATTGGACCACTTTCACGCTGAATTTGTCAAATTTTGCAAAGCTACTCAATGCCTTTAAAGGGTAGAGACTTTTGACCACTTTTGGCGGGGACTGAATTCGGTTAGCTGCCGTATTTCGGTCACTACAATAAAGAACGAACTCTGCACGTCAAGATTACTTGAAAATAGTTGTCCACGAGCCTGGAAATAGTCAACCAGCCTTTCCCACTCTCCCAGTTTAGTGACGCACTAAATTTTACCTTTACGGTATAGCCTACAGACTATTTGAGCACGTTTCAATATTGTCTTTAACTTCTATTCATCTAGACACTGACTTTGATTCTCTTAGATTACAATCTTGATGACTGTTTTGAAACAAAATCGCGCATTGGTGCTCATTATAGTGACTTGGTGTTCATGAAACGTGTGCTAAACTCTGCGAGGATTGTAGGAATGGTTATCCGTAAATTTTGTTTCAAATGAACTTGATTTACGTCTCAATATTGTCTTTAACATCCATTTATCTAGACACTGACTTTGATTTCGTTGATTATAGTCTGGATAACTGGTTACAAGTGAAATCGCGCATTGGTGCTCATTATAAAGGCTTGGTGCTCATGAAACATGTGCTAAACCCTACGAGGATTGCAGGAATGATTATCTATAAAATTTTGTTTCAAATGAACTTTATTTACTGCTCAACATTGTCTTTAACATCTATTCATCTAGACACTGACTTTGGTTTTCATTGGTCATAATCTTGACGACTGTTTCAAGCAAGATACCCTTGTCCTGGGGTAGTTATCCGGGGTAGTAAGTTGTCCTAGAGGGTGGTTGTTCTAGGGGTAGTAGTCTGAGGGTAGTTGTCCGCGAGGGTAGTTGCCCTATGGGGTAGTTAGTTGGAGGGGGGGGGGGGGGGGGGGTAATCAACCTAGAGGGTCATTGTCCCGGGGGTAGTCGTCCTAGAGGGTGGTTGCCCTATGGGATAGTTGTCCTAGGGGGTAGTTATCCTAGGGGTGGTTATCCGGGGGTGGTTGTCCAGGGGGTAGGTGTCCTAGAACCTTGTGAACATTGAGCGCACAAAGATTTACCTATGTTGTAACTTTTTTTCCTCATAATCCCATTTCAGTGAAGCTTGGACACTGTTCAGAAAGCTATTCCACATGTTTTAGAACAATATTGATATATTTATGTTACTTTTATAGTTGCCTTGACAACTATTATTCAATGTTCATTTCCATTTTATTTTTGTAATTTTTCAAATAGATATTACTTTGAAAGTCTGAGACTCAGAGTTAATGTGCATGACTTAGATATAAATAACAAAGGAATTATATAATTGTAAATCTGATATACCCAAATGACATTAGACGTTATCAGGGGTGGATCCAGGATTTAGTATAAGGAGGGGGGGGGGGGGGGGGGGGGGGGTGGGCGTAGCTAAAAAAAATTCGCCAGATTTTTCGCCAGACCTCCATAATAGATTTGTTTAATACAGTTTTTGTGTACAAATATTTGATAAATGTTATTTATGATGCTTATATGATTAAATATTATTTCTTTTGAAAAAAAGGAAATTGAGTAGGCCGATATGATGAATAATTATATTTTAATTTTGGCCGAGGATACTTTCACGGATATGAAAATGTCCTTAACCTTATCAACGTATGACAGAAAGAAATAGGAGAAGTACAAAATGGAGGACTCAGGACGGAAGAACGAAGAAAAAGTGTTTATGAGCTCCCATTCCTAAACAAATATTAAAAAAGATAAAACAAAAATAAGGAAAGTGAACACTTTCTTCAGTTCCGATTTTTCATACAAGACTAATAAAATACAATAAATTTGGTTCAAAATTAGAAATTGCAAAAACTGGACAGTTTATATTAATTTGAAAATTGGAAACAAAAGATCAAACTTACATGATGGCTTTTGTTGCGTTTACAGCCCCGCTTGCTTATGGATATAAGGATGAGAAATTGTGTTAATATGATTCGTGCTTGTGTAATGCACAAACCACACTTTCTCTGGAATAATTACATTTCAAATTAAATGTCAAATTCTTCTCCCCAAAATGTAGTTTGTGCAATACACAAACACAAAGTCATTTGCCATTCTAAGTGTGGGCTTTGTATACAGTTTTGTCGGGATAAAGAAAGAATATCACTATTTAGTGTAATGTGGTGAATTGATGACAATGAATTTGTTCCTGGTGCAGTCGTCTGCTCTGAGGTCTGCATGATGGTTTTTTTTATAATTATGATCGATTACAAAATATGTGAAAGCCAACTTGAAATTACCATGATTGATTGATTGATTTTATTCGTCAGATAATAAACATGACATATCATGACAGGATAGCCCATGAAAGCCGAAGAGGCTTATTTCCAATGGTGTCCTTGAACATAATTAAGCACATTATAAAATACGACAAGATTAAATCGTGAATACTGAATACAAATTATACACTTGACCAAGCATTATCATTATGAAAACTATACACACAAAATATATAACAACAAAACAATTTGCAACACGTAAGCACCAAAGGAGAATCAAAACTGAGGGAACAAACCCTACAACACTATTGATAAATCAATATCATATTCTTTCAAAGTATCATGTGTAATGGAATTTGCAGTCACTGTTGTGAAATGTGTTATTAATTATAATAATCTAAATATTTGAATTGCTTTTTAATCTTTAAATATTATATCCAAAACAAGCTGCTGAAAACTGCTTATCCAATAATAGCGAGCCAATGGAGTAAAATGGAGTCAAAAGGGGCCTGAGCTTTCGATCCTAGCAGAATCTTCAAATATTATAATAAATAAAACTTTAAAGTAAGGCAATCTCTAAAAAAAATCAACGACTAAAGTTTATTTATATTTTCAAATATGTTATAATTAAAACTTCATGAGGTTGACCTAAATATTGTCTACCCTCTCGTTAAAGGGTAGAGACTTTTGACCACTTTTGGCGGGGACTGAATTCGGTTAGCTGCCGTATTTTGTCACTACAATAAACCAAAGAAGAATAAACTCTGCACGTCAAGATTACTTGAAAATAGTTGTCCACGAGCCTGGAAATAGTCAACCAGTCTTTCCCACTCTCCCAATTTAGTGACCCACTAAATTTTACCTTCAGACTATTTGAGCACGTCTCAATATTGTCTTTAACGTCTATTTATCCAGACACTGACTTTGATTTCATTGATTATAGTCTGGATGACAGGTTACAAGCGAAATTGGTGCTCATTATAGTGCTTGGTGCTCATGAACGTGTGCTAAACCCTACGAGGATGGTAAGAATGATATATCTGCAGAATTTTGTTTCAAATGAACTTTATTTACGTCTCAACATTATCTTTAAATTCTATTCATCTAGACACTGACTTTGATTTTCTTAGATTACAATCTTGATGACTGTTAAGCAAAATCGCGCATTGGTGCTCATTATAGTGACTTGGTGCTCATGAAACGTGTGCTAAACTCTGCGAGGATTGTAGGAATGATTATCCGTAAAATTTTGTTCCAAATGAACTTTATTTACGTTTCAATATTGTCTTTAACATCTATTTATCCAGACACTGACTTTGATATCATTGATTATAGTCTGGATGACAGGTTACAAGCGAAATCGCGCATTGGTGCTCATTATAGTGGCTTGGTGCTCATGAAACGTGTGCTAAACCCTACGAGGATTGTAGGAATGATTATCTATAAAATTTTGTTTCAAATGAACTTTATTTACGGCTCAACATTGTCTTTAACATCTATTCATCTAGACACTGACTTTGGTTTTCATTGGTCATAATCTTGATGGCTGTTTCAAGCAAGATACCCTTGTCCTGGGGTAGTTATCCGGGGTAGTAAGTTGACCTAGAGGGTGGTTGTCCTAGGGGTAGTTGTCTGGGGATAGTTGTCCGCGAGGGTAGTTGCCCTATGCGGTAGTTAGTTGGGGGGGGGGGGGGGTAATCAACCTAGAGGGTCATTGTCCCGGGGTAGTAGTCCTAGAGGGTGGTTGCCCTATGGGGTAGTTGTCCTAGGGGGTAGTTATCCTAGGGGTGGTTATCCTAGGGGTGGTTGTCCTAGGGGGTAGTTATCCTAGGGGTGGTTATCCGGGGTGGTTATTGTCCAGGGGGTAGGTGTCCTAGAACCTTGTGAACATTGAGTGCACAAAGATTTACCTATGTTGTAACCTTTTTTCCTCATAATCCAAATTCAATGAAGCTTGGGCACTGTTCAGAAAGATATTCCACATGTTTTAGAACAATATTAATATATTTATGTTACTTTTATAGTTGCCTTGACAACTATTATTCAATGTTCATTTCCATTTTATTTTTGCAATTTTTCAAATAGATATTACTTTGAAAGTCTGAGACTCAGAGTTAAGGTGCATGACTTTTTTGGTCTTGCCCGCTTCACGAAAAGTCGCTCATTTGTGGGGGGTGGTGGGGGGGGGGGGGGGGGGTGGAGGGTGTAGCGACAATTTTTTTCGCCAGATTTTTTCGCCAGACCTCCATAATTCCCTGACAAGCAACAACAAAAAAAAGTTTTCATTTCGGTATATTTCCAGTTGTATTCTATCATTGTCATTTTTGTCGAATGTGGAATAAATTTAATTTGATTCAGTTGGAAAAACAATACTTGCAAAGAAGTTGTAAGACTATACAAAACAATACCAGTACTGAATGCCTGAACACAAAGAGAATATGATGTTATGTATTGCATATTGAATTTATATAGTCAAATAATTTTACACATTCATGCATACTGATTGACAAAATTAACGTGTTAAAAAATTGCCTAATTTTAGTAGCCTGCCTTAGCATAATATGCTTTAGACACTATAATTTTCAGTATGGATAAGTAGAAATTTGGGTCCACTGGATAATATTTTCCACGTTGTAAACCAAAAAATCATCTTGTCAGATTTATATGTGTTTTGAGATTGACAGATAGAAATAGGCCCATGGTTGCAAAACTTTAGCAATCATTAGAATTATTTGAATGTAATTAAGATTCTATCATTATCTGTAAAGCAAAGTGAGTTCAGCATTATCAAATTATATTACTTGTGAACAATGGACGTCATTAATAGACGTCCATATGCACTCTTAAATGTTCATCAAAAGATAATTATTTTATGCAATGTAAATCATATCACAATATATAAATAAAAAGAGCAAACTAGGAGGTAAAGATCAGAATCCAGAACTTAAGTAACTCCCAGTGTGGGTGATAGCAGGGGCGGCGGAGCTTCTTTCAAAGTGGGCGGGGGCACCAACACATAGGGGCACTTTGGGGGCAAAGGGCACCTACAAAGGGTGAAAAAATTGCGGAAAATGCCACTTTGAGCTGAGACAATAGTATACCGCTACATTCTGATTAATAAACTATCGAGTATCATTTTCGACACATTATTGTTTATGTAATTAAATATCATAATTGATAGGATTGAAGTAAATTGAATATATCATAAAGAAATGTGAGAAAATTACAATGCCCCGACCGGGATTCGAACCCGGGACCCTGGATTACATGACCAGTGCTCTACCAACTGAGCTATCCGGGCTCCCGTCGAAGCAAAGTAACTATCTCACATATTGCCCTTCTCTTTCCATCGAATTACAAATTTGATTGTCCTCTATAGAAATTCGTTGGCATGGATATGCCTAGCCTTTTGACAAGGCCTCGTGACTTGGCTATTTTCCTCGTCATGCTGTTCCTGAGATGAGACTAGCCGGCGACGAAAAGAATCAACACGGCCCGGGTGAACGCGCGATCGAGCGACTTTAGTCGCGAGGCCTTTTGGAACCTGGGTTTCCATCGTCCGATATGAATTATTCACGAGTTGACATTCGTATGCTAACATGCCTACACCGAGGATTATCGACCAATCACAACGGTCTCTACGGGGCTTGCTTTCCATGTGATTCGTTCATGATTGATGTAGCTTGCGCCGGGTGCAGTATGTCCCGAGCGAGCTAGCGCTCGACATGAAGGCGAATTTCATACCAAATTTATGCTGACGTCATGCGAAGATACGTTCGCTGATTGGCTCCTACCAAAAAGGTAGCAGATCCTCGCTAGGAACAAAGGATAACATAAGAAATACAAGCCAGGTTCCAAAAGGCCCATCGCGACACGTCGCTCGATAGCGTATTCACCGGGCTGGGCGGATAGTCTTGTTATGCAGCCACTACTAGCTTACTTGCCAAGAAAAATAGCCAAGTCACGAGGGCCTTGTCAAAAGGCTAGGATTTGCCCGACTTTAGAGGGAAGACCTGTCTCATTGGTAGGCCATTATAGCGTACGATGGAATTGGTATGGATGTACCCCCTACGCTCGAAAAAGACGAGGAAGAGGAAGCCAGAGGAGGAAGAAGAAGAAGAACAAGAACAAGAGGATGAAGAAGAAGAAGAGGAGGAAGAAGCCCTCTTTCGATATTGAATTTCCCTTCATTGAACGCTTTCCTTGTGCCTTGCAGATCTGGCATATTATATCTCCAGTAAAACTGAAGTACAAAGAGAAAATGTGCTCTCCATGACCCCATATGTAGGCCTACCACCATGCACTTTCTGCCTTTGCATGTACCCCCCCCCCCAAAAAAAAATAAAATAATAATAATAAATAAATAAATAAATAAAAATAAAAATAAAAAATAAAAAATAAAAATAAATAAATAAATAAATAAATAAATAAATTTAAAAAATAATAATAAATAAAATGAAATAAAGTAATTAAAAAATAAAAAATAAAGTAATAAAATGAAAAAAAAAATATATAAATTAAATACCCCCCCCCCAAAAAAAAAATAAAACAGCAACAAACAAAACAAACCTCAAATATCTGATTTCTTTTTTTTTCCTCTACTTTTTTCTTCTTGTAAAAAAAGTCCATCAACAGAAACCCCACACAAATCATCCAGTTATTCAAGGTTGCATAAGGCTGTATTTACACCAATCCACCATCACACTTCAGAACGAAAGCCATATTGTGCCTGCATCATCATCATCAATATCATCATCTTTCACAAAATTATGGGAAAAACAACAAATAGAAGTTTCTCAGTTTGAAATGATATTTATTAAAATATCTCACTTATCAACTTAACAATATTATTGATGACATACATAAATATCAAACAGCAATATTCATGTATAAATACACCCCACATACGCTGCGAGTATTATTTCGAAACTTCTTTAGCCATAATGTAAATATAAACTCATATCCTATACGGCACTCACAGATTTCCATTTAAATAATCCCAAAACCCTTATAGCACAAAAATCAATTAGGCATCACGGCCCCGACATATGGAACTCCCTACCTGATTCGCTTAAGTTACGGACTTCACTTTTTTCTTTTAAAGCCATTACAAAAAACACCTTCTTAATCAATACACTAATTAAAGTTACTATTTAATATTGTTAGAGAAAAAAAAACTGGTATAATTAACCATTTATTGAGGCATTAAATTAAATTTAAAATTAAGCAGAGGGTTTGTACAATCATTCACTTCACATATTTTACGGCCACCCCTTCAATTCATATTTATCCTTCTTTCTCTTCTCTTTCTTTTATTTTTCTTCTTTCATTTCCTATCCCGAGGCCGTCATCATTTCAAGCTTATGCTTACGATGTCGGTCTCCTGCATCATTTCACTCTCCTTAGCATAGAATCACCCACTATTCTTGTTATTATATTTATATCTAATTTTGTTAAACGATCAAGTAGATTTTTGTCTGTTTGCCAAAAGTAATTATAATATGTTCATTAGGTAGATTATGTATATTTTGCTATTGTGATACTGAATATACTTTACTTTGTACTTATGAAAAATGCAGAAATAAAACAGTGCGAAAAAGCAGAAAAAATAATAATGAAAGTTTGAAAGAAATCCGAGAAGAAATAAGAAAGTTATGAATTTTTAAAGTTGTAATCAATCGAACACAAATTTGCGAGTCCGTGACGTATCTTGCGAGTTCCCCTCCAATTATAGCTCAGTAGAGAAAGTGTCATAAAATTTAATTTTCTTAGTTTTAGACGAAAGAATAGATTTGTTTAATACAGTTTTTGTGTACAAATATTTGATAAATGTTATTTATGATGCTTTTATGATTAAATATTATTTCTTTTGTGAAAAAGGAAATTGAGTAGGTCGATAATGAATGCAAATGAAGTAGATGATACTGGACGATTAGATTGCAACCTAATTTGCATAATGTCCATTTAAAAACATAATAGGCTTACATGCTGCAAGGGCGACGGGAGTCTTTGTTATATGGTAACCAGCAGGAGGCTTCACACCCAAGAGAACTTGGCCTTCGGTTTAAAAAAAAAGAAAAGTTAATACTCGTTATCTTATGCCGCCTTTGAAAATACCAGCTACTTTATTTTATAGAATGTCACCTTCAAAATCAAAACATGTACTAATCGATCAGTTTCGACATCTGATCGATATGCAATAATCGAAGAAGTCGACTGGTAGTTACTAACACAAGTGGACTGTTTTCAATAATATTTCAAATAACTTTAGGAGAAACAGTCGTGATATTGTTTTAATAGTTAAATAGTTTTTCTTTATTCATCTTGCAATAAAAAATGTCAAAATCCCAGTAAAGATATCAAAATATTTTTATGTACAGTTCAAAATTGAATTTCAGGGGCTTCAACGATTTAATATAAATTATAAAATATCATATATATATGTTATGTTTCCCTACAAATTCTGACTGTAATTTTGGAAATATAAACTAATTTTGGCTGGGGATACTTTCATGGATATGAAAATGTCCTTTAATTTTCAAATGCATGACAGAAAGAAATAGGAGAAGTACAGAATGGAGGATTCAGGACGGAAGGGCGTTATCTTATCCCGCGAAAATACGAGCTAATTTATTTTATAGAATGTCACGTTCAAAATCAAAACATGTACTAATCGATCAATTTCGACATCTGATCGATATGCAATAATCGCAGAAGTCGACTGGTAGTTACTAACACAAGTGGACTGTTTTCATTTATAATTCAAAATTATAAATATGCCGAAAGATTTGTTTACAAATTAAAAATACTTAAATAGTTTTTCGTTATTCATCTTTCAATAAAAGATGTCAAAATCCCAGTGCAGTAAAGATATCAAAATATATTTATGTACAGTTAAAATTGAATTTCAGGGGCTTCAACGATTAGATATAAATTATAGAATATATTATATTCGTTATGTTTCCCAAAACATTCGAAATCTACTTAAATATAATTTAATTTTGGCCGAGGATACTTTCATGGATATGAAAATATCCTTAACCTTATCAATGTATGACAGAAAGAAATAGGAGAAGTACAGAATGGAGGATTCAGGACGGAAGGACGAAGAAAAAGAGTTTATGAGCTCTCATTCCTTAAAAAAATATTAAAAAAGATAAAACAAAATTAAGGAAAGTGAACGCTTTCTTCAGTTCCGATTTTTCATACAAGACTAATAAAATACAATAAATTTGGTTCAAAATTAGAAATTGCAAAAATGGACAGTTTATATTAATTTGAAAATTGGAAACAAAAGATCAAACTTACATGATGGCTTTTGTTGCGTTGGCAGCCCCGGCTTGCTTATGGATATAAGGATGAAAAATTGTGTTAATATGATTCGTGCTTGTGTAATGCACAAACCACACTTTCTTTGGAATAATTACATTTCAAATTAAATGTCAAATTCTTCTCCCCAAAATGTAGTTTCTGCAATACACAAACATAAAGTCATTTGCCATTCTCCGTGTGGGCTTTGTATACAGTTTTGTCAGTCTAAAGAAAGAATATCGCTAGTGTAATGTGGTGAATTGATGACAATGAATTTGTTCCTGGTGCAGTCGTCTGCTCTGAGGTCTGCATGATGTTTTTTTTTTTTTTAATTATGATCGATTACAAAATATGTAAAAGCCAACTTTAAATTACCATATCATATTCTTTCAAAGTATCATGTGTTTTGGAATTTGCAGTCACTGTTGTGAAATGTGTTATTAATTATAATAATCTAAATATTTGAATTGCATTTTAATCTTTAAATATTATAGTAAATAAAACTCTAAAGTAAGGCATTCTCTAAAATATATCAACGATTAAAGTTTATATATATTTTCAAATATGTAATAATTAAAACTTTATGTGGATGACCTAAAAATTGTCTACCCTCCCGTTAAAGGGTAGAGACTTTTGACCACTTTTGGCGGGGACTGAATTCGGTTAGCTGCCGTATTTCGGTCACTACAATAAACCAAAGAAAAACAAACCCTGCACGTCAAGATTACTTGTCCACGAGCCTGGAAATAGTCAACCAGTCTTTCCCACTCTCCCAATTTAGTGACCCACTAAATTTTACCTTTCCGGTAGCCTACAGACTATTTATTTACGTTTCAATATTGTCTTTAACGTCTATTTATCCAGACACTGACTTTGATTTCATTGATTATAGTCTGGATGACAGGTTACAAGCGAAATCGCGCATTGGTGCTCATTATAGTGGCTTGGTGCTCATGAAACGTGTGCTTAAACCCTACGAGGATTGTAGGAATGATTATCTATAAAATTTTGTTTCAAATGAACTTTATTTACGGCTCAACATTGTCTTTAACATCTATTCATCTAGACACTGACTTTGGTTTTCATTGGTCATAATCTTGTTGGCTGTTTCAAGCAAGATACCCTTGTCCTGGGGTAGTTATCCGGGGGTAGTAAGAGGGTGGTTGTCCTAGGGGTAGTTGTCTGGGGATAGTTGTCCGCGAGGGGTAGTTGCCCTATGCGGTAGTTAGTTGGGGGGGGGGGGGGGGGTAATCAACCTAGAGGGTCATTGTCCCGGGGGGTAGTAGTCCTAGAGGGTGGTTGCCCTATGGGGTAGTTGTCCTAGGGGGTAGTTATCCTAGGGGTGGTTATCCGGGGTGGTTATCCGGGGTGGTTATCCGGGTGGTTGTTCAGGGGGTAGGTGTCCTAGAACCTTGTGAACATTGAGTGCACAAAGATTTACCTATGTTGTAACCTTTTTTTCCTCATAATCAAAATTCAATGAAGCTTGGGCACTGTTCAGAAAGATATTCCACATGTTTTAGAACAATATTGATATATTTATGTTACTTTTATAGTTGCCTTGACAACTATTATTCAATGTTCATTTCCATTTTATTTTTGCAATTTTTCAAATAGATATTACTTTGAAAGTCTGAGACTCAGAGTTAATGTGCATGACTTGTTTGGTCTTGCCCGCTTCTCGAAAAGTCGCTCATTTGTGGGGGGGGGGGGGGGGGGGGGGGGAGGGTGTAGCAAAAAAATTTTTCGCCAGATTTTTTCGCCAGACCCCCATAATTCCCTGACAAGCAACAACAAAAAAAAGTTTTCATTTCGGTATATTTCCAGTTGTATTCTATCATTGTCATTTTGGTCGAATGTGGAATAAATTTAATTTGATTCAGTTGGAAAAAAATACTTGCAAAGAAGTTGTAAGACTATACAAAAAATACCAGTACTGAATGCCTGAACACAAAGAGAATATGATGTTATGTATTGCATAATGAATTTATATAGTCAAATAATTTTACACATTCATGCATACTGATTGACAAAATTAACGTGTTAAAAAATTGCCTAATTTTAGTAGCCTGCCTTAGCATAATATGCTTTAGACACTATATTTTCAGTATGGATATGTAGAAATTTGGGTCCACTGGATAATATTTTCCACGTTGTAAACCAAAAAATCATCTTGTCAGATTTATATGTGTTTTGAGATTGACAGATAGAAATAGGCCCATGGTTGCAAAACTTTAGCAATCATTATAGAATTATTTGAATGTAATTAAGATTCTATCATAATCTGAAAAGCAAAGTGAGTTCAGCATTATCAAATTATATTACTTGTGAACAATGGACGTCATTAATAGACGTCCATATGCACTCTTAAATGAGTTCATCAAAAGATAATTATTTTATGCAATGTAAATCATATCACAATATCTAAATAAAAAGAGCAAACTAAGAGGTAAAGATCAGAATCGAGAACTTAAGTAACTCCCAGTGTGGGTGATAGCAGGGGCGGCGGAGCTTCTTTCAAAGTGGGTGGGGGGCACCAACAAAAAGGGGCACTTTGGGGGCAAATTTATCATTGCGATAACTTTACGCGCTGCGCGCAGGCCAAAATCTGATTTTCGCTGGTACACTGAAACAAAAATTCGGCTTCATAGGCTAATACATGAAAAACGGGAGTAGTGTACACTTTTGACCCTCTGGGAATTTCCCCAGGGAAATTCGGATGCCTTCGGAGTTCTGTGCAAGTAACGAACACGGCGCCCTCTCGCGGCATTAAAGCGTCCATAATCTGTGATTGAGTAGTACGTCCATTGTGACTGGTAAATTTAGTGGGTCACTAAATTGGGAGAGCGGGAAAGATTGGTTGATTATTTCCAGGCTCGTGGACAACTATTTTCAAGTAATCTTGACGTGTGGAGTGGATTTTTCTTTGGTTTATTGTAGTGACCGAATTCGGCAGCTAACCGAATTGAGCCCCGCCAAAAGTGGTCAAAAGTCTCTACCCTGTAACGAGAGGGTAGACAATAATTAGGTCAACCACAAGAAATTTTAATTATACCATATTTTAAAATATAAATAAACTTTGGTCGTTGATATATTTTAGAGATTGTCTTACTAAAATATTTAAAGATTAAAAAGCAATTCAAACATTTAGATTATTATAATTAATAACATATTTCACAACATTGACTTCAAATTCTATTACACATGATATTTTGAAAGAATATGATATTTTGTTTGGTAATTTCAAGTTGACTGTTACATATTTTGTAATCGATCATAATTAAAAAAAAATATGGAGATCGCAGAGCAGACACGACTGCACCAGGAACAAATTCATTGTCATCAATTCACCACATTACACTAAATAGTGATATTCTTTCTTTAGACTGACAAAACTGTATACAAAGCCCACACGGAGAATGGCAAATGACTTTGTGTTTGTGTATTGCACAAACTACATTTTGGGGAGAAGAATTTGACATTTAATTTGAAATGTAATTATTCCAAAGAAAGTGTGGTTTGTGCATTACACAAACACGATTCATATTAACACAATTTCTCATTCTATATTCATAAGCAAGCGGGGCTGTAAACGCAACAATTTGTTTCCAATTTTCAAATTAATATAAACTGTCCATTTTTGCAATTTCTAATTTTGAACCAAATATGGGGTCTGCTCGCTAGTCATAAGGACCGCTATTCATAAAAAAAAAATTATTCATAAGGACCGCTATTCATAATAAGACATAAGGGTTGCTATTCATAAGGGTAATTATTCATAAGGACCACCATTCATAATAAGACATAAGGATCGCTATTCATAATACGGAAAGAGGGTCGCTATTCATAATACCAAATCAGGGTCGTTAATCATAAGGGTCCCTATTCATAATACGAAAATAGGGTCGCTATTCATAAAGGTCGCTATTCATAAAGGTCGCTATTCATAAAGGTCAATATTCATAAGGATCGCTATTCATAATCGAAGAAGAGGGTCGCTATTCATAATCGAAGAAGAGGGTCGCTATTCATAATCAGAGAAGAGGGTCGCTATTCATAATCGGAGAAGAGGGTCGCTATTCATAATCAGATAAGAGGGTCGCTATTCATAATCAAAGAAGAGGGTCGCTATTCATAATCAAAGAAGAGGGTCGCTATTCATAATCAGATAAGAGGGTCGCTATTCATAATCACAGAAGAGGGTCGCTATTCATAATCAAAGAAGAGGGTCGCTATTCATAATCACGAAAGAGGGTCGCTATTCATAATCACAGAAGAGGGTCGCTATTCATAATCGGAGAAGAGGGTCGCTATTCATAATCACAAAAGAGGGTCGTTATTCATAATCAAAGAAGAAGGTCGCTATTCATAATCACAGAAGAGGGTCGCTATTCATAATCACCAAAGAGGGTCGCTATTCATATATATTCATATGATATATATCACACATCCTCCCCCTCCTGGGAATTTGATATCCATGCTTTCGTAGCATTTAAAATATAAATTCCAGGGGCGTATCCAGGGGGGGGGGGGCGCAACAGGCGCGCGCCCCCCCCCCCTATTGGCCGTCGTAAAAAAAAAAATAGCAACAAAAAAAAAAAATCCTCATGCCAATTGAAAATATTGTTCATTAAATAGGCTTCAAAATAGGTCACATATAGCACTATTTTGCATCTCAGCCCTTATTCAGAAGCAAAAATTTTCAAAGACCCCTCCCCATGACGGCGATCAATAATTCCTGGCGCCCCCCCCCCCTATTGGGAAATCCTGGATACGCCACTGAATTCTACTACTAGAACCGTCATTTACGAACTCTCCCCTTGAAAAAGAAGTGCAGGGTATACAATCATGTATATATCGTATCTGGACAACTACCCCCTAATTAGGTCAACTACCCCAGGACATCTCTTCCTTATGTTCGTTCATATTTTCAGCCTTTTATCTTTTCTTCTGTCCTAAACTTAATATTGCTTTATCTTTCTGCATTTGTTTTCCCTAACTGTTATAATTATGTTATTCTTTGTTTTAGTATCACTTTATCTTTATCTTTCCTTTATTTTTCGCTTTTTTCGCTTCATCTTTACTTCTGTCCTTCCGTTCGCCTCTCTTTATTTTCTTCTTTCTCTTCTCTTTCTGTCCTTAATTGTTATTCTTTGTTTTGAGCTTTCTTTATCTTTTCTTGTTGTTTCTCTTATGCTCTTTTTTGTTTTGATCTTTCTTCATTCTTCTCTTTCTGTATTTTGATCATTCTTGGATCTTCTCTTTCTGTCTTTCTATAAATTGTTCTTTGTTCCCTTTCTTTATCTTCTCTTGCTGTCTTTCCCTTATAAATGTTATACTTTGTTTTATCCTTCCAGCATTTTGTCTTTTTTTTCCTTCTTTCATCTCTTTCATCTTTCGTTGTACCCTACCCCGTGCATTTATTCATTGTTCTCCTTTCATCTGCTCTTTTGATCTTTCCTCCATCTCTTATTCTTTGTTTCTTCCTTTTATCTTCTTCTCTATTCTGTCTTTCTTATTCTAGCATGTTCTTCTCTTTCCTTTTATGTTTTCAATATTTTTCTCTTATTTCTTCCTTTTGCATTTTGTATGATATTTTTGGTAATATTTCTCTTCTCTTCTAAACTGTGACGTCATTTAAACCTAACTGAGATCTAGGATGCGTTCATAGGCGCCGGAAGTTGGGGGTGGGGCGATCGCCCCCAACAAAAAGGTGGGGGCAAAACGCATTTTCGACCCCCCCCCTCCAAAAAAAATCAGCAGTAAAGGAGTAATTAAGGTTTGTTTTTTTAACAAAAAAGGACAGGAAGTAAATATAACCTTAATTGAATCATATAAACAAATGATATTTCGTTAAAAAAAGGAGAGTAAAATGTCCTACACATTGCGCGTGCCCCTTCTTTATCGATGGAGAATTTGATTATAAAGCGATACGCACATATATAGTGGGAAAAGTAGGCCTACTTTTTTGTCGCGTTCTTTTGTTAATTGGCAGCATACATGTACATGTACGTCGTTCACAAGATTTTGGTCTATAAGGTAAGCCTCCTCTTTTGTTTAGGAGCACTCTTTACGCTTTTATGCCAATTACCGAATATGTGATTATCTATTTGTTTACTTATTTATAAGATGTGTATTGACTAAGATTCATTTCAATAATTGTAAAAGACAACATTAGTTCCAATCCGACGATCAGCTCTAAATAATGTAGGCCTACGTGGATATTTTAAAAGAAATCATTTAGAGATGGAGATTCCGGGGCAGAGGAAGCTTGTGGAAAAGTGGTCCTTCACCCCACTTTATTAAACTCGTGAAAACCGTGTCCCTTTTCAAGTTTTCATCATTCACCTCCAGTAGTGCTCCTTTCCTACCAATATCGCCCTTTCCCTTCCAATTTGACTATTTTTATCACTATATTATTTCATATTTATGTTCATGTCACATTATTTTCCCACATGCAGCTAGAACCAGAATCTAAGTAACGCCCCATTTTACAAAAAATGACCATAATTTGAGCCCGCCCCCCCCCCCCCCACTCAGTATTATTTAGGGTACGCGTATGCTTGTTCCCTCCCTTTGAAAGCACCCCCTATCTCAGGGCTGCCAAAAATTTTGAACCCCCTATCGCGGGCTTTTCCTGCCTTGGAGACCGCCCTAAATTCAGAACACTGCTCAATGTACCCCCCTATCTCAGGTGATCTCTTATTCCAACCCCATATCTCAGGACAGACACCAATTAACGTACTATATCGAGTCGAGGGAGGACTGGTGGGACTGGGGGCCAGTGTTTCTACTTTTCAAAATGAAATAATAAACTAGCAGGAATTTCAGGAATTTGATCCTGGGGTTTGATCAATTTTTCAAGATATTTCATAACCCCCCTTTTTAATTTCTCAGGTGTTGAAGAGAGAGAGAGAGAGAGAGAGAGAAAGAAAGAAAAACACCCCCTTTTAATGAAATCTCTGGGTGAAAGATAAAAAACACCCCCTTTTTTTACAATTCACGGGCCGGATTGTGTCGCCCAAAAAGTACCCCTTTACTGGAGATTTTGGGAACACGCATGCGGTCCCTTCGACCTCCGAGTGGGGGGGGGGGGGGGGCCGGGAATTTGAGTTTTTAAAAGTCTCATTTCGCTACTCGCCAAAAGGGTTAATCGATAAGCGTTTTGTCCTCTGCAGAGGCACTTAAAGGCAAGAGAGAGAGTGGGCATTATCAAATGAGAATGGTGCCAGTGGCGTATCCAGGGGGTGGCGCAACAGGCGCCCCCCCCCCCCTTATTGGCCGTCGTAAAAAAAATAGCAAAAAAAAAAGTTCATCAAATAGGCTTCAAAATTGGTCACATATAGGATTATTTTGCATCTCAGCCCTTCTTCAGAAGCAAAAATTTTCCAAATGGGAGGGGGCACCCCCCCCTTAGACCCTAGCCCAGGATCAATAATGCCTGGCGCCCCCCTATTGGGAAATCCTGGATACGCCCCTTGATGTGCTGTTAAAATAAAAGGGAAACTCTTTGAAGATTCCACAATTGTTGAAGTGATAAGGGATGATTATTTGGGGAATAGAAAAGGGAACTTTTGGAAGTGAAGGAGGCAAAGGCTAATCACCTTTACAGGCAATTGTCTTGTCCGGGGGGGGGGGGGTAGTGTCGGGAGGGTAATTGTCCAGGGGATAGTTGTTCTAGAATCGTATATATAACCCCACCCCGGATTTACGACAATGGTATATTAGAAGGAAATAATTTATTTTACGCCTCTGGTGATTTCACCAGGATTACGCAAAAGTCGTACACGTGCGCACACACACACCCCCCACACCCACACCCGCTAACACTAAACCCACATCAGGTCTCTCTCACACGCACACACACACACACACACACACACACCCTCACTCACACACAAACATATGCATCACATCTAAAAGTTTCCCTCATCCACTTTGTCTCGCCATATTTCAAACTATCCACTATTTAGCTTCTATGTATTGTATTCATACACAATCATGAAAACATTGCACATCAACTATATAAAGAAAGGTGGTTTAAACAATTTTAATTCTCTAAAGAAAAAAATATATCAAAATCAAGGCCCATGATTATGCTATGTCATATATATGAAAGATAAAGTAGAGAATCTGGTAATGCAATTACGGTGAAAGAAACTGTTGCATAGGAAATGGGGAAGGTTGACCATGTCTACATAAGAATTGTTTTATATTGTGTTGTTTTGGAATCATCAAAATAGATAAGAAATTGACCCAAAGTCATTGAAAAGCACATGTACTACACATACAAGTGGCACAAAGGTTCTGCCCGAACATTTCAGCTATTTCTAGTTACATTTCGAATATAAGAGCATTTGAAGAGCAATCATGTTCAGAGCATGTTTCTACTATGATGTTCTTTTAAACTGACATAAAAGTAATGATAAAGCTCACAAATTATTTTTCACCTTTCCCAGAACTTAATAATTATTCCCTTTTAAAGGGAATATTTAGTTGTGGGAAAGGTGAAAATTAATTTGTGATATTTTTGAGTTTTGGGGACAGAGTTTACAAAAGCACCAAACTTTGCAGATGTACTTGTAAGGACACTAGCTTTATTTGTCCCACAGGACCCATCGAATCAAATCTCATCTTCATGCAAAATTATGCTAATTTATGCCAATTATTGTACTTTTAATGTACAATTGACAAGGTAAATATCAAAGTGTTTGAAAATGAACCAAACTTTCCAAATGTATTTGTTGTGCCTACAGATTTATTTTTTCCCACAGGACCCATCGAAATAACTCACATCTTTATGCAAAATCTCCGAATGCCATTCATATTGTATAATATTTGCATCAAAATAAAAAAATATACTCTGAATATTACAATTTAACGTTGTCTTTTCATTTACCCGACCTTGTTTACCAGTGAGTATCAAATTGGAAGTACTGTTAAAGTCGATTATGATTGATCAATCACTGAAATGTTGTTTTATGCATTGGTATGCATAAATTATGATTAAAAAGTTGTAAAAGTCAAGGAATGTAGCCAAAATATCACGCCTAACATAGTAATTTCATTAACCCGACCTCATTCACCAATATGTTACAAATTTGAGGTGCTTTTATAATATAGTCATTTCTTGATCTTGAGTCATTGGAAATGTGCATTATGCATAAATATGAATCAAAATAATAAATTACCATTAAAATCAATAAACATTATATTATTATTGCAATTATTAATGTAATTGTAATCTAATGATTGATCTAACCCATGTAGTAGAATATGAAGCCATTCCACATTTATTTTGTGAGTTTATCATAGAATATGTATTTTATAGATAAATTGGCATAAATTAACATTAACATGAAGCACAATGAATATTATGATTTCGTCAGATTATGCTGCATATTAAAAATTAAGAAACTAGTTTATATATCTCTCGACAAACAACTGAATTTGTGTTTTCTGCATAAATTAGCATTTTTTTTTTTAATCCTAAAAAATAAAGCTTTTAATACGAATGACTTACAGGCAAGATTTTGCGCTTTTGTAAATTTTGTCCCAAAATTTGGTTAACAGACCTGACTACAACTTTAGTCCCGGCTTAAAGAAAGAAATCACTAGCAACCAGTTCAACCATTTCACATCTGTGAACTTCCACTATCCCATCAAGAAAAGTCATGTGCCACCATGTACAAGAAACCACAAAATTATTCATACCCCTTGAAAAATTGCAGTTTTACTTTTACTTTTACAGTTACTTGCACATCACTTGAATACATTTAGTTTCTGGTTTCACCTTTTTGCATAACAATAGCAATGGTGAGTTATAAAAATTTGGTGACGTTCAAAATTATTTATACCCTTAGTGATTTATAGACTTTGTCCATCAGTATGACTAAAATATTTGTGATGAAAGCTTGTAACACTTTATTTACACTGTCACAAGGCTTCTAAAGGCCTCTACTGGGAGATCAGTAGGCCAATGTTAGGCCAATACCTGGTCTCCAATGGGTCAATCTCCTTGAGGATGTTGTCCACACATGACATCACCTGGTCTTCAGGGTCTTCGGTGGATTTAAAACAGATTTTGTGTCTACAGGTGGTGTAGGTTTACACATAAAGAGGATAGGACTACGATATTGACATTTTCAGTAAATTTTCCATGTAGTTTAACGAAAATTCTTTATCTAAGATGAAAGAAAACACTCTTCCTGGAGAGACCTTCCCTGGAGGCATTTGCTGTTGCACTTTCCGAGGGAAGGTATGCCCTCGTGCTTTTGCTCCATTGTCATCACTACTGGAAGGCCATTATACTGGTCTAAAGGTTAGTTGGTGCCATTTTTATAAAAAAAAAAATTTGGGGCCGGGGAGGGGGGGGGGGCACGTGCCCCCTGTGCCCCTCCCCCCTGGATCCCCCACTGCCGTGCCATAAGATCCTTCTCAAGTGGGTACTCTAGTGAAGCTTAAATACTGATCTCCCCAGGCAGTGCAACAGGGAAGGTCTCTTCAGGAAGGATGCTTTATTTCATCATAGATTCAGAATTTTCCAAAAAAATCAAGGCAAATGACTGAAAAATGTCAATATAATAGTCCTGTCCTCATTAAGTCTATAACTGCACCACCTTTAGAAACAAAATGTGATTTAGATCTAAAGGAAGCCCCTGAAGGTCAGGTGAAGGCAAGTCTGGACATCTTCAATGAGTTTGAGCAATCGGAGACCAGGTATTGGCATGATATCCCAGTAGAGACCTGCAGAAGCTTTGTGACAGTGAAAATAAAGTGTTTTAAGCATTAATCATGATGATTGGATTCACCAAGGTATGAATAATTTTGAACATCACCAAATTTGGATAACTCAATTTTTGTATTATGCAAATGAGTGAAACCAGAAACGGCATTCATTTGTACACGAGGACTAAATGTATTCAAGTACATATAATGTGTAAGTAACTTCAGTTTCCCTTTCATTTTCAGAAAAATTGCCATAAAATGTAATTTTCCAAGGGTATGAATAGTCTTAGTGTAAAAAATAAAGAAGAGTTAAAAATAACATGCCCAAATATGTGGAAAATGCCCTTCTTAAAAGAAGTACCAAAAAACCCCTAATATTTATGGTCTCAAAGTGAGTAATGAAAACAACAACAAATGCACTCAATAACTATTTTTCCACTATGATTGGATTTGGTTGTGTGCACTTCGAGAGCAAAATAATTACGTTGTTTCATTTTTTGTTATTGTAAAGCACCTTGAGCATGTTACGGTAAGGCGCAATATAAATACCAACATGTATGTATGTATGTAAACAATAAAAAAAGGAATGGACCATAATGATGCTGATAATGATTTCTTATTTTACGTGATTACACCTTACTCATTAGCTATGGGGGCAAAGCAGATTTTTGATGCACAGGCTGTTGTAAACAAAGGTTTTTGGGTATCAACTTGTTCAGGGAACCACCCTGCACAACTTCCAGGTGGACTACCTAGAAAATACGCTGCTGAAAAGAAATGTAGACCTTTCAAAATGGTTGCAATGTATTACTAGCATTGTCAATTTTGAATAAAACTTCTTAACAGAACCTTCAAATACCATGTATGAGGCATCAGGTTTAAGAAAATTAAATTTCCTACATCACGGTACCACATTTGCATAACATATTTTGGGTCAAATAATATGAATTGCAACGAAATACATTTTTCTCCATATTTCAAATGCTCTCTAAAGGTAACTTTCTCAAAAACTGCCCAGATATATGGTCAATATCCTGTGAAAATTACAAGTTCGGGGCTTTTCTGGCAAATAAGTTACAGTGCTCTAAAGGTAACACAGTTACATCTTAACAACAGCAAATTAGACTTATTTATCAATAAAATATGATCACACTGCACTATCTGACATCAAGCCCATTGTTAATATATTCATCTGCATGCAAATAGCAATTATTAGTGAAATATGTTATTCTCCACCTCAAAACATGACAGTTGATAGGGTGAAGACAGCCCTTATATCAAGCAATTTGTTACTCTTGAGTAATTATCAAAGTGTTAACTTTGGAGCGCTATAGCTTTTTTTGCCAGAAAATCATAACACTTGTAACTTTCACAGGATATTGACCATATATCTGGGCATTTTTGGAGAAATTAAGTTCCGCCCGTTTCATTGTCCTTTTATATTTGTAAGATTTTTTTTCTCCAAAATTTTGATTTCACAATTTTCAGTTTTAATTGTGAAATGTTTGGGGGTGGGGCCTTGATGTTTTGCATGATTTTCCCACAGAAAACATACTGAAAATTATGAAAATTATGTTGAAAATATATTTTTGGCTTAACAGTTATTTAGCTTAGTTTTAGTCTATGTTACCATGTTATGTATTGACATTTCAATATTCAAACAACAGGAACAGAAATAAAACATGAATTTAATACTTCAGAAGGTTATTTTCACATTGACAAATGCCTTTGATACATAGTCTAATATTACATGCATGTGCAGGTAATATGAGACTTCTGAGATGATTTCATAATGTGTATATTTAATGTCAATGAACATATTTGATTAGTGTAATGTTATACGAAATGGAGGCTAAGTAGCTACTAATTCCCCCAAAGTTTGTTGGGTTTGTCTGTATGCATCTTTATGCAAATTATGCAAATGAGCTTAATAGTCTCATATTACCTGCATGTACCTGCATTTGAAGATTCTGTAAAAAGTTATTCAAAATTGTCAATGCTCGTAATACAAGGCGACCATATTGAAAAAATATGGCCGCCATTTCTTTTCAGCAGCGTAGTCCACATGGAAGTTGTGCAGGGTGATCTCCCCAACATGTTGATACCCAACAACCTTTTACAACAACCCATGTCTCAAAAACCTCCAAATTGAGGTTTTGCCCCCTGGGGATGTCATTTTTTTATAAATATACTATACAATATCCAAGTCAGTATCGATTCAGAAATGAAAACTCCACATCCTCTGCAATATCACAATTACTTCAGAATCTCAACGAACCAATCAATAAAACTAAGAAAGTAATTTCTGTATTTATTGATTTACTATTTGCCTTTCTTAAAATGAGGGGGGCACTTTTGAGAAAAATTGGTAATACCAACACTACATGCATGATGCAGGAAACACTTTGCTGAAAAGGAATGTCAAGCCCTAGATACAAAATCTTTGCACCACATGACTAACGGAAATCATGATTTGCATACACCACAGCGTCCCAGTACTCCGCCAGGTTGTGGCCACCATCTTGAAGGCTTGTACGCAGTCTGGAGATGCGCCTCTGCAGCCGGCGCCATTTCCTCTTGATCTTCGGGGGGTCGTCCCCACGTACGGCCTTGTGGAGGGATGCCTCTGTTCGCTTTCCCTCCTTCTTCATGCGTCGAATTATTGCCCAGAGGGATGGATGTGCGCGGCCTACCCCGATATTCCATCTGCTGTGGAAACCTGAATAAAAATGTATTTTGAATGAACTAGAGCAATTCAACTGTATGCATGCAAAAAATATGCCTGCACCTTAGTGATGGTGCACTGTATGATCATCATGAACAAGTTGTATCCAAGTCTGCAAACATTACTGTAGTGACTTTTGACCGTATAAATCAAGAACCCCAAATCTAATCCTGAACAGTATTACCAATTTGTATCTTTTTAGGAAATAATAGTACTTCCACATTAGTTTTGTACACAAATAATGCTAAGAAAAACATTAAACAACCTGAACTTGTACCATTATACAGTGCATATCAAAAAAAGTACACACTTTGAATGTATCCCCCAAATCATAATTTCACAATTTCGATATGATTTTTGCTTATGGGTGAGGATCTGTTCCATCAGATGGATGAGAATTTACAGTATTTAACGCAGAAGAGAGTACTGCCTACTTTTGTAAAACTTGCAAAAATTGCTTTCAGCAAAAAGCCTCAATCTTGAATATAATCAAAGTGAGTATCTAGCAGTAACTGCATGTTATCTGTTTAAGTATCAATCATTAATTTGAACAATCATTTAATCCGTAACCCCATACCTTGCAGTGCTCATCCACAGTGGTGTAACCAGAAATTGATAAAGGGGAGGGGCGGGATGCTCCCAAGAGAGGAGTTAAATTATCTGGACAGCTGCGTTCCCATAAAAGCATCATGAGCATAGCAAGTTGTACTCGATTTTTTCCTGGGCATTCAACAAGAAGCTACACCAACTTCACCCAATAGCTGGATACGCACAGCCACTGTCCCTACCCCACCCTACAACTGCCATCACCATAGCAGGAGGTGTAATCTTCCCAGCACAAATCATCTGCTTCCACACCCATTTTTGACTGAAGTGTGTTGGAAAGAATAAATGCAAAAACGGGAGGAGAACCTAACATTTGCATGTATATTCTTCAAAATTATTTTTTCCTAGGAAAAGTTACAAGACCCCATAAACAACTTCTTATATGATGAATGAGAATTTAATGAAAAGGAGAAGGAATTTTATTGTTTTCATTCAAAACGGTCCACTTCGGTGGTTGACCCCCCCCCCCCCCCCCCCCCCCCAATCATTCCTTACAGTTCTGCCCACTGCTGCAGACTTGATTAAGGACATTATGATGCATGAACAACTTACTTTCCACAGCATTGTTAGTACGGCTGTTCATGTCCCGGTTGTGCACATTCCACGTTTGTGCCGGAAACAAATTTCCTGTCAAGTATGTGTCCTCAAAGTAGGCAAAGAACTCTTGTAGTGCTGGATACTGTGCAAATAGTCCCTCTGTCAGTGGATCTGTGCGCAGGTTGCTAGACAAAAATTGAACGAACAAGTTAGTGATTGCATGAAAGTTATATTGCCTTTTGCATATAGCTCTTTTTATAGGAAGTAAAGTATCACTGCTCTAGCATCATTTTCTGTTAAATCAATGACTCTCCCATATATATATATATATGTGTGTGTGTGATTTTAATCTATTCAAACAAATGTTTACAAATAAATTAAGGGATAGTACAGTTCTGGTCCTCCAAAATTGGAGTTACTTATGAACTAACCTTTATTTTATTGAAAATGCAATGATGATTATGTACATGACTGCCTTAAATTAAAGGGCAACTATTTCACCCAGGGGCATATTGCACGTTCCCCGTTAACTCAAATTGCAGCCAGATATTTCATTACATTATTTAATGTCACATTTGATTAACATAACATTTCAATAGAGAGATCATCAGAAAAGATTTTTCTTCACACTTTGCACTGTATTGTAAGTATTTCCAATTATCTAATTAAAGTTGCTCCTCAACATTGTATCCAATCTAATGTTAATGGCCATATTCTGCTGTTAATGTACCTATTCTGATAAGTACATATAAGTTGATGCTAGCTATTTTAAATGGTATTGCTTTAATGTATACATGTATATATATATTTCAGATATTTATTTTAAAAAATTATCTTTTGAAGTCTACTCTAATCAAAGCAATGAACTTATACCCCTTTCAAACTTCTGCAGTGTACTTACTCGAAAGAACCTCTGACATAAGCTAATGGAAGATAGCCAATGCACATCAGTTTACGAACACGGTTCTTTAGTAGCTCGTCGCGCCTGTACTGGACTTGCAGCCCCAGATCTTGAATTTTCCGGTGCAGGCTACTGCAGAAATGGAAGTAGCATCCATAAGGCCTAGTTTGAGGAAATTCAGCTCTAATCGCTTGCATCAATGCTGCCTCAAAGTCAGTCACCGTCTGTCTTGGACTCAGTCTTTGCCCTGTTGCAGCAAGCACACCGTCTTTGAGGGATTGCAGCATCATTTCATAGTGTGCTTGTGTTTTTCCACCAAGAAGAGCCATACCCAATGGGATAATCCATAGTGTGTTCCTGTACAGTCCATGTATGGTGACAATCTGTCTGTAGGGGTGAGGAGCCGTCCTGAATGTACCATCGATATATAAGATGTCGGATTCTTGCATGGCGATTAACTCCTCATCCGTGGCAAACACTGCAACACCTACTTGATTGTCTAGAAGTAGTAGCCTCCTTTGTCCATTCCAAGACTGAGCCCACACTCCTTCGACCTCGACGTCAGTAATTTGCCTAGGAATTGGTGGGCACAGGGCCATACGGACTCTTTGCAGCTGGCTTCTTATCACTTCGAAGGCGGGAATATCTGGTGGATGGTGGTATGCTCTATCAAAAACAATGTTGTATGCCCCCCTTATGGTAAGAGTTGGATCTTGTCTGAGCAGTGCAGCTGCTTCGTCAACAAATCTTCGGCGATGGATTTGCTCATCATCAGGGTCATGAGTGTGCTCTCCAAATGGCCGTCGCACAATATGAATCTCTGGATTTGCTTGATGAATGTCAAAGCGGTTTGTTATGATTGTCTCACCACAGTTTGGTCTTGCACATCGCCAATAGATTCGGGTTCGTGAACTGTTGCTACGGCAGTATCTAGTGTAGATAAATTTAAAGAGAGAGAACAAGAAAGAGAGGAAAGTTTTCATTATTTATTATATTGACTAAATCATATGAAAACAAGTTCAGTGGTGGAGCAAAAATATGGAATGCTCCAAATAAGTTTCCCTTTTACCATTTATTGTAAGATAATTTCAATACTTTAATGGGAGTCAGGTCCCTTGACAAACCTGCGCATTATTTCCCCATGTGACTCTACCGGTAGCATTAACTTTACAAGGGGTGCCACAAAATCGGTAATTGGCTTCCCTTTCAAGAAGGCTAATTTATGCATATGCACATTATTTTATACATAATACATGTACATAAAATCAATGTTATTACACAAAATAATAACACTGAAAGCCAAATCATGCATCATTTATGTTGCTTTGGTCAATGTACAAGAGATTTGAATGTTACAATTCGATGACCTTCCTAGAAGATGTTTGGAGCTAATTTACATATATGCAAATTTATGTATAAATTTCAATTATAATTTCCAGTATATCTTCACATGCACAAACTGGAATAAAATTCATATATATGGGGTGATTATTCTGAGAATTCAAACAGAAAAAAAGATGCGCGAATTGTTGTTGGGCACTTTGACTTCAAAGTACATTATGTAAATTCGTAAATTTATTGGAACCATAAGTTGGATTTCAGATACATACAGTACATAAAAATAGCTTGAATATATAATCAAATCATAGAAATGGCAATCCATGATAATACACATGTATTATCTTTTATGCATTACATGTATGTATTTTTAAACTGTATTCATGGAAATGCCCCAGTTCGAATATTGTGCAATCAAGTGTAAATGGTTTCCGATATACATGGTTTTAATACCATAGGCTTGCGAATACATTGAATTATGTAGTTTTACCTAATGCTACTCTTGAATTTTTAAGAATACTTTTAGATACGCTGGTGGTAATATCAGGAACAACTTACCTTATGCTTTTCAGAATGCTATAACTATGGATACATTAAAACACATGTATGAAGCAATGCCTATTCTTGTGACATATGGTCCATCCATCTCTCATTTCCCTAATACTTAGTCTGCCCTTAATCTCTCTCCCTCTATCTCTCTCCCTCTATCTCTCTCTCATTTTCTTAATTTTCTTAATTTTCTTAATTTTTTCCTCTCCTTTCTACGAAATTCCCTTATATCTTATCTTTCATGTTATACTTGCATTGATTTCATCAATTTCTGCTTTTTTAACTTGAAAATATTTAACTGTTTCTCTTTTTGTTTATTTTGTTTTAATGCTCGCTATTCCTACAACCATTACTTTTAATGTTGACTTATATGTGATTATACCAGATTGTTAGCATAATTGACTGTCATTAGAGCTATTTTCAGGTAATACTTTTTTTATCTGTTCAGGACTATAAAACCAATTTGGTCTATATCTGATTCTTGTTATCCTGATTAAATACACAAAGCATTTACTTTATTTCAGTTTCTGTTGTGATGGTAGTGCTTTGAAATAAAGTAGTAGGAACTCACTGACTGCCGCTTTTAAGGTAGACTAATTGTGTATTTGGGAGTTGGTAGAGTTTTCTACAAGGGGCACTCCATATTCATGGGTGCAGTTAGAATGTACCAGGAATGGCTCATAAAATACTGGGCCGGAAAAAAACCAGGCAGTAAATACAGGTATTTACCGGTACATACCGCCCAACATATTTTGACAACAGGAAATACTGGGAAATACTATGAAAACAATATTTTTCATCAGTGAATTGCTTCAAATTGAGTAAAGTTCACTATGAATTTTGAGCTGTGTAAAAGCAATGGAGGTACATCTCTGAACTAATGAGAGATAGTCTTATTTTTATTTTTGAATTCAAGTCAATTCAACTTTGAACACATCCCTCTATGAAAAATGTTGGACTGCGGTGGAATTGAATATGTACTGTACATTGTGTAAACGATACAAACTGGTATTATTCAGGAGTATATTTGTACTTAACCATAATCAACTTACTATACACGTGATTTGTCAATATTATTGTCATAACTGTCTAAATTGTAATGTCAGGTTTCACCAAAAATAAATCATTACAAATCATTTACCATGCAAAGATCCTGATAATCTTTGACAGCTGGTCTTCATTGATACAATAATGTCCATTTCAATATAAAGTTCACCATTATCTGACCAAAATGGGTCATTTCCTGGTGTAGGTGGGCCTTTGAAAAATAGAACGAACAAATATGAAGATGAACTCACACTAAATCAAAAAAAAATTATGCATAACAGCACTCTGATTAAGGGGTTTTTCCTTAGTTCTTTATGTACTGAGCATCATTCTTATGCCCTATTGGACATTGTACATAGGACAATGGGTCATTGGAGTCTATGACCAATTGGACGTTCTAATTTGAAGCCCTACATGTAAGCTTAGGACAGTGGCCATACGACCAATGTAATAATTTTGTCCTTACTCCTTTATCCCATCGAGACTAGAGTTGGCTAACTTGGCTTTAGTCAAATGAATGGGACAGACTGATAGGACTAATGGCATGTGGTACTATGAGGTCCCCCCCCCCCCCCCCCCCACCCGAATTTGTAGGCACAAACCCTGGTCAGTTGTAAAAGAATGTCTGCTGCAAGACTACCATAGGCCCTGTACTGTGGCTGCTCTGAAGATACAATGATTGTTGGATAAAGTGTCAAATTGGGGTCTGTGCTTGCAGACTACCCCCAGCCCATAAAGGATGTCTTTGCTGGTCAATTATGGGGTTCAGTTTTTCTGTTCATTAATATTCATGAGGCTTTATGGTGCCATTGTGAAAAGGAGCTTATCAAAATATCACTGTACATATTACCAAAATTAATATTCCATATTGATTTAGAACATTTAAAAACAATACAACTCGTTGATAACATGTACGTATATTTTTTGCATGAATATACTAACAGCATATTGGAAGTCCATAGATAGCCAACATAAGAAAGTGGTGCAATGTGTCTTGAATTTGAGTCTTTAAAATGTGATTTAAAAAAGCATACATGTACTTACAGACGAGTACTTAAAATTTTATTGAAAACTATCAACATATTAGGAACATTTGAAATTTCATCAGAAGATAGAATTTAGTCAAGTAAAAGCATATGTACTACTGATTGTTTATTCATTTCTGTTAGTAGCCTACACGTTTAGGTATTTCCCAGTATTTCCCAGTTTTTCCCAAATGTTGTTTCCCGCCCGGGCTGGAAATATCAATATTTCCCCGGAAATTGCCACTCTTGGAATCTACTAGTACTAGCAAGTACTGGGTGAGGTTATCTCTAGACGTTTTTCATTAATGTTGTTGTATGTTCAGGGCCCCGTTACATAACCATTAATCGTAACTACCATAGTAACATTGCTCAACAGCCAATCAAAACCAATAGACGTTACCACTGATGGCCAGTTTTATGCAACGTGGCCCTGGTTGAAGTGTAAGCAAAACTATGGCATACACAAAAGTGGAGACAAGCATGATATATCTGAAATACTCCACACAAGATCAACTACCATCATTTGCACAAGTTTAAGACCACTATTCCAAAATGCAATAATAAAGTCACAGAAAGGAAAAAAAATAAAAACTTATTTGGGCAGGCTGGGTTATCTTACCTAGATGTGGAACTACTGACTGGAAGAGAAAGGAATAATACTTTTGTTCTGTAGAACTTGAGTCTGGACATGTACATGTAGATTCTAGTCATCTTCAGTAAGCTAACCCCTAATTTCTATTGGAAATAAACTAGATTAGGCCCTAGATCTACTCACTAATATTAGGTTACATAGGCCCTAAGACTTTTTCATGAAACTTTGAAAGGGTATGCCATGAGTTATGTCAGACAGTTCTCTTAATTTTATTCTTGGAGTATTATTCTTGGAGTTGCCTAGAGTAACTTTAGAGATAGGGTGCAAATTATAGGGTGTAAATTATATAGGCTACAGTATTTACGTTGATTTTAGTACAATGGGGTAACCTTGCTAGACATAAGGACGACTATTCACATTCACAAGGATCACTAACTATTCATAACAGGTCCGCTCGTTATTCACAAGGACCGCTATTCATAGAAAACCGCTAGGCCTATTCCTTTATTACACACATTATGAATAGCAGTCCCCAGGGGCAGGGGTCAGGTTGAGCTGCCTGGCTGTGCCTGTGGCATGGGGTGGCTGTGCCCTGCCCCGACACCCGAAAAGCCAAATACAATTAGAAGTGTAGCCTGTAGCCTATGCATGTTTTGTAGGCCTAGGCCCTAGACCTAGATCAGATGTAAATAACGTTAGACCTATTGCCTTATTGGTGAATTGATACTGTCAGAGCCCTAGCCTTGGTGTTGCATAGGCTAGGGCTCGTTATAGGAGTAGGCTAGGATAAAGCTTATCTGTTGAAACTAAAATTCAAACGTTAATTTAAATGCATTTGTCACGGCCAAAAAATGTTAGGAATGAAATGGGGCAGTGTAACTGTAAGTAGATCTAGTCTACATCCATAAACCGGCAGTAGCCCACGTACCTATAGCCTCTGTAGGTGAAAACTCTCCCACCTCGCCTGTCTCCATCCCTGATAGACGGTGCATCAACTGCCAGAAAGGGATCCTGATTCAAATCCACCATGTCCATGTTGACGTGGACCGTAGTCTATATGAGGTCCACGTGTGGTAGTACGATCGAGACGCTCGCTCGCGGTACGTACGTATACGGTACCTTAGAGTGCAGTATTAATTAGTACGGTATACGCCGGGCGGGGCCGTACTGTACTATCATCGATCACGTGAGCTAACCGGCGCGGATATAATAGGCACGAATTGGCATCTATGCGCGCGCGCCTGTCTGACGACACCTGTCGGGCGCGGGCGCCGCGCCGCGTCGGGCCTGGCCCATAGACAAATTAAAGGGGGGGGGGGGGGGTTGCGGACGCCCAACAAAACTGAGTGAAGCCTTCTCTTTTATCTTTAATTTAAAAAGAAATATTCATTAAATGGCACTAATCAGCATCAATTTGGTTCTCTATAATCTAACCGTCAATTAGAAAATGTTTTTGCTTGTAAACTTATTTCAGTGCCTGTTTTATACAGTCATTTTACACAACCTGTCTGGACGCACAACATCTGGGTATATCCCGGTATATCCAAGATGTACCCCTTTTTACATGGGAAAAAGTTCCCCTCTTACTTTGTTATAAATGCTCCCGTTTTACAAAGGAAATGTGCCCCTTATACTTTGGCAAGACAGTGTCCCTATTATTAGCAGTAGAAGTATAGTAGTAGTAGTAGTAGTAGTAGTAGTATAGTAGTAGTATTAGAAGTAGTAGTAGTAGTAGTAGTAGTAGTAGTATAGTAGCAGCAGTAGTAGTAGCAGCAGTAGTAGTAGTAGTAGTAGTAGTAGTAGTATAGTAGTAGTATTAGAAGTAGTAGTAGTAGTAGTAGTAGTAGTAGTATAGTAGCAGCAGTAGTAGTAGCAGTAGTAGTAGTAGTAGTAGTAGTAGTATAGTAGTAGTATTAGAAGTAGTAGTAGTAGTAGTAGTAGTAGTAGTAGCAGCAGTAGTAGTAGCAGTAGTAGTAGTAGTAGTAGTAGTAGTAGTAGTTGTAGTAGTAGAGTAGTAGTATAAGTGTTTATGCATTGACCAAACAAACGAATGCATGATAGAGAATAGGCCTAATCGATAAAAGAATGGCATGTGCACGGTTAGAAAAAGAGAAATTCTTCCCTGGTCACCTATAGGCATGATTGTGAACCCGCACATGCCACTCCCAGAACTATAATAGATAGGGCCTATTGCACAATTATGTTAAAGAATAAATAAATGAAAACAAACAATCATCCAGAAATTTAGGGTAAAGGATTAAACTTTTGTCAAAATGTAAACTTCGGATCTGTTTAAAGTCAGCCTCTCTTAAGAAATAATGGTTAATATCAAGAAATTTTCTACTTGAGTGAGGCCTATAGAGAAAAAAAAAAGAAGAAAAGAAGACGAAGAAACAAATACAAAAGAAAATAACATGATTCTACAGTGCGTCCCCAAAAAATTTAACAGTTGGAAAAGTCTCCCAAAATAAATATTTCAGAACATTTTCAATAAATTTCCATTCTTGTAGATAGCTTAGGGTGTATCCTATATCACAAAAAAAATCTGACTAGTCATTACGCTTGAGTGATCAAAGGCCACTTTTGTGAAAGGGTGCAAAATCCATATACTTTATAAATGTTTGTGTCCATTCTGGCTGATATCAGCAAAGTTGACAGTCATGACAAGGCTTTAAAATTGTCATATTCTGATCAATAAAAGACAATTTATGAAAGAACAGATTTTGTTCACTGTATGTGATATATCCCATCAAAACCGTATGGTTGAGTGAGTAAGCAGGTGAAATTAAAAGACTCACTCAAAGTAACACTTTGAACCACTGAACAAAGTAGTTAATTGCTCAAGGATATAAATAAAACAAAGCTTATTAGGCCTATCTCATAAATTGTCTTTTATTGATCAGAAAATGGAAATTTATAAGCCTTTTCATGACTCTCAGCTTGGCTGATACCTGACAGATCCAATATCAATTCTTGTCAAGTCTGGATTTTGCACCCTTTCACAAACTTGGCTTTTGCGCACTCAAGCGTAGAATATTGATAGATATTTTGGTGTCAAATTTTGATAGAAGAGATCCTAAGTTGTTTACAGGTATGAAAATCTCCGTAAAATATTGTGAAACATTTATATGGGGAGACTTTTTCGAACTGTAATTTTTTTGGCTGGGACGCACTGTACATATAGTTCCAAAGGTTAAATCATATTTTGTACATTGTGAAGAAAATTATTACATGTAACATAAAAACTCTTAGATGCACATTGATTTCAAAAACTGCAATGCAAGTAAACAAAAAGATTTAAAATTAAAATAGATACAGGCTACATACATAGCGGAAGGCTGAGAAGCATAACTATGAAAGTATATAATATTACGAAGTAATAGTAAATCACAGTGTACCACCATGCTGCAGATAGAAAAATGGGTTAAATAATTTAAAAATAGAAATCAAAGCATAGTAAATGTTGTGGTTTGTCAATTCCAGTTATATGGCTGTATATACAAAGTGAATATGTTTGCAGAATGATAAATTATGGCATATAACGATTCAAGTGCTTTTAAACATATAATTATAAGTATAATTAAGTTCTCTGTACATAATTATCTGAATTTAGGGTGATATATAGCCCCCCCCCCCCCAAAAAAAAAAAAAAAAAAAATGGACTTAAATCCCTTCAAAGGAAGGAGGAGAAAAAGATAAAATCATACAGAAAGAAGAACTCGCTAAACTGAGAAAGAAGAAAGCATGAGATTGAAGTTAATTACTTTGTAAAAGTGCCCTTCCCCCTTTGATCTTTGATAAGCGCCCTGTTCATTTTGTCACGTGCCAATTTTCAGTCGACAAGTTCCCAATTTCCTTTGAAACAAGACAGTGTCCATTCTCTTAGGTGCCCGTTATATAATCTCTTGTAAGTGCCCTGTTTTCTTGGCGCCCCTCCCCCATTTTGGAAGGCACTCAGTCACCCCTGAAGATAAGACTAGACTACAAGCAAAGAACCTCACCCTCCCCCCCCCCCCAGAAAATAAATAAATATAAATGTCAGCAGGGGCCGCGGAACGTCTTGGAAAGTGGAGGGGCTGAGTGGGGGGCTGCGTGTATAACCACATTTTTGCCTGCCATATACGTTTGCACGTGTTTACTGAAAAAAAAGTGGGGGCTACAGCCCCCAACCCCCCAGCCCCCGGTGCCGCGGTCCCTGTGTCTGACATGTTAATGTCAGAGTCGTTACTCAATATTAAGAGGCGAGGGAGGGGAGCTCGGAGGGGGCAATTCATTTTGTAATGATGTATTATTTCTGTAACATCTACATTATATTGATTCATGAAAATTCACGTCAGGTTTACTCCTCTTTTTTTTTTGTCGTTCACTTCATTGTAGTTTTTAAAATTTGGTTCGGCTATTTCAAGTCGGCCTAGCCTAATTTAACATTGATCATTCGTGTGTGAACCTGTATAAAATGTATCTGGCCAGTAGCTGGGATTTTGAGGGGGGTTCAAACTAAAAAAAAAATAGTGGACCTTTCTTAGGGAGTGAAGCGACGAAGGAGGCTTGGGTCTGAGGGGGGTATATTTTTAAACGATTGCCATGTGTATCAGCCATTAAGAAAAGCTAACGTGACCCGCGCACCGTACCGAATAAATGGAATAGTATCTTGAACAGTATCTCGCTCAGCCACATTCATAGGAATAATTTCCCCCTTTCTTGAGTGGGGGTGCTGTGGGCAGAAAAAAATATTAAGTGGCGACCCACCGGCGAACATTATTCTCCTCCTACATCGGGACAAACAACGATGCTGCCCCTACCCCCCCCCCCCCCCTCCCCCTGGACGTCAATGGATAATTTTGGGAGGGGCTGATTTTTTTTTGCTCGAATTGTAAGTTTCCTTTTTCTATGTATGACCGAGTGAAGCTGCAAGAGAGGAAAAATTCGACATTGTCTTTTGTAGTGAAAATGCACAAAAATTACATTTATTCCAGTATTAAACTAAATATATGAGGATATTGGAGCACCTCGCTGCCCGTAATGAGGTGATAGTCGAGCCAAAATTGCCCTTCTCAAAATCCTCAAGGGGCTGCAGCACTTCGTACGCCTATATCCCCTCCAAGTTGTCTACGGTATTTTACTAGCGAGGGAGCAAAGCCATTTTGTTGTTGGTATTTTTAAGCTGCACAAACGTCATTTCTTATTCGATGTACCAAGGAAAAGTCGCAAAAGACCAATGCGATCTAGGTCAAGATAGAAATATTGAACATTGATAAAAGTCCGTTTTCTCACCGTTCTCAACACTGACGGAACAAGTGAGAAATAATCAAGGAATTTAGGAAGGCCACCGGAAGTTGATATTTCTTTCAAATGTATGCAGAACATGCAGAAAATGCGATTTTATATGCTTTAACATAAATATAATGGGGCAAAATATTAAAAAACAAAACAAAAACAGGGGCGTAACTAATACAAAATATGCGGCATGTGCCCCGCAAATCAGATGGGGAAAATAACGAAAGAGGAGAATAGAGAAAAAGATGGGGCAGAGGAAAATGAAGAGAAAATAAGACAATAATTGGACCCCTTTTTTTTTGCTTTCTTTTTGTTTTGTTCAAGCGGACCCTGCTCGCCAGCCCCCCCCCCCCCCCCCATTACAAGGGCATGTGCATCATGTATTTTCTATGTTTGTTTGATCTTAATTCAATTCTATCAAATTTATTCCCATTTCTTTATACTGTAAAGCATATTGGTTGTATGTAAACAACCACAGGACCAACGGCTTTAACCCTAATAGAGCCGGGTTATTTAGACCCATCTCACAGCCGGGGGTGGGGGGGCTGATTCCGCCCCCCTAAGATCTCGGCCGTCCACCGCGCATTCGCAACGAAAATCGGCACACACGTCGCCGACTACGTAATCTACAAAACTGTATAGTCAATTTCTCCGAAAAATTTCACAACTAATTTATTATGCTAATTTATGCATAAAATTAATGGTTTGCGCTAATTAATTAAAGCCCCAAAACTGCTAATTTTTGGTATAGAGACTCTTTGTCAGATTCTGATCAAATAAACCGGAAAAAAAAATCCTTTTTTTCTTATGTTTTTTATTGTTTTTTCGATGGAATTTGTCGGCGACATTATTTTAATCATAAACAACATAAAATTAATTGTTTTTAAACAGTAAAAGTAAATAAATAATTAAACATTTATAAATTTTAGCTGGATTGGATTTGTACACGAAGTCACGTTTTTGAGCAATTTTGGGTCTGACATGCACTTACGAAATGTTGCGTAACTCCGGAACCGCACCCGCGGACATCACAAATTTGGTCTCAAGACTTGAAAGAAAAAAGTAGTGAAGCGGCGTGGTGACTGCTTTTCGCGATGCGAACATATTACGCGAAACGTCGAGGGGGGGGGGGGGGGGGAATTCGCCCCCCCCCCCCCCGGGCCTATTAAGGTTAAGTCTTCTCCGAGGGACTTGAGGTTAATGCCTTACCAAAGGACATGAGTGCATCCTGGTTTCAAACCCGCATCCTTCAGTTACAAAGCCACTGTTCGACCTCTGAGCTATCTCGCCTATCTCTGAGGATTATGGACATGATAGAACAACACCTGGTGGCAACACCTACTACAGCACCCCCCCCCCCCCCCCCCCCCCCCCCCCCCCCCCCCACCCGCACACAGACTAAGCCATTTATGAATTGCTTTGACGAAAATTGTCAGTACTATGTGCTTGTACCGAAACAAGATGGGTCGAATAGCGCAACGTGATCGGACTGATGTGGGGGGGGGGGGGGGGGGGTGACTCAGGCGTAGCCAGGATTGATGCAGGGAGGGGGAGTTTCCCCTATAGAGTTGTTAGGGGTATGTAACTCTATGTTTTTCCGCCTCCCGCGCGAAGTGCGAAAGCTCTGACGTTTTATAGCAAATCTGAGATAAAGAAAATGGCTCGTCGCAATACTGCACTGTATATAACAGGGGTGGGTGCATGGAGAGGGGGGGGGGGGGGGGGGTCCCTCTGACGTTTTGTAGCAAATTTGAGAGAAAGATAAAGGCTCGTAGCAAACAGTTCTTTTTAGGCGGAAAGTTATAGGCATAGTTCGACGCCCAGACTACTTTACAATTTGTCCCCTTGCCACGTGAAACGCGAAACCTGTGACGTTTTATAGCAAATTTAAGAAAAAGATAGCGGCTCGTACATGTAGCACCTTCTTTTAGGCGGAAAGTTAGTTCGACACCCGGACTGCTTTTCAATTATTGGACGCAATGCTGCACTGTATGTATCAGGGGTGGATGCATGGATGGGGAGTTACTTCCCCCTCCCGCGGGAAGCGTGAAAACTGATGCAAATTTCGTAGCTTTTATCTTTCTCTTCCTCCGCTTCCTCCGCCTGTTTTAAGTGGTGTATTTGTTTCATCGCCCGTCCCCATATTGGGGTGTCGTCTAGATACCATCCAATATTATTTTTGTTCTTTCATATTTGAGTGTTCATTGAACAATGAAGATCATATTACAATATTTTAAAAATAATCCTAACCCTAACCTATTCTTCGATTATAAATAGCGCCCCTCTTCTGTGATTATGAATAGCGACCCTCTTCTTTGATTATGAATAGCAACCCTCTTTTTTGATTATGAATAGCGACCCTCTTTTCTGATTATGAATAGCGACCCTCTTCTCTGATTATGAATAGCGACCCTCTTCTCCGATTATGAATAGCGACCCTCTTTTGTGATTATGAATAGCGACCCTCTTCTCTGATTATGAATAGCGACCCTCTTATGTGATTATGCATAGCGACCCTCTTCTCTCATTATGAATAGCGACCCTCTTCTTTGATTATGATTAGCGACCCTCATCTTTGATTATGAATAGCGACCCTCTTCTGTGATTATGAATAGCGACCCTCTTCTGTGATTATGAATAGCGACCCTCTTCTGTGATTATGAATAGCGACCCTCTTCTTCGATTATGAATAGCGACCCTCTTCTGTGATTATGAATAGCGACCCTCTTCTTTGATTATGAATAGCGACCCTCTTCTCCGATTATGAATAGCGACCCTTATGAATATTGACCTTTATGAATAGCGAACCTTATGAATATTGACCTTTATGAATAGCGACCCTTATGATTAACGACCCCGATTCGGTATTATGAATAGCGACCCTGTATCTGTATTATGTATAGCGACCCTTATGACTTATTATGAATAGCGGCCCTTATGAGTAATGACCCTTTTCTTCGATTATGAATAGCGACCCTCTTCTCATATTATGAATAGCAATCCTTATGAATAATGCTCCTTATGAGTTTATGAATAGTGACCCCCTTTTCGCTTTATGAATAGCGACCCTACAGGTATAGGAAATTACACGTTATGACTAGCGGTCCTTATGAGCCACTGATCCTTATGACTAGCGGTCCTTATGACTAGCGAGGTTACCCCAAATTTATTGTATGTTATCAGATGATGTGTGAAAATCGGAACTGAAGAAAGTGTTTACTTTCCATATTTTTGTAATATTTTTAAAAATATTTGTTTAATAACATGTGCAAATAACGATTCTTTTTCTTCCAAACGGACACATGAGGAATGGGAGCTCGTAAACTCTTTTTCTTCGTCCTTCCGTCCTGAATCCTTCGTTCTGTTTCTCTTATTTCTTTCTGTCATGCATTCGAAAGTTTAAGGACATTTTCATATCCATGAAAGTATCCTCAGCCAAAATTAGTTTATATTTACTAAATTATCCTTAAATTGTTAGGGAAACATAACATATATATTATATTTTATAATTGATATTAAATCGTTGAAGCCCCTGAAATTCAATTTTGAACTGTACATACAAATATTTTGATATCTTTACTGGAATTTTGACATTTTTTATTGCAAGATGAATAAAGATAAACTATTTAAATATTTGAAAAAATATCACGACTGTTTCTCCTAAAGTTATTTGAATTATAATTGAAAAAAAGTCCACTTGTGTTAGTAACTACCAGTCGACTTCTTCGATTATTGCATATCGATCAGATGTCGAAACTGATCTATTAGTACATGTTTTGATTTTGAACGTGACATTCTATAAGATAAAGTAGCTGGTATTTTCAAAGGCGGGATAAGATAACGAGTATTAACTTTTCTTTTTTTAAACCGAAGGCCAAGTTCTCTTGGGTGTGAAGCCTCCTGCTGGTTACCATATAACAAAGACTCCCGTCGCCCTTGCAGCATGTAAGCCTATTATGTTTTTAAATGGACATTATGCAAATTAGGTTGCAATCTAATCGTCCAGTATCATCTACTTCATTTGCATTCATTATCGACCTACTCAATTTCCTTTTTCTCAAAAGAAATAATATTTAATCATAAAAGCATCATAAATAACATTAATCAAATATTTGTACACAAAAACTGTATTAAACAAATCTATTCTTTCGTCTAAAACTAAGAAAATGAAATTTTATGACACTTTCTGTACTGAGCTATATTGGAGGGGAACTCGCAAGATACGTCATGGACTCTCCAATTTGTGTTCGATTGATTACAACTTTAAAAATTCATAACTTTCTTATTTCTTCTCGGATTTCTTTCAAACTTTCATTATTATTTTTTCTGCTTTTTCGCACTGTTTTATTTCTGCATTTTTCATAAGTACAAAGTAAAGTATATTCAGAATCGCAATAGCATAATATACATAATCTGCCTAATGAGTATATTATAATTACTTTTGGCAAACAGACAAAAGTCTACTTGATCGTTTAATAAAATTAGATATAAATATAATAACAAGAATAGTGGGGCGATTCTATGCTAAGGAGAGTGAAATGATGCAGGAGACCGACATTGTAAGCATAAGCTTGAAATGATGACGGCCTCGGGATAGGAAATGAAAGAAGAAAATAAAAGAAAGAGAAAAGAAAGAAGGATAAATATGAATTGAAGGGGTGGCCGTACAATATGTGAAGTGAATGATTGTACAAACCCTCTGCTTAATTTTAAATTTAATTTAATGCCTCAATAAATGGTTAATTATACCATTTTTTTTTTCTCTAACAATATTAAATAGTAACTTTAATTAGTGTATTGATTAAGAAGGTGTTTTTTGTAATGGCTTTAAAAGAAAAAAGTGAAGTCCGTAACTTAAGCGAATCAGGTAGGGAGTTCCATATGTCGGGGCCGTGATGCCTAATTGATTTTTGTGCTTTAAGGGTGTTTTATA
Source organism: Heliocidaris erythrogramma (assembly GCA_025617745.1). Classification (NCBI taxonomy): domain Eukaryota; kingdom Metazoa; phylum Echinodermata; class Echinoidea; order Camarodonta; family Echinometridae; genus Heliocidaris; species Heliocidaris erythrogramma. The sequence continues at coordinate 55,128,153 of CM046862.1, forward strand.
ACTTATTAGCATAAAATTGAACTGTACTTTGGCTCTACTCTACTTGTGTAGCCAAAATGAGCGGAAGATGATGAAGAACAAGAAGAAAAAGAAGATAAAGAAGAAGAAAAAAGAGGAAGAAGAGGAAGAGGAAAAGGAGCTAGAAGAGGAAGAAGAAAAAGAAGTAGATGAGGAAGAAAAAGAAGAAGAGGAGGAGAAAGAGGAAGAAGCGGAAGCAGAAAAAGAAGAGGAAGAGGAAAAAGGGGAAGAAGAAGATGACAAAGAAGAAAAAGAAGATGAAGAGGAAAAGGAAGTGGAAGAGGAAGAAGAAAAAAGAAGATGAAGAAGAAAAGAGAAGAGGAATAGGAAGCCATAGAGGCGGAAGAAGAACAAGAACAAGAGGATGAAGAAGAAGAAGAAGTCCTCCTTCGATAATGAATTTCCCTTCATTGAACGCTTTCCTTGTGCCTTGCAAATCTGGCATATCATATCTCCAGTAAAACTGAAGTAACTTTTAAACCAAGATAGGGTATTTCCCCTTATTCCATAATGCCTAAGCTTTTGTATTAGAATTGAATGATCAATGGTATCGAATGCTTTCGAAAGGTCCATAAAAATTCCAATTGTGTGCTCCTTTTTAGAGAGAGATTTAGTAATTTAGTAATCCATATTGGTTGGGAGTAAGTACATTATTAATTTGTAGCCAAAAAAGAATATAATCTCTTGTAGCCAATTTTTTTCCAGTATTTTGGATATGCTTGACAGTAAAGAAATCGGACGATAGTTACTTATTAAAGATGGATCATCTTTTTTGTGGATGTGCAATTTTCAGTGCATCAGGAAATATTCCCGAGGAGAGGGATAGATTAAAGATGTGAGTGAGGGGAGATGTTATGTAATAAATAATTTGTTTTCGGAGATGAACGCTTATTTCATCATGTCCACTTGATTTTCAGGATAAGGCTGAGAATGCAATTAAAAAAGTACTGTTTAGATTCGTTTGTTTAGTTAAACGCAGACCCCATCTCCTTGTTCTATTGATGCCACCAAACATAATAAGCCAGTTCGGGGTTAGCGCATGGTACAAATGACCCCAAATATCCACAGATATTTTAGACATGGAGGGTCCCTTTATGTGCACTTCAGAAAATAACTCTGGGAGTGATAGAGGTGCCTCATGAATAGCTTTTGTTTCCCCCTTTAAAAAGAATACTTCCACCTGGATATCATGGAATGCACCATTAGTGCATAATTGAATAATGATTACATGACATTCATGAGCACATATCGAATATTAGTGTCAATGGGTTTTAGAATTTTGGTACAGATGACCTTTATCTGCTCATGCTCAGATTGCATCCCCGAAGTGGCTTATTGACAATGGTACTGTGAAGATTCATACCATACTATTCCAAACCACGTATTTGTGGTATTTCGTTCTTATGGGTTAAACACAGAATGAATAAGTGAGATGCTATAAAAACCCTGAGGTAATTGACCGGCATACCAAGTTAAATACCTATATTAGAAAAAAGAAAAAGGCCCTACATTGACCAAGGTCGAATAGCCGAAAGACAAATTGTTTAGTATGATCCGAAGCAAAATAAAGAGTAAAACACCAATTGCATAATAGTTCACAGGAGAGTGGGCTCCATATAAATCTTTGTTGATTGATTTGTTTTTTCCAGAAAAAGGCTGCGAATGCAATTAAAAAAGACTGTTCAGAGTCGTTTTAACGTTTGAAATCTAAACACAAGCCATTATCTCCTAAGGTGATCATCACAATAGTTTATAAAAAAAAATGTTCCATGTAAACCAGCCTTTTCTGACGAAATAAGCATCAGATCTTAATCTACCATTCTTTTCAATAATGTGCTCCAATCGAAATATGCCTTTTACAAAAAGGCTATGATCAAATATACTAGAACCACGAAAACTTATATACTTATTATAAAAAAAAGTTCCTTTCCTTTAAAATCATCATACTTCTCTCTTAAATATCCTACTTGTAACCACGTATCTATAATAACTCTGAATAAAATGGAGGTAGACAAATAAATGCACTGACAAATAAATTTTCCTCCATAAAGGTGCATTGCATATTCAAAATATTGTTTCCATTTCATTCGTTGATCTCCCATTAAGAGTCTCTTAACCCACATGATCCTTTGCACTTTGATAAAATATCGAAAATCCATCATTTTAAGGCCCCCTTTCTTATAATTTAAGAACAAAGTACTCCTTTTAATTTTATCTTTCCCTTTCCATAAAAATTCAAAACACATTTTGTCCAAAGACTGAAACACCCATTCTGGAACAGGGATGAGAGATGCTACATACACTAGTTTAGAATATATAAAAGTTTTCAATAATTGGATTTTCCCCATCAACGTTAGATCTCTCTGTTTCCAACATGTTAAGGACTTTTTTATTTTACTCAGAATCTCTTTGTAGGTCATAGACTCCTTTACATTTACATCTAAACTGAAATACACTCCTAGTATTCTAACGAGCGCTACCTCCTTTCCAAAAGGCAGCGACCTACTTATGTCTTTAGTAGTACCTATCAGCATAATGTATGTTTTATCTTTGTTATATTTCAAACCAGATACATTCTTGAATTTTTTCAATCAAAACCTCCAGTCTTTTCAACGATTCCATGTTTCGAACAAAAAGTGTTATATCTTCTGCGTACAATTATGTTTTACCTCAGTTGAACCACATCGAATACATAAAACATGATTATCATTTCGTATCATATGTGCAAGAACCTCAATACATAGAATAAACAGATACGGTGATACTGGGTCACTTTGTCTTACTCCCCTTTCTATTCTAAAATAACTTGTTGAATTTCCCCCATTTAAAACACAACTAAGAGCATGTTACATATTTTGTAATCGATCATCGATCATAATTGAAAAACCATCATACAGACCGCAGAGCAGACACCACTGCACCAGGAAGCAAATTTATATTCATTCACCATATAAGATTATAGTGCGATATACTATATTTGACAATATAAATAAACTTTGGTCGCTGATATATTTTTGAATCATATTTAAAATAAAATTGAAATATTAAAACAATTCAAATATATAATTATTTTTATTAGTATGAGAATTTATTACAGTGATTTCAAATTTGATTACACATGAAAAAAAAATCCATAGAATTATATTTTCTTTGGTAATTTCAAGTTGGCCGTTGACATATTTTGTAATCGATCATAATTGAAATAGCATCATGTAAACCGTCCAATCAGAAGATATAGCAGACACGAGCCGTATAGGAAACAAATTCAATCAATTTAACTCATTGGGTGATTTCACCCTCGGTGTTGGTGTCTGGTGTTAGTGTCTATTTTGCCACGAAATCGTGATCTAACACCGTTTGAAATGAAAAAAAAAAAAGTGTTAATTGTTGACCTCTGATTTGTTGACGTAGTTCCGGTTACCGGTGTTTGTTTTTTGTTAATTATTGTCTGCTGAACCGAGCTTGTCCGTCGGTATTTAATTTCATGTACAAATTCCCATTCACTAACACTGTACCCCTAGGGATTAAGAAATACCGATTACACGGTCGGTGTTGGTGTTGGTGTTTCTAGCTATGGGAAATTTTGCTGAGAAATAAATACAGTAGGCGTCATTCGTAGTGTAATTTCATAGGCGTTAAGAGGTATTATGTTCATATAGGCCTGATATTAGATCTAGGCCATCATTTGGTCTCACGTTCGATCTAGAGCACACGGAAAGTAACTACTTTTGCTTTTTAATGGGTCTGAAGGAGTGAATAAAAATTCCAACCTAATTTTCTTTTTAAGATAGAAGGAATAAAAGTGACGTCAAATATTCCGTAGTTAAAGACCCAGAGAATCCACATCATTTACCAGGATGAGCTCTAAATCAACATTTACAATACAAAAGTCATGAAACTCCACGGCTAATCTGAGCCAAGGCCTGAAATTTGGCTGTTTGCCCTGTACGCGCTACGCCGTTCGATCCGGCGTCTAACTGCATTAGCTACCGCAGCATTTTCTGCTGCAAGTGAGAAACTCTAGAGAAATCATATCTAAACTTACTGTTCCTGCCAAGACAATCCATTTCTGTGAAGTTTCTTACCGCACTCTAGATCAAATCATTATTTATTTTAGAATTGCCGGACTACTCGTGTAATTTAACGATATTGTAACGAAATCGACGCTGCTTCCTCCAGCTGCGGTTTCGGTCAGGATAGCCCGAGCTGAGGACGTGGTACGTTTGGCGGAAATATACCACCTTGTCGAACCTGCTTTCTCTCCAAACCTTGCTTTCTCTGCAAACCGTCACTACTGCGCTATTTCTGCTAGTTTACTCTTCAGAAGTACGCAGTACTGCACAACCATGTCCAGAAGACTTCAGTACCGCACGACCATGTCCAGACCTCGTTTTCAGTAGATTGTCATCCACCTGCTTTCCCTGCGATGAGGTGCTAAGAAGGCCAGGCAAAAACCAAGAAATCAATCACTGGCGTAGCGATTGAACAAGTTATTCTCGAAATCTTCCAAATTAATATTTGGAAAGACTGTGCAAAACCATCATTTGAATCATTTGGCCCGCACACCAAGCCAGCCTGAAGTATCAGCCACCGTACTATCAGGCTCGGTGAGCGCTGACTTGGCATACAGTGAATGACTCAGCCAAAGACCAATTTTATTCAGCAAATACACCATAACATATGCAATCACATGTACAAGAAAAAGTGGTTAATTAAATACACATGCAATAATCAACTCATATTTTCCTAACTTTCCTTGCTTTGACCTAGGCAAATGACCTACCAGATTCATTGGCATAAAATGCTAAATAGCTTGGTAACAATCATATGAAGCAAATATAACAACAACAAAAGTTACAGGCTAAAGTGTAACTAAAACATCATCTTTTCTCAGAAACGTAACATGATCGATCTCACATTTTGATAAAATGTTATTTCAATGCGGTAATCGGCCAAAACAATCATTTCTATACGAAAACTTAAGCTTTTCTACGAAATTAAACCCAATTTCGTTACACAGCCTCCCTCCTTCGGCTAGCTCGGACCCCGAGCGAAAACTACTCAAAGTCCCAAAACAAAACTAAATAACAAGTTACTTTAGGAAACTATGACAGGAAAACCACCTACAGTTACCAGAATGATATTCCTCTGGCATGGTCCTCCTAGGACTAATATCAAATATTCATTACAATAAATCCCAAGTTCCTCAAACTTATCAGAACTACTCCTAGAAAACCGTTCTTGCTTATCTTCTAAAACTAACAAAACCTGAATGAATGTTACTTAGTTGTACACTTTACTGGTACAATTTCTACACTTTTTCTGTTAAAGAGCAATAACACCAAACATAAATTTTGTAACACATCACAAAAATGTTAAACTAAGTTATCTGTACAATGAACTATCAAACTTAGTACTACAGTTCATGACCACAGTCCATCATTTCTCTCCTTCAGTCTCTTGCGTCGACGTGCCAACCCAGACCATGCATGTCTCTCACGGTGCGATACGTCGAACTCTGAATTCTGATACTGCTCTGATGAACGAGGAGTTGAAGTGAACCTGCACTGTTGTTCCAGATGCACGCTGTGTCGTTTCTTCCTTGTGCCTTTTCTGCGTCTTGACTTCTGCGTACCAAGTTCGGGTCTGGCATCACTCTCTGGTTGCGACCTGGCTCTCTCAACTGGTGTTGTTCTTGTGCTTCTATGTGTAGCACCTGTCCTGGCTCTGATGCGGGAGTTTCTTTGCATGGAACCGTGCCCCATGGAGTACGCAGCTCCAACTTCCGGCAGTCAAGAACGGCGTTCGTTTGGATTAAGAAATCCAAGCCTAGAATGCCCTGATTCTTCACCTTTGCTACCGTGATGGGGGCGTTGAAAAGCCAGTTGCCTATCTGCACTTCCAGCATCGCCTTCCCTCTGACTTGTACTGGTGTGCCATCTGCTTGCTTCACAATTGTCGAAACTGGCTGCAAAACCGGCTTCCTGTCTTCGGCGATCTGGTCGAAAACAGCTTCTGATATGAAGGTGGTTGTGGACCCAGTATCTATCAGCATGGTGAGAGGCTGACCATTCACCTTCCCATCTAGAAACAGCCCCTTTCTGCTTCCTCCACCTGATGCACCAAGTGGCCTGACCTGCTCACTGTCATCTGTATTTCTGCTCTGTTCGGCATTCTGTCGGGTACTCCCATTCAACCCATCTGGTACTGGTGGCGGTTGCGGTGGACCCGGACTACCATGTTGTGCAGTATACATGTCCTGTGGATTGCCACCATTTAACACCTCTGGAACCAGTTCTGCCTGTGGAACTTCGTAGTCTCTCTGGTAGTTGTAGTCCAGGTGACTAATTTTTGCTTCAGCTTTGGCGATTACAGCTTCCAAGGCCTTCTCTAATCGCTGTAAGTTGCTGACCTGTGTCATTGGTTCTACCTCCTGCAGAACTCGACTGTAATGAGGTGTTCGCCTGCTATCATGCCTCCTAACCTCCATCTTGAGAAATGCTTCAGTGTTCAGCGCTGCTTCTACTGCAGCATCCAGCGTGCGTGGTTGTGCACGAAACAATCCTTCCCGGATATCTGGATTCTCAATGGCATCAAGGAAATGACCACGAGCCAGTCTATCTTGTCCATTTTCGTCAAATTCTGGATATGCCAGCACTGACAGGTCTCGTATCTTCTGACCTAGATCTTGCAAAGATTCATTTGGTCCTCGACGATACTGGCGGAGTTCGGCCAGGTACACTTCAGCTTTTCCTGCAGGACCAAATCGTTTCTGCAATCTAGCAACCAAAGTCTCGTACGTCAAACGTACACCAGGTTGTTGAGAAAGCAGTTTAACAGCTGGCCCTCTCATGCAGGCTGAAAGATACCGCACTGCTTCATCCTTCGTCCAGCCATTCACTCTGCTGCAAGCTTCGAAATGAGTCAAATAGTCCAGAACTGATCCATGTCCGTCAAACTTGTCTGGAAGTACATTTGGCTTTCTATTAACCAAATCTGCTCTGTAACTGCCATCTTGCGGATGCCATGATGTAGGCACTTTTGTTTGCCCCCTGAAGGTGGAAGCAAACTGCCCACTTCCTGGTTCTGCATGTCCAGTAGCTCCGACGTCCGGTTGTGCGTAAATTGGGGAATCTGCCCATTGAGACGTGGTACTTGAGGACGGTACTGTTTGTTCCCTGGAACCAAAGTCTGTTCTTGAAGCGGATTTTACAGTTGGCGTGTTTGCCAACGATGCCCGAAGTTCTCTCATCATTTGGTCTACCTCGACCATACTTCTCTCTAAGTATGCCATGACAGCAGCTGGTGACGGCGGTTGTTCCATATTGGTGGATTTGTACTGGTCGGCAAATCCCACTCCTGACACCACGTGTAACGAAATCGACGCTGCTTCCTCCAGCTGCGGTTTCGGTCAGGATAGCCCGAGCTGAGGACGTGGTACGTTTGGCGGAAATATACCACCTTGTCGAACCTGCTTTCTCTCCAAACCTTGCTTTATCTGCAAACCGTCACTACTGTGCTATTTCTGCTAGTTTACTCTTCAGGAGTACGCAGTACTGCACAACCATGTCCAGAAGACTTCAGTACCGCACGACCATGTCCAGACCTCGTTTTCAGTAGATTGTCATCCACCTGCTTTCCCTGCGATGAGGTGCTAAGAAGGCCAGGCAAAAACCAAGAAATCAATCACTGGATGGCGTAGCGATTGAACAAGTTATTCTCGAAATCTTCCAAATTAATATTTGGAAAGACTGTGCAAAACCATCATTTGAATCATTTGGCCCGCACACCAAGCCAGCCTGAAGTATCAGCCACCGTACTATCAGGCTCGGTGAGCGCTGACTTGGCATACAGTGAATGACTCAGCCATAGACCAATTTTATTTCGCAAATACACCATAACATATGCAATCACATGTACAAGAAAAAGTGGTTAATTAAATACACATGCAATAATCAACTCATATTTTCCTAGCTTTCCTTGCTTTGACCTAGGCAAATGACCTACCAGATTCATTGGCATAAAATGCTAAATAGCTTGGTAACAATCATATGAAGCAAATATAACAACAACAAAAGTTACAGGCTAAAGTGTAACTAAAACATCATCTTTTCTCAGAAACGTAACATGATCGATCTCACATTTTGATAAAATGTTATTTCAATGCGGTAATCGGCCAAAACAGTAACAATTACAATATTCTAGACTAATAATTAAATAGTTTTAAATAATTGTTTTTTCTTCGTTAAAAATGGTGCTGACGCCATTGCCAGTGTTGCGCTTTGTTAGGATATCGGTAACGGCTCCTTAATCTGATCTGAACAGCCGTGTTTGATCTCGATTTTAGGAGAATTTTCGCTCTAAACACCAACACCAAATTAAACCACCGAGCGCGAAATCACCCTTTGTCATCAATTCACCACTATGATTTTGGACTGACAAAACTGGAACCTACTTTTAAATTTGCAAAGTCAGGACTGGTTATACAAAACCCACACGGAGAATGGAAAGTTCTCAAATGCGGGAAACTTTCAGGCAATTTCATTTGTAAAATAGACAGCACTATGTGCTTGCAGACCCAGCTTATAAACACTTCTTCAGAAATTGTGTTACTATGACTTCGGACCTCTGAAGAAAAAAAGTTTTAAAAGAGGGGCCGTCCATTTCGTATTATCAAAAGTTGGTCTAACGCCTGTGTGGTCTCGTACATACTTTGTATGTCAGGTTTGTTGTTGTTTCTTTTAACCACAACTTTCTGATGATGATCGCATGATTTTCGTCAGGCAGTTGGGTATTGCCCCCCCCCCCCCCCACCCCCTTTTTTTCACGTTGTAGATATGCGGATATCACAGACTGTCTTATTCTTGCTCTGTTTGTTTGGAAATAACCTTAGATGGCCGAAAATTCAACCCTGAAATTTAGTTGACTTCAATATGAAAAACATATGGCCGGCTAACGTAACGTCACGCGGAAATCTAGCTCTTCATTTTTGGACCTACAATTCACGAAATTGACACATGGAAACTACTTATACGATTAAATATTATTTTTTTTTTGAGAAAAAGGAAATTGAGTAGGCCGATATGATGAATGCAAAGAATAGACTGAAGTAGATAATACTGGACGATTAGATTGCAACCTAATTTGCATAACGTCCATTTAAAAACATAATAGGCTTGCAAGGGCGACGGGAGTCTTTGTTCTATGGCAACCAAGCAGGAGGCTTCACACCCAAGAGAACTTGGCCTTCGGTTTTAAAAAAGAAAAGTTAATACTCGTTATCTTATCCTGCCTTCGAAAATACGAGCTACTTTATTTTATAGAATGTCACATTCAAAATCTTATCAAAACAGGTACTAATCGATCATTTTGACATCTGATCGATATACAATAATCGCAGAAGTAGACTGGTAGTTACTAACAAAAGTGGACTTTTTTCAATTATAATTCAAAACACTTTAGGAGAAACACCCGTGGTATTTTTTTTTAACACTTAAATAATTTTCGTTATTCATCCTTCAAAAAAAATGCCCAAATTCCAGTAAAGATATCAAAAGATATTTATGTACAAAATTGAATTTCAGGGGCTTCAACGATTAGATATAAATTATAGAATATTTTATATACGTTATGTTTCCCAAGATTTTCGAAATGTAACTAATTATGTTGTAATTTTGGCCGAGGATACTTTCATGGATATGAAAATGTCCTTTACCTTTTAAATGTATGACAGAAAGAAGTAGGACAAAAACAGAGAGGAGGATTCAGGGCGGAAGGACGAAGAAAAAGAGTTTATGAGCTTTCTCATTCCTCATGTGTCCGTTTGGAAGAAAAAGAATCGTTTTTTGCACATGTTATTAAACAAATATTTAAAAAAATAAAACAAAAATAAGGAAAGAAAACACTTCAGTTCCGATTTTTCATACAAGACTAATAAAATACAATAAATTTGGTACAAAATTAGAAATTGCAAAAATGAACAGTTTATATTAATTTGAAAACTGGAAACAAAGGACCAAACTTACATGATGGCTTTATTTTTGAATGAGAGACTTGGTTAAAGCAGAAATGTCTCATAAAATAAGAAATAGGACAAATTATACTTTTTTGGAAAGTTAATCCCCCAAAGAATACGATGAAATTAAATTTTAGAGATGTAAGCTTGTTCAAAAAGATTATCAGGACTTTTTTCAAGACCCCTGACAGGGTCTCAGATGAGCCACGAAAGCGAGAATTCTTGCACCAGAAAAATGACGTCATTCTCGGGACAGCTAGCTTACGGTATACGACTTGACTGTACTGTAGCTGTATGAATCGTATGTGTGTGTGTGGCTGCTGCCATGATTCACCAATTGATTGGATGGAATGATGATGTGAGTCCAGGATCTAACATCTGAATAAGGGCCAAAATCAGACATTGTGTCGACAAGATTTTCAAAGATTGGAAGAAATCTGCAGCTTAGCTCGAACCGTGAACGTTCCGTGCGCGCGCTGTATTGACGTGATCGTGAGCTAGCTAGAAGCAAGCAAGTGTGTCCCGAGTATTAGGCCTACGTCACATTTCCAAGGTTGAAAAAGAAACTGCTCACGGGGCGAAAATATGCGAATATTTTGGCACACATTTGAAACAGAATAATATTAATTTATGAAAACCTATGGATTTCGAATGTTGATGGAATGTTTTAGGGCATCTTCCCCTTTCCGTTGATACCAAATTTATTGCATTTTGATTTGTTTGTACATCTCCGAGTAACACCTTTATAACTACATGATCGAACTTTCGCCCCCCCCCCCCCCCCCCAACAAAATATAGAGAAGAAGCTTTCGTTAAGTCTCAGCGAAAACTAATTTCATGCTAATAAGTAGCAAGAGGAAAAAATAGGTATGAATGGTAAATTGAAAATAGCTGGTGAGGAAATCAAAGAAGTTGATGTTGCCACTTTTGTTGGAATCAACATTGATAAAGTTGATTAATAAGTGTGGGGAAGCACTTATAAGACTAGCCTTAGAAGCATATTGTATTCACAGAAAATGGCGGTCCGTGCTATAACATTCAGTGAATGGAGAACTCATACGACTCCTTTGTTCCAAAGTTTGAGAATCCTTAATGTATATGATTTGCATGACTTGTCAATTTCTACTTTCATGTTTGATTTGTATAATAACAACTTGCCTCATACTTTAGTAAATTACTGTGACACTATACAGCATAGGTATTCCACAAGGCAAACGGAAAGTGGACAGTTGCGTCTACCAAAATTCAGAACGACGCAAGGTCAATTTTCATTGTCTTTCATTGGAAGTGAATTTTGGAGTAGATTACCTTTTAAAATCTAATTAACCAGGTCTAGAAGTAGGTTTCGGAATTCTTTTACGACACACTTGCTGAGTAAATCATAACTGAAAACGACTATGTAAATAGTCTGTATATGTACAAGGAATGTATTAACATCATTACTTTCTACTTTATGTACTTCATTGTTAACTATTATTATTTTTAATTTGGGTATTAATTGAACTTTACCAAAAATACTTGTTGTTTTGTTGTTCTTCTTGTGGGTCAGGCTCGACTAGTACATGTGCTATTATCTGGCCCCTTTTACCAACCAATGCTTTTCTTCATTTATATGTAAATATCATTGTATGTTAAAAAAAAAATGTATCGTAATTAAATGTTGTTGGTGGTAAATAAATCAATCAATCAATCAATCAATCAAATTCGAATGGGATGTGGAGGTTAGCCACGCAGTTGATTGAATGTCCCAAATTTATTTTTTAATGAAATTGAAGGCTGAGTAAAAAAAGTAATTACAATATATTTATGATTACTCAGTGGCGTAGTGTATGGGATTAAGGACGTTGCTTTTCCAACATTATTGTTGGGTTCACAAGCGTAGCCCCAAAATGCATTGTCCTGCGTCAGGAAACAAATTCATTGTCATCATTTCACCATATAAGACTAAATAGTGATATATTCTTTCTTTAGACTGACAAAACTGTATACAAAGCACACACGAAGAATGGCAAATGTTCAAATGCGGAAAATTCAGCTAAATTAATTTGCAAAATAGGCCGCACTATTTGTTGTGTTAACAGCCCCGCTTATGAATAATTCTTGAGAAATTGTCTTAATATAATTCGTGTTTGTGTAATGCACAAACCACATTTTCTTTGGAAAATTTTCAAATTAAATGTCAAATTATTCCCCCAAAAATGTAGTTTTTGCAATACACAAACACGAAGTCAATTGTCATTCTCCGTATCGGCTTTGTATAGGGTTTTGTCAGTCTAAAGAAAGAATATCACTATTTAGTCTTATGTGGTGAATTGATGACAATGAATTTGTTCCAGGCGCAGTCGTGTCTGCTCTGCGGTCGGCATGTTTTTTTTTTAAATTATGATCGATTACAAAACATGTAATAGCCAACTTGAAATTACCAAACAAAATATCATATTCTTTTCAAATATCATGTGTAATCGAATTCGCAGTCACTTTTGTGAAATGTGTTGTTTATTATAACAATCTAAATATTTGAACTGCTTTTAATCTTTAAATATTATAGTAAATAAAACTCAAAAGTAAGACAATTTCTAAAATATATCAACGACTAAAGTTTATCTATTTTTTCAAATATGTTATAATTAACAACATCTTCCTGTTGACCTAAATATTGTCTACCCTCCCGTTAAAGGGTAGAGACTTTTGACCACTTTTGGCGGGGGCCAAATTCGGTTAGCTGCCGATTTTGGTCACTACAATAAACCAAAGACAAACATACTCCATACGATTTGACATTATTATTTTGATAATGTTGGCCAGGAGCTTGGTAAGAAGTCTACCAATCTCTCCCGCTCTCCTTATTAACATAAAATTGAACTGTACTTCGGCTCTTTGAAGGTTTGCATGGTGAAGTTGTAATTCAGAAAAAAGGGTTTCACCTTTCTCTTCACATCCACACCTGTCCACTTCATCCATAACATTTATTTATTATATTCATCATTAGGATACTCATTCTGATGTCATTATTTCACCCTTATTCCACTTGCATGTTTTTTTTTTAAACCTTAATTTCTTTCCTCAACAGGATGACTTGTTTCTCTCCACAGATTATCTCCATCAGGATTTCATGTTTCTCTCCTCAATTTGTTCATTACCATTGTTTTTTCTCCTTTCTCTCCACAGCCACACCTGTCCACTTCATTCATAACATTTATTATATTTATTATTAGTATACTCATTCTGGTGTCAATATTTCACCTTTTTTCCATATGTATGTTCTAACCTTAATTTCTTCTCTCAACAGGATGTCATGATTCTCTACACAGATTATCCACGGTCCTAATTCCCCTTTTGTTTCCAGCTTATCCAGACGGTTAATTGGTTTCTTAGTCCTATTGTTCACTTGTTTCAATGTCTTTTCAACGCGGGATTAGTTTGATGTTATTTATCCTTTCAATGCAGGTACCTTGATGTAATTTATCCTTTCAATGCAGGTACTTTGATGTAATTGTTACTATTTATTTCTATACTAATTCCGCGATGTCCTTGTTTGCCTCCATTTTAGAAGCTGTAGAATTTCTACACATGCTTCACGTATAAATTCTGCTGATTTATTCGCTCTTCTTATTCTCCTGACGACGGCCAGAGCATTCTGACCGCAACGTGGAGTTATTCCAACTCACATGGTTGTACCGCAAACCCTTTTTTTTCTGAAGAACAAGAGGATGAAGAAGGAAAAAAAAAACGAAGAGGAGGAAGAAGCCCTCCTTCGATATTGAATTTCCCTTCATTGAACGCTTTCCTTGTGCCTTGCAGATCTGGCATATCATATCTCAAGTAAAACTGAAGTACAAAGAGAAAATGTGCTCTCCATGACCCCATATGTACCACCATGCACTGGCTGCCTTTGCATGTCCACTCCCATTATAATAATAATAACAAATAAATGAAATAAAACAAATTAATACAAAAAAATAAATAAATAAATAAATATATATATAAATAAAATAACCCCCCCCCCCCCAAAAAAAAAAAAAAAAATAAATAAATAAATAAATTAAATTAAATTAAAATAAAACAGCAACAAACAAAACAAACCTCAAATATCTGATTTTTCTACTTTTTCCTCTACTTTTTTTCTTCTTGTAAAATGAGTCCATCAACAGAAACCCCACACAAATCAGCCTATCAACCATTATTCAAGGTTGCATAAGACTGTATTTACACCAATCCACCATCACACTTCAGAACGAATGCCATATTGTGCCTGCATCATCATCATCATCACATCTTTCACAAAATTATGGGAAAAACAACAAATAGAAGTTTCTCAGTGTGAAATGATGTTAATTAAAATAGCTCACGTATCAACTAAAAGTTAATGCTCTCTTGAAATGCAGATTATAACATAATGGTTCATGGACAACAAATCATGGGGCAGGTGAGGGGGCGGCATACCGATTTCTATTTTATTTCATTTTGTAAGCAAACAAGTTTAAATCTATCTAGTGACATCCTATATATACATTAGGTGGATTGTAATATATATCCATGTACATCCCCTCACATTATCATCAGATTATACAAGACATAAAAGTACAAAGAGATCACCTTACTGCCCGAAATGATATGAGGTGATGTTTGTCCAAATAATTTGGTAGTTTTGAAAATTTCGGCGTGGGCTGAAACTCACGAGCGCCCGATTCGTTTGCCTAGAAACATGCCCCAGATTGATTGCACAATTATCACGAAGGTTGAAGATCAAATAAATATCATGATTAAATCTTAATGCAATATTTATGCATACAATTATGAACACAAGTTGCATTAAAGATGATTAACTAAAATCATTTTTCATAATATAAGCATGCCACATTTGTCTAACTCTTTTTCTAAATTTCAGTTGTTATTAAAAGGAAACTTATTTGATTTTGAAAATTTATTGGGTATATTTCGCATTTGAATTATTGCATCAGTCTAAGGTGACATGATAATTGACTGTGCCTTAATTAAAAGGTTTTTATTAATTTTTTTTTTAAGTGTGAAAAGAATTTAGAATTAGGCTGAAGATTAATCACTTTCTTTTTAATTTAATTTTTTTTTAATTACGTGTACATGGACATGGACATGCAGACCTACAAAAGGTAAATCTGTGGTAGTCAAAGTCTTTGCTTTTATTTCAAATTACGAATTTGGGGTGTATCTATATAAAATGCCCTGAGAGAGAAATGTCAAGTGATTGCAATAAGTAGGGTCATTCAATAGCCTTGATACAATCCTCAAACCCCCCCCCCCCCCCCTCCCCCCCCCCCTCAAAAAAAAAAAAAAAGATCCAGGGCACCTGCAACTTTTGCTATCGTAGCCGTAGGCAAAGCGCAGTTAGCCGGCCAGGATCGGCGCACCCAAAACTAACAGACCACATGGGTAAGATCTTACCTAGCCTCTTGTCGAGGCCTTGGCGCTGTTGAAATCCTTGGCGATATGGAGGCAAAATTTCTGGCTCGCTTCGCTCGCCAGAAAGACCGAGGCGCTTGCGCCGAGGGCCTCTTGACACCTGATCTGAATTTCTTTTGTATTTCATTGTTTTGACGAATATTCCGACCAAATTTTGGTCGGTGAAAAAAATCATGCAATAAGCGCGAGCTACCATGACGTAATGTTAAATATTCATGACTCGACTGCACGCTATTTCTTACATATTAATTAATCGCAGCCCAAAATGGCGTTCAACGTTTCTTCCACGACGAGTGATGACGATATTTGTAAGAACTTAGAATATGCCGCTAGAATGTTGAAGATTGACAGATTCAAAGATTTAGGCAATCAAATCTGCACTTAAAGGACAAGATGTTTTTGTGAATCTGCCTACTGGCTTTGGAAACAGTGTTATTTTTCACGCGCTACCGCTCTGTGCTGATTACCTCCGTGGGCCAGGGATGGAGAGTGATTCGCGAGGGCCAGGCCAGGCGGATCCCCCTGGGCCTTGCCGGGCAGTGAAGTTGCTGGTAACTCCTTGGTTACATCAGAATTGATGGAGATGCATCTATTGTTGAACGGTGACTTTTATTGCACATTCTTCATTATTTGTAAATATATGATGATCTCTTGAGAAATATGTACATTTGTCTTATTTCAAATTACCATGGTTTGTAAGCTAGAGATCGAATTCTTCATAATGTGCTTGTCTGTGAATGTATTTTGAGCAAGAGATTTACGCAATCCCCCCCCCCCCCCCCCACCCAAAAAAAAAAAAATAGACTAGTCCAGGACTGAAGTAAGAAATCCTTGAGATTTCATTGGCCAATTTGCTGGGCGATCGCCGCGGTTATATTGCCTCCATATCGCCAAGGATTTCAACAGCGCCAGGGCCTCGACAAGAGGCTAGATCTTACCCGGCGCGGCCCAGCTTCCCAGAGTGAAAATCTTGCGCATTCAGTGTCATGATCATTTTTGAACAGGTCAACATCTACGGCAGATTGTCGGTAATGAAGCCATGCGCTTAACTTTTTAGGTCTGAGTGCTATCATAATATAGAGATCTGTGGAAAATTTCTGATCTTTTCGAAAAATATTACCAGTAGACTATTAAAAGTGTCGGTTTTATAGTTCAATCAACGATAATAGTTTTGTAAACAAATTTTTAGGCATTTTACTCCCAGTGTTAAAGATCGTATGCTCGATCTGTAATGAAAAACACAAGTCAGAAAAAATTGGAACCAGCGGGATTCGAACCTGTCATCTAAAAATTTGTTTACAAATTAAAATTCCTCCCATCAAGCTTCTTCGTTTACTAACCATTGTCTACGGCGGACCGTTTGAATATTAATGAGTCAGAAAGAACAGGATCTTGGGTATTTGATTCCAGTTCATCGTGACATGGCCGTGAACCAGAATAGCCTGGTGGTTAAATCGCTGCCAGGCAAGCAGTAGATGACAGGTTCGAATCCCGCTGGTTCCAATTTTTTCAGACTTGTGTTTTTCATTACAGATCGAGCATACGATCTTTAACACTGGGAGTAAAATGCCTAAAAAATTGTTACAAATTAGAATTTCCTCCCATCAAGCTTCTTCGATAATAGTTTTGTTTTGTCATGCAAGAGAGGGGGAACTGGGTGGAATGTGGGATAATACGTTTTGTACAGTGAACTCAGCAGCCACGACGAACACATCCCAATTATTAAGAGGAACGTTAAACAAAATACATATTTACTTACATTTCATGGCATCATACGGCATTACTTTGAGAAGAATGTCCCCCGGAGAATCATCTTCTTTCGTGAGATTTACTACATTTTTTGATTAATGGTAAAGTTCCTGCATGGATTGAATCTTACCAGGCTGATAGAAAACAGACCGTTGAAATGGATGATACAAAGTCAGAGCCTCAAAGGTGTTCAAGGTACCTTTTGGTGTCCCTCAAGGGTCACATCTAGGCCCCTACTGTTCACGTTGTATACAAGCAGACTCCTTACAAATATTAAAAAGGAGTTCCCTATTATTACTTGTCACTGCTATGCAGATGACACACAAATACATCAGTCATTCTGTCCTAACAGACCAATCGAAGACTATTGTATCAATGTATTAGAAACATGTATTGAGTATATTAGAGTCTGGATGTTACAAAACAAACTGATGTTGAATGATAAGAAACAGAACTGCTGGTCATTGGTACTCCGCGATTCAGCGATCGGTCTCCGTTTGCTGAACAATCCAGCTTGCGCACAAATCTGTGCCGACGATCAATTCTCATTTATGTCCAGGGCCAGAAGCGTAGCGCATTTACGCTTTCTGGAAGCCTATACATTAATCGCATTAACCCCTTTTGTTTAGACAAAAAGAGTCCAGGCATTGCGATTGTTCTGAAATTACGGCATCCGGGCTCACCGAGTATAATATAGTTGATTTCGAGTAATTTGTTACATACCTGCGTGATAACCTGACGAGTGCAGGTCGAAAAGCTTCGTTATCATGTCTCTTTTTCGTGCCATATTATACTGTTAATAAATGGTTGGGAGTGCGTTGGTACGATCTGGCAACACAAAAGGGTTTTATCGTGGTGTACTATACGCACGAGGCGCAAGCCGAATGTGTTGGACACCACGATAAAAACGTCCATTTAAAAACGTTAGAGGCTTAAATACTGCAAGGGCGACAGTAGCCTTTAATCATGGAGTCATGCTAGGTGTTTTCTTTGCTGCTGTACTACTGTACTAGCTCTGTCGATCCTATACAGACTAGAGCATCAAAGATAAGACCTAGCATGCCGCCTTGATGAAAGGCTAGGGCGTCAGGAGTCTTTGTTCTATTGCTGAAAACGGGGGATTTCACCCCCTACGAAACTTGGCTTTCGGTGTAAAACAGTTAATGTCCGTTTAACTTATGCCGCCGCCGAAAATGCGAGCTACTTTATTTTAGACAATGCCACATTCAAAAATTAATGTTATCAAAACATGTGGTAATCGATCAATTATAATATCTGATCGATTATGCAATACTAGCAGAAGTAGACTATTTTTGTTCAAAACATGAATTATAGAATTCAAGCAAAAGCAGAAACATTTTTTTTGTGTTTTTCTAATGTATTAACAGGAAGAAATATCAAAATATCTATATTTATACAGTAAAAAGTTATTTTTAGAACGGCCAACGGTTTTAAAAATATATAAAAGATTTATATATATGTAAGTTTCCCGAAGAACGATATCAGTTTTAACTAAATACAGTTACAATTTTGGACAAGGACTTCTTTATCAAGTTGTCCTTTGCATGTATGAAAGTATAGTGAAGAGAAATTTCCAAGATTTCTCATCTTCCGCACCGCCAAAGAGTTTAAAATACGAAGAGTGCCGAAATAAAGCACGCGTATTGTGGTACAGAGAGAAAGTTATAGTCTTTATCAAGATGTTTGTATTTTTTATTTTATATTTCTGTACATCGCTTAATTGGTAAAGCCGTAAAGGGTGTAATCTTGATATTGTCCCTTCAAAGACTAAGTCATGTCACAAAACAGAAATTATCACAATCTCACTATCTCAATATTTAATACCCTTTCTTTATGCATTCGTGAAAAGGATACGGTCACACAGCATGGGTCAAATAATCATTGAGTGGGCACTAGTGTTTATAGGATAAGAAGGGGGGGGGGGGGGGGGGTAGCCTTGCTGAATTTCTCGACTCTTTCTCAAGCCTATATTTCGTTTGTTTTGCTCCCGATTGTAGAAGTGAGTGAATAGAAAACCGTTTTACAATGTATAATATTCGAGCTTCTCTACCGCTGAATTGCGGTGGGCAATTGCAAAATTTCCTGAGTAAAATGCACAAGAAATTGCTTTTTTTAAGGTTAAAAATAAAAAGGAAATTGCCGCTCGGTGGCTTTGCTCCCACGCTAACGTAGATAAATTTGAGCACTCCGGGGGGGGGGGGGGGGGGGGGGGGGGGCTAACTTCATGTTTTGCCCGTGGTGCCATAATCCCTAGATACGCCACTGGCTCCGCTCCCTCGCCAGTCATCCCCCCCCCCCCCCCCTCCCCCCCCCCCCCCCCCCCCCAATCGTGAACACGGATCGACACCCCTGCTTATAACAGTTCATTTAAACTGTCAGTGAAAGCAAGTTTCATGAAACGTGCCCCCGAAATGAAATGGGTAAGAAACATTCTACACACTGATATACCGACGAATGATGAAAATTCAAAGCACATTTTTAGATAGCATTAGTGTCCCTGTATTAAAGAGTTGCGACATGGACAAAATGGCGTTCGAATTCTTTCTATTGAGAACACCCAGGTGCTCATCAGAATTTGAATAGAAATGTTACGTGATAGTGGAAACAAAATGGCCTTCAAATCCCCAGTTGTCTTAACTCTGTAATACAGGGACACTAGATAGCATTAAACACTATGAACATGACGAACAAAGAAGCGGACAATTTATGCAGCTCCTCATTGTACCCTTCACAATTGCACTGGTTAACAAAAGAACATCCATTCATTGCTATCCTGTAAAAATATGTAGAACAGGTGTCACATAATAGCAGTGAAGGGATGTCCTTTTGTCTACTAGAGCTATTGTGGAGGGTACAATGAGGAGCTGCATAAATTGTCCGCTCTCTTTGTCATCGTGTTCATAGTGAAAGGATACGCCACCAGGCGGCTGTGGGAAAAGTCAGGATTGCGTAAGCCCACTCACTCGTACACAAAGTTTGTGCGTCGAACGCGTCGTTGGACTACTGCGATTATATTTCGGACTGCACGAAGCCGACCGAATCTCGCACGAGCCTGGCAGAATGAGAAATACTTGTTAATGGTTTTCACAATAACATCAATATGCCGAAAGATTTTGTTTACAAATTAAAAACATCAGTTTCATGAAGAAGCTTACAGTATGAACACGATGACAAAGAAAGCGGACAAATTATACAGCTCCTTATTGTACCCTCCACAATTGTTCTGGTAACAAAAGAACATCCCTTCATTGCTATTGTATAAAATAAGTAGAACAGGTGAATATGCATGTGACACCTGTTCTACATACTTTTACATAATAGCAGTGTAGGGATGTTCTATTGTCTACCAGAGCAAGTGTGGGAGGTACAATGAGGAGCTGTATATTTTGTCCGCTTCTTTGTTCGCCATGTTCATAGTGTTAATGGGAGGAATTTTAACACTGGGAGTAAAAGCCTAAAAGTGTTGTTTACAAACATCAGTTTCCTTTACTCTACGTTGGTTATCCATCGGCCATGCATGCCCTGCCACCTGTTGTCCTGAGTAGCTGCTGTTTTGATATTGTGTTTTTTTTGGTACCCACGGGGTGGGGAAGGGTTCTTAGGGTGGTGGGAGGCACTTCTTGAGGGCTGACGTCCCGTCCATATTTCATAAATTCATTTTTAAACATTGAATTTCCGCAGGGAGTAGGCCTAATAATTCCACCAACCCATGAAGCGGGTTTGTAGTCGTTTGTAGCTTCAGGCCCAGCCAACCCCATATACCTTTCCCTGTGAAGGGGAGCTATGCCAAAGAACAGCATGGCCATATATCCGCATGGCTTCAGTGTACAGTACAGTATTATACACACGTGTTAGATCGTTCGCACGTACGTGTACAGGTCATCATACAGGTATAGAGTTACATCATTTGAAGCTTCATGGTCACACACACAGTTTAGTGTGTATGTTTCACGACGTTCGCTACCGGTAATTTGACACTTTATCAGAAAATCTGATTAGAAGAAAATTCCTTCGAAAATATTTCCATAATGATTATGAATACGTATAATGATATTAATCCCTTCTCCCCTCGCCCTGAAAGTAATGGGATGACAATGGAATGGGGGGAGCTGGAGTGGGGGGGGGGGGGGGGGGGGGGGTAGTAGGGGGGAAGTCAATCCGTCGGTCCTCCCAAGACCCATATAAGGGGCCCATAATCCCCCTGGAAATAAAATGACAAATTCATTTTTTCTCATTATACCATCCTTTACAGGGGACGTACCGCTAATTATGGATGTTACTCTGAGTATTAATAAATCACAGAAACATGGCAAGATGAAATCGCTCCCTCTAGGTCTATGCATGGATATTCTACTCGAACATTATTATATCCATATCATCAATTTTCATCAAGATTAAAAGGAATTTTCTTCAGAACTCATGCAAGCTTTGGATAAATAAGACATATTCACATGATCAGGGGTGGATCCAGAATTTAGTATAAGGCGGGGAAAACAAGTGCAGGTTTGTCAACTTTTGGAAAAGGCAGACCTGGGGGGGGGGGGGGGGGGGGGGGGGGGGGAGTGGTGAGAATTTTTTTTTTCGTCAGACCTAGAAAATTCGCTCAGGAGGGGTGGTTATGGGGGTCCCTCCATAATTCTCTGACAAGCAAAAAAAAAGGTTTCATTCTAAAAGGGGGCGGGGGCACAATCAACAAAAGGGCGGATCGTCTATGGTCAAAATGCATACTTTCCTGCCATTGAACGGGGGGAGGGGTGGGGATGGCACGGCCCAGAAGCACCCCCCCCCCCCCGGGTCCGGCGCCAATTTACACGTTGTAAATACTTCTTGGTAGAAATAACTTTACCCGACTTTTTTTTATTCATTCACTTGATTATTGTAACAAATATACGGTACGGTGATTAATCATAAACACAGCTAGCGCCCGTGGATGTCCACGGGCTGCTTCTGCTAGTATAAATATATATGAAGAAAAGTACACAACTACGTGTACCCGACAAGCCTGTTTCGTAGATCTCTCCGCTCTTCAGGGTAATACCCCTGAAGAGTGGAGAGATCTACGAAACAGGCTTGTCGGGTACACGTAGTTGTGTACTTTTCTTCATACATATTTATTTAGCTATATTTTGTTTTGATATTGTGTTTAGATATATATATATATCTATATATATAGAAAAGTACACGTATTTGTGTACTTTTCTTCATATATATTGATTTAGCTCTACATTATGTATTGAGCACTGTTTAGTAGCGAAAGTCGACACTCCTGATTATATATATATGTATATATATTTATTATATATATATATATATATCTTTCCATTTAGTACGAGGTCAATAATAAACACATAAAATCACAAAATGTTGGTTTTGTCGATTTGAGTCTACTTAAATATACATGTATATCGTTTTAATGGCTAATAATAATATATGATTGATAACCTTTCATCAATAAACCTGCATTACTTTTTTTGACAACACAAGCATAAATTGGTAGCTAACCGAATTCAGCTTCCGCCAAAGATGGTTAACAATGCAGTTCTTAAACTTTTTTTATTGTAAAGATGAATTTCTTATAATTGATATTGTTATAAATAAGCTTTAGTCGTTGATATATTTCGGTGAGTGTCTTAGTTTGGAGTTATATTTACAATAATATCCACTTTAAAAAAAAAATTAACCTGAATGTTGGTGAATGATTTTATTTACAAGATGTATTGGAGTGACCGAAACCATTCTCTCCAAATGTGGTGAAAACTCTCTACCCAAGTATTACGGGATGATATTATATACAGTGCGTCCTAGAAAAACCAAACCGAGATTTATCAACGTTTTATTATCTTTAATCACAATTATGATTAATACATGACACATGGTTGACAATGGTTACCCTGAGCATGTGGTATCTCGCACCATAACACGGACGCTGGAGGCACGATCCAAATCTGACACCAGATTTGGACCTGCCAAATGCCCCGTGTAGGGTAAGGTATCTGACAAATACGCCAGTCAGATCAGACACGCAGTGTCGCGTTGCTATTACGCGGTTTCGACACGGATTGTGTTTTCTACAAATAGGATGCTACCGTCAACTAGCAAGGATGTATACCCACCTCCCACTTGAGTAATGTTATTTACCAATTTCAGTACGTGGGCCGTACTTCTCAGCGGTTAGCTGATTGCATTAAACAACACGTCCCCTCGACTATTCGGAACATGTGCCTGCAAATCAGATACGCAAGCTAACAGACCAAAGACAGCCAAATGCGATTGAGCGATCGGTCTCCATTTGCTGAACAATCCAGCTTGCGCACAAAATCTGTGCCGACGATCAATTTTCAATTATGTCCCCGGGCCAGAAGCGTAGCGCATTAACCCCTTTTGTGTAGACAAAATGAGTCCAGGCTTTGCGATTGTTCTGAAATTACGGCGTCCGGGTTCATCGAGTATAATATAGCGCAGGTCGAAAAGCTTCGTTATCATGTCTCTTTTTCGTGCCATATTATACTGTTAATACATGTTTGGGAGTGCGTTGGTGCGATCTGGCGACACAAAGGTTTTTATTGTGGCGTACTATACGCACGAGGCGCAAGCCGAGTGTGTTCGACACCACGATAAAAACGTCCATTTAATAACGTTAGAGGCTTAAATACTGCAAGGGCGACAGTAGCCTTTAATCATGGAGTCATGCTAGGTGTTTTTGGTGCTGCTGTACTACTGTACTAGCTCTTTCGATCCTATACAGACCTAAGATCAAGAGTAGAACAGCACAGATAAGACCTAGCATGCCGCCTTGATGAAAGGCTAGGGCGACAGGAGTCTTTGTTCTATTGCTGAAAACTGGTGACTTCACCGCCTACGAAACTCGGTTTTCGGTGTAAAAAAGTTAATGTCCGTTTAACTTATGCCGCCGTCGAAAATGCGAGCTACTTTATTTTAGACAATGCCACATTCAAAATGTTATCAAAACATGTGGTAATCGATCAATTATAATATCTGACCGATTATGAAATACTAGCAGAAGTAGACTATTTTTGTTCAAAACATGATTTTTAGAATTTAAGCAAAAGCAGAAGCAATGTTTTTGTGCTTTTCTAATGTATTAACAGGAAGAAATATAAAAATATTTATACTTAAACAGTAAAAATTTAGTTTTAGACTGGCCAGCGGTTTTAAAAATTTATTTTTAGAACGGCCATTGGTTTTTAAAATATATAAGATATTTATAGATATTTAAGTTTCTCAATGCCAGCTGTTTACATGTTTAACTGTGTTTACAGTTTCAATTTCAATTTTGGACAAGGACCCTTTATGAGGTTGTCCTTTGCATATATGAAATGATTATGTAGATAATTCAGTGATTGGAAAAGAGAAGAGGAATTTTCAAGCTTTCTCATCTTCCGCATCGCCAAAGCAGCCAATCCGCAGGTCCCCAAAAAGCGCGCTATTTTATTTCCAGTTCTGCCTGACTATGAATACATAATGAGCAAGAGCTTCTTTGTATATCTTATTTGCAAACTATTGAATAGACTACTTATCATTCACCAATTGCCATGAGTTATGCATCAAATAAAAGAAGAGGGATCAGAGATTTGTGACATGCTTTTGTTGTTTTCAAAATAAAAGACGAAATTGGTAAAAAATCGTGTTCCTTTTATGACAAAAAATGGAAATGAAATGAAATATAAATCTGGCCAAAACTACCATAGTTTTATTGTGAGCCAGGGCAAATTTGACATGAGCGTAAAGGGCATTTTCTGTACTTTCCAAAGATTGAAATAACATTAATGTGCACTTCATGACAGGGTCAGGATCCAGCAATATGTAACCAATGTACACACATTGTCTTTAAAAAAGTAAATTCCAGCATTCCGATTGGTTACCACCACGCAAGATGTTTTCTCACAGCCTGGCAACAGCTATGCGCATGTTTGCGCAAGGATGAAGCAACGGGTTGCGCATTGTTTCATTCAACGCGCACTTGGTTACAGATGGCTTGCTTGCCAATCACAGGACTAAGATTCTATGGTCTTGACCATGGTCTTGACAACGGATGATCTGCGGCTGAATATTGCTGGATCCTGACTCTGTCATAAATCTATGGATGTTTTGAATGTAACGATGAAAAAGATGAGATTCCAGCGCTTCCATACATATGTGTCTTGATGGCGGCTCATATACTTTTTATATGTCTTTTAACAACTTGAAATCTTGTGAAAAAAAGGCTTTTGTATGACTTTTTCATCAGTTATTTTAAACAACTTATTTCTAAAATTCTGACTAAAACAAACTATCCCTGTGTTGGTAAACTATTCATTTATTTTTGCAGAAAGTCTAATGAGCATAGCATTTATATTTATTTAAGAACGTAACTTTAAAGATGACCATGCGATACAGCCGACTGAGTGCAGGGAGAGAGTCCACTTCGGGCAGTGGAAATAAAATGCGCGATTTTTGCTCATTTACATACGACCTGCGGTCTGACTGAAAGAGTTTAAATACGAAAATATGGGCTGTATGCACATAATATGGTTAATCCTACAAGTGAAATATAATTGTAGAAAGATAAGTTATGGCATACCAGTATGACAATTCATATGTGTGACACTAACAGTAACTGAACACCTACACAAATTCTGAGGGAACATTAACACTAATATTTTAGTTTTGCTCTTTTCCTTGATATGGAACAAAATAATAATGTGTACACTGTATTCAATGAATTTCCTTCTCAAACTTTATTTAGGACGACGAGGCGAACATTAATTAATCGATTATTTGATAGATGAAAATCATTTTTTTATTCAAGAAAGTGTTCAACATACATTACCTGGGGAGCGTTTCATCAAGCGTTTTGTCTGTGATTTTTACTGACAATTTTGCTCTCAGCCAATCAGATGCAAGGATTTCAGTAGCTTATAACAGTTGTCGGTAAAAATCACTGACAAAACGCTTGATGAAACGCTCCCCAGGTCCACTGTCCATTTGGACAGTGACAGGTATACATAGAAAATACACACAGACTTGAGAAACATATATACATATACACATACACGTAAACACAGGAGATGTAACATCCATACTTTTTTTTTGTATTCAGTAGTTTTTATTTCTCAAGAACTTCAATTTCAACAAAATGAAATACATATACAACTTCAATTTTTCAACAAAATGAAATACATATATAAAACTTCAATTTTCCAACAAAATGAAATACATATACAACTTCAATTTTTCAACAAAATGATATACATATAAAACTTCAATTTTCAACAAAATGAAATGCATATAAAAATTCAATTTTTCAACAAAATGAAATACATATAAAAATTCAATATTTCATAAACAAATTTACAAATACAATGCCACCTCATATTATGTATGTATATTTTTACAAACATGTCCTCTCAAACATAATATTATACTTTTCAATTGTCATCTATCAATACAGAAAAACTAATTAAAAAAGACAAATCTTTCCAGAATATACAAAACAGAATATACAAATTGAAGCCCTGAGTAATCCTTTTATTAAAACTCCCCACTTCACCCTCGACTCCCACCTCCCTCAGTTCCCTCCTCTCTAACCACCGGACAAACAAAGTCCTTCATCCCCAAACCCCAACCTTCTCCCCTCCCCAAACCCCAACCTTCTCCCCTTCCCCCCTTTCCTCCTCCCCACCCGTCCCTTGAAGTTCTACCTGTGTGGGGATGAAAAGCATGAAATTCTACTGACTATTCTACTCCATTATAGAAAGTATAAAATAACTGAAAGTGAAAAGTTTAACATAAAGGTTCAACCTTTGTACTTTGCTCCAGATCAAGCTCTCCATCTAGCTCTCCCCCAAATTTTCCCAATTTTCCCATTTTCTTAAATCTTTTTTTTGTATTCAGCAGTTTTTATTTCTCAAGAACTTCAATTTCAACAAAATGAAATACATACATTTATTATAATCGATCAAGTAAATATTGTACTTTATATTGTTCTCTTTTATGAAAGGTGGTATTTCGATGAGTTGTTATGGCCTTATATTTTGCTTTTAAAGATACTATTCATGCTTTTGGCCTTCAAGGTGCCTTCGGTATCGTGGGCATTCGGACTGACGGGCCTTCGGTCAACTGGGCATGGAACTACTACTGGGCTTCTCGGTCCAGCGAACATAGCGTGCGAATTAGCGAATAGTTGAATGATTGTTCCACAATAGCGGTAAATGAACACCTACACAAATTCTGAGGGAACATTAACATTAATATTTTAATATTTTCTTGATATGGAACAAAATAATAATGTGTACACTGTATTTAATGAATTTCCTTCTTAAACTAATAGGCCTATAGGACGACGAGGCGAACATTAATTAATCGATTATTCGATATATTATAATCAATCATGTAAATATTGTGCAAAAACTTATTTTTAAGGAAAATTTGAATATTTTCATCAGATTTTTTTACATAATTATATTTAATTTATTTTGTTCTAAAATATATAAAGGCATTTATTATCAATTATAATACGTTATTTTGATTTTGAATGTAAAGTGTCATACTAAAAAAATATTAACCATTTAAAATAAAAAAATCGAAATAAATATATATAATAAACAAACACATTGTAACTGTCCTTTTTGGCGATAACTTCTATCGAAATCTTTCTTTTTGTCACGAGCATTGCCACTTATGTCGTGGGAGTGCTCCTAATATGTTGTACACACAATGTCAGTATTAGTTACTTAGGCTAAGTTCTTTCTGTAGCTAGGCAGGCAGCAACCGTTGTCTTCCATCTTGTTCAGATCTTACGCCGAAATCTTCCCATCATCCCACCTCAGTCTCTCAATCACAATTCAAATACCATTGCTTGAATATCTTCATAAGTTTCCCTTTGATTCCCTTAGATAATTCCCTGTCTTTAACAAAATCATAACGCATAATGCATGTATTATCAATAGATATGATAGATATTGGTTTCAATTATGAAATGGGATATTGCATACATTAACTATTTTTTAAATGATAAAACGATTATTTATTATTATTATTATTATTCTTTGGTTTATTGTCATAAAAATCATTACACATCAAGATGTCTCTATCCCCCCCCCCCCCCCCCCATTTTACTGTACATTGCCTAATTGGTAAAGCCGTAAAGGGAGTAATCTTGATATTGTCCCTTCAAATACAAAGTCATGTCACAAAACAGATAATTATCAACTCTAACTGCACCAGGGACGAGGAGAGGGAGCCAAGAGAGATGTTTGTATTTTTGTTAAAGTTAAGAGCTGTGAAGTATTTATGTGGGGGGGGGGGGGGGGGGGGGGACGTAGCTTTAGGTCCCCCCATCATACAGTTAATTAGGCCTAGGCCTAGTAGAGGCTAGACTCAGATGAGCAAATACTGCGATATCTGACGGGAATGCCCCCCAAATTAAAAGAAATAATGATAATAAAATGCTATCTTTTTTTTCTAAATCAGAATATTTTCATTTGATATCATGATTATTGCAAATTAAACGGATGAGAGACCTATAATATAAATCTATTGGCATTATTCTGTTAAAAGTCAAAACAGAAAAGGCTTTATTAAAATGAGATTACGTGCGAGGAATTCCTTATAGAAATATATTGATTAATTAGGAGTGGCGTATCCAAGATTCTCGTATTTTTTTTGGTGGTGTATCCATGCATGCACGTGCCTACTACGTGCCAGTCGAAACCAAATCTGACACTTCTTAGTTACACATCGAATGAAAGGAAATGTGTGCCCCCACCCCAGGCACAGAATGGACATGAAATATGTGACAACTTTTTCCCCCTTGCTTGTCCGAAATCTCAGCATAGAAGGCATCTTTTTGTTCGTTAGGCGTGAGCCCGATCCCTTCCCCCTGCATGCGTGCTTTCCTGGGTACGCCACCAATATAAATTGGACACCAGCTCAGCGCATTTACCCCTTTTGTGTAGACAAAAGAAGTCCAGGCTTTGCGATTGTTCTGAAATTACGGCGTCCGGGTTCATCGAGTATAATATAGTTGATTTCAAGTAATTTGTTACATACTTGCTTGATAACCTGATGAGTGTAGGTCGAAAAGCTTCGTTATCATGTCTCTTTTTCGTGCCATATTATACTGTTAATACATGGTTGGGAGTGCGTTGGTGCGATCTGGCAACACAAAGGGTTGTATAGTGGTGTACTATACGCACCAGGCGCAAGCCGAGTGTGTTGGAACCATAGACAAATTAAATAGTATAGACGAAAAGGTAGCACCCGCGGATTTGCCTCATTTGCATATAAGCTACAGCGTCACCATTCAATCTAAGCGTATTTAAGCGTATTTAGGCTCCGCCCCCCGAGAGACATTTCGTATCTCCCGAAGCCCCCATTAGCATCAAAATCCGATTTCACTTCATGCATTATTTATTTTTGCTTTGCGTATCCCGGCAATTTTCAGCTCTGATTGGACCTTACCTCATGAATATTACAATTATCCAAAAGAATTAATCGACAACAAATATGACCTTTTTCGTCACTTCCGCTGTGTGTAAAGTCAATGTAATGACGTCACCCGCACGAAGTGTGAATTTCTTGGGAAAAGTTTACCGGTGAGTACAACTATAATTACGCTTAAATTTAATAAATAGAATAACATTCATATTAATTACTACCAATGTGAGGGATCTCCTGGAATTTCTGTACATTTTGAAAGTATTTGAAAGTACTGTATGCTATAAAAATGTGGGCTATCTGTTGTCAAACTTTCATTACATTTTCTATCGTTCTGAGCTAAAGTTTCAGCTCGATTGCCATTACCACCCCTGTCACTCTTGACAGCTTACCGGGAGTTTCGGGCGGGACCGTATCATAAAATCAAAATATGAAGAGTTTTCTTGCAAAAGGCCCTAAATCCACTTTACCTACTTCTTAGTAAATTGAGATTTTTTGTTTCACACAGTTCTATGATTTCATTCAAGAAGATCCTCATGTATGTTTAAGAGACATCACCACAAGTAACAATAATCAAAATTTAAAAAATCCTGGGGCCGTCAAATATTTTATATGATTTTTTATATTTATTATTTTTTTGGATTTAGGGCCTTTTGCAAGAAAAGTGGGATTTAGGGCCTTTTGCAAGAAAAGTCTTGAATGATAATAGTAATTTACGCATTAAAAATCTTTCTAATGAACCAAAAATCCACCGCCCCTGTTCACCTAAACTCTTGTGCTGCTCCACCTGCCTATGTTCAATGGGTAATAATAAACCTTGCCTGATATAGCAACATTATAAAGTCAATCAAAATTTAAACTTCGAAAGATAATTGGGGTGACTTATCGAAAATCATCATCTGACCTTAAAAATAAAGCAGACTTGCTCTAGATAACTGCATAAAATATTTGCTTTGCTCGGATAAACCTTGCCTGATATAGCAACATTTTTAAATCGATTCCAAAGATAATTTGTATTGTCTACTGACAGTAGCCAGTCATTATCTGCCTTAATAAAGCAGATTTGCTCAAAAAAAAACAATATCTACTCTATCCAGAGTAGAATGCATCATCATAATCAACATCACATCACATAACCAATACCATCATTATCACCCGTATAATTGCCATCGTCATCACACCATTACCATCATCAGAACATTCAGCATCACACCATCATACACATGAATGAAATCAGCATCAGCATCATCATATAACCAACATCATCATCATTGTTGTTATCATCATTATTGCCATTATCATCACCATCATAACCATCACCATCATCATCGTCATTATGGAGATCGTAAATACCTTTATCGCCATTATCATTGCCACCACTATTATCATTATCTCTATCACCATTTCTACCATCATCACATGTATCACTGTCATCATCAACATCACCATCACTAACAGTAGCATCATCACCATCATCTTTGTCATGGCTGTATTATTCATGTCATAAGAGTTAAAAGCACCTGCTGAACCTTTGTCAATATCACACCATCCTCATATCACCTACTCATGTACATCCAATAACATTTCATTTCATTTCATTTTTTGGTTTTGGTTATATCTGCAAGCTCCATTGTTGTAGTAATTTTCAAGATCTTGATAAACTAAGGAATTTTGTGTATTTAATTCCCATAAAAAATGTCAAAAAGCTGGAATTTTCTCACACAGAGTCTCTGGATAGATGGTTGTGTGCTGTGTGGAGGCGCGTGATTGGTCATTCATGCCAAAAGCCTATTCTCTTAGCCAATCAGGATGCAGGATAGATGAATGGATATAGGGCTTTTTGCAAGAAAAGTGTTTTGGATTTAGGGCCTTTTGAAAGAAAACATAATTTTCATCTCATTTTTTAACAAACTTCCTGAAACTTTTAGAAGTTGAAATATAGCCAGTTTGATGCACATGGCGAATCTCTATTAAGGCATATAAAAAAGTGCCATATGATAAAAAATGGATTTAGGGCCTTTTGCAAGTAAGCTCTTCAAATACTAATACCGGTACAGACAATTTCATCCCCATCAATGTCAGTGACAGATCCAAAGTAACTGTTTGAACAAATAATTTCAAAACTTAGTTGGAAAAATATCTAGTATGACTCTAATGTGACATTAACATATTAACTAGGACCAGGTGGCTTGTCGAGATTAATTTAGTTTTTCAAGCTCTGGTGTGAAGATTTCAGCAGTTCACAAGTTCCATGATTTTGATTTAGGTGGCTTACCGTGGCTAGGGCCTAGCCTGGGCCTAGGCCAAACTTCTTTGACAAATCGGTTATCTAAGTTAGATGTAGACATAGAATCTAGATCTAATAAGCTAGATCTGACAGTTAGACCTAAGAAGTATCATGTAGGCCTAGACCTCTATAGATACCTAACTTCCTAAGTTAGATCTAACTTACACAAAGGTCTAACTGTTACTGGTTTTTTTTGGTAGGGCCTGGCCCTATATTAATGGTTATTTATTTATTTATATAATTATATAACCAGTCATTGACGTAGGCCTAGCCTAGGTCTTGTCCTAAAATCCACATAGTCTAGATCTGATCTAGACTCCTACTCGATGGTCTAAGTCTAGATTTTCTAGATCTAGGCTAGTCTAGTCTAACGTACGTGTATTGTAGATCTAATCGTAACATTTAGACATAGTCCTAGACACTACAGTCTAGGGCAAAGCACATTACTAGCCTAATGGAAGAAAGCCTGGTCAGTGATTGAATTATGAATTGGGGGGGGGGGGGTCCTGGTCTAGTTAGTCTTTACTCTAATTCTGCCCGATTCAACTCATTGTAATGTTAAAATGATATTAGATTAGAATTAAAAGAATAAACCTCTAGGCCTATAGGGTTAACTTTTAGCCAATTAAAGTTTGATTGAATTTGAAAAGAACTTTAAGACTAAGAGAAGTCAGGGCATGCATGTTTTGTTTTGTTTTGTTTTTGTTTTTGATTTTTTTTACTTAGTGTAGCAGGGAAGGAATCAAAATCAAACGGGCTAGTCATTTTTCATTTTTAGGGAGGACCAAAAAATTGTTGAAAGATAATACTAGAGTATCACTATCAATTATCATTTTCAATTTTATTTCTTTTTTCAGATGGACATGAAAGGAAGAATATGCAGACCTACCAAGTGTTTTGTTCTACATTGTATCTACCCATCAACGCATGAACGTACTACTACCACTAACTATTGGAGATGACAGGCGAAATGCAATGTAAATCTAGGTCTTACTAGGATGCCACTTTATTTTCACTTCCCTGATTGCATGACAGGTATGGTAGTTCAAGCTCTAGAGCTCTCATCTTGGAAATCAATTAGTGGTAGTGGTAGCTCCATGGTTATTTCAATGGGAATGTTAAGATCCAGTTGAGGATTTACAGATTTTAAAGATGGAATGATAGATTGGTACTACTTATACAAGGATAGATGTTATCCGAAGTATATAATAAATACAAGAGGGTTTTATGGGATCTAAAATGTGTTGACAAGTAAATACATTAGTTTAGTTCCTTTGAGAGTGTTCTTCAACCCTTTTCAATAATACGTGTACGCAAACAATAGCAAGTAGAATATCAAATGGAGAAAAAAAAAAATGTACTAAAATTTATTTTGAAATATATCTGAAGAAAGACATTACAATTTCATATAGAATCTGTGAAAGGAATCTATGCATGAGGCCACCATGGAGTATAAATACTTATTATGTGATGTATGAACTATTTTATTTTTCCAGGATGATGCTTCTCTTCTTCAGTAACAACAGATCCTGAAGGCATATCCCAATTTGAGTAAAGACAATTTAGAGAGGAAGAAAGAACTACCAACTTGCTGAAGTTAAGAGAGGTAGGCTCAGCTGTATGAATAAGTATCTTTGCATATGTACACTCACACAACTGAGGTACTAAAGGGTGTCCTTGGTTCATTCACAAAGATAGATTTTGTAAAGGGGGGGGGGGGGGGGCAAATCTCAGAAGAAAAAGGGTTGACAGATTTTTTTGGTCGAGTTTTCCTGCAAATTCTCTGACAAGCAAAAAAAGAAAAGAAAAAAAAGAAAGAAGCTTATTAGTTCAAAGGGGGGGGGGGCATAATTTTAAATGGAGAGCCCACAATGTACACTGCTCTTTGAAAAGGGTGGAGGCCGGAAGTGCCCCCCCCCCCCATTCTGCCAATGTGTTCAATGATTTGCATATCATGTGATTTCAACGTGATTAATTCCATTCTTTTCTCATTTCATTCAACAGACATGCATGGAGTTCAACTTGACCTCTTCAGCTTTATGGCGGCTACAACAGATCAGTTCCTTCATATTGCAATCCGGAGAGTCTGAAGTTATTGTAACAAGCACATTTAAGGGAAAAGGATACTGCATCTAAAGCTTTTCACATACATGTGGCACCTTTACCCGCCCCTCCACATGTCGCTTTATAAATTCTAATACAGCCAATTCTTTCATGTAGATGCATTTAGCTCATGAAGCCTATTGAGTTGAGGGTTTCCTCTTCGAGATGGCCTAGGGACAATTCCTGGGCCCTAATGTTTATGATGATGATAATAATAATAATGATAACAATAGAACAGGGCCCTCTTGCAATTAAACATTAAACGCAAAATGATTTTCAACCAATCAGGAACGCGTATTTTGGACATGCCTTTCATTTGTTGAGTTTGCGTTTATTCGCAACATTTTATGCAAGAGTGCCCAGTTCTTATATTTCGTGTAATACTTTTGAAAAATGTCTCAGTGCACTGAGGAAAGGGTGAGAAACAAGTAGGAAACCTGCCGGAAATGTTACAATTATATTAATCAATTGAATGAGTATGTTTTTAGTGCAGATTGGAATTGCCCTACTGCTTGTCTTACATTACTGAAGTGCTTTGATCCATTGTGCATCTCAACAAGTGGAAAAAAAAATAATCCAATGAACTGATCTTACATGTATATCTGATGATTGAAATTATCATTTTGGGAAAGTCTGTAAGTTCAAATACTGTTTATATGATAAAAAACTTTTTTAAATGCCAAAGACAATCAGTATTGAGAAATTGAAAAAAAAAACAGGTTAGTTCATCTAGAGAGCTTTACATGTATGTAGAGAAAATTAACATAACCATCTTTCATTTTCAAGTCAAATAATTATGCCCTTGGTATGTGTGGATTAATTTCAACCAACTCTGAAATGTACATTGGTCATTGTTTCAAGGGAGACTTTGTGGTTTGGGAGTTAGGGCACTAGTGTAGCTGGGGGCAGAGCAAAAAAAAAAAAGTTATCAGGTTCATGAAAAATTCTCTGGGGTGAATTTAGGGAGGGGGCAATCCCAGCCCGTGCCCCCCCCCCCTTTTGAAAGAACAGTATACATTGTGCTCCCTCCTATTTTGTGCCCCCTTTTAGAACTTTTTTTGGTGTGTTAGAGAATTACGGAGGGAAAACTGGACCCATGAAATCATGAAATCATGAAATCAACCCCCACTGAGTGACTTTTGGAGGGCTTGCAACAAGAAAAAATGACGAATCTCCCTCCAAGCAGTTTCCCAAAGTTGACAGCCCAGCATTTGTGTGCCCCCCTAGAAACTCCTGCATACTGCACTGAGTTAGGGTAAAGTTGTTGTGAAAAATTCCTGATGATTTCATCAGGATTTTCAAGTATTCTATGTTGCATAAGTCATCATTTTATAAACTCCCCGAAGTTTAACAGGAACCTATAATGTGTTCAAAAATTCCAAATAAATCAACAAATGCAATAAAATTTAAAGATGTAATACTTCCATGTAGCAGGTGAGGTCATTTGATTTTAATAATTCAGTTGTGATGCAAATGTACTCTTTGTTAGTAATATAAAGTATATGTTTGAAGTTTTCGTGTAGGGCATCATATAAGTTATTTCTATAAAAGTTTAGAATAATACTTTGATATTAGTAGAACAAATACATGTACATTATAAATATACGTTGTGTTAAAAAATAGTGGATGATGGAATACACAATTGAAAAAATGACATACTAGTAGATGCAAAAAACATAAGGTAAAACAATCGGTTTGTGATCGAAGATAACGTAGAAAAATAATCAAGCAGAAGGTGAGCAAATTTGTTTTAGATCGACTGGGCATCATAATTGCAGATTTCATCACATAAACTGTAAACATGGTAAATTATATCATTGTGAAGAGCTATGTACTAAGTAATTAAAATTTAAAATATAAAATTTTATGAACATTTAACTAGCAGTAATCCAATAGTACATGTATTTCTTTCTTTTTCTTTTGTTTTTTCAATGAATCAAATCTAACTGCAGATAGAGTGATGAAACAGGACGTGAGGGAGAAATAGTGTGTGAGAGGGAGAGAGAGAAAGTTAAGAGATAATGAAAGAGATAACTTGTGAGATGATATAATGAGAAAGGCAACGATGTGAGATAGTGAGAAAGATGGGAAGAAAAAGGGGGAAAGAAAGTTTCAATATCCCCCTCCCCTTTGCCGCATGAGCTGGTGATTCTTTTTGGGAGGGGGGGGGGGGGCTGGTAGGTCTGGCCTAGGGGTGGGGGCCGTGAGTTCAATTCCAAGTTTGTTTGCTTTAAAACAAAATCAACAACAAAACAGAACAATAATTATATATATTTTAATTACTGTCAGAATTTCCCACATATGGATTCGTTTCTTGTGAAAAAGCTTAACCGAGTTTGATTTCATATTTATTTTTCAACAGTGAAATATGGCACGTAGCTTCTCACTGTATATTGTTGATTATTATAATCATATAAAAAATGGAAGGCACTGATTCGCCAATGCTGGTAAGTCGTCAAAATCCATATCATGAATACATTAACATACATGAATAAATTAAGTGTACTTGACCTCTCTCAATGCGCATGCTCGACGCTGACCCGCGTTTGTTTTTGTTGCGTGAAGAGCATGTATGGATGTTGGGAGCATCTTAAGAAATGAATAATTCATAGTATGTTAATGGGGGCTTCGGGCGCGTTCAAATCGTGTTCAAATGTCTCTGACAAAATGGCGGAGCTTTAGGGGCCTGGTTGGAACCCACGATAAAATCGTCTATTTAATAACGTTAGAGGCTTAAATACTGCAAGGGCGACAGTAGCCTTTAATCATGGAGTCATGCTAGGTGTTTTCTTTGCTGCTGTACTACTGTACTAGCTCTGTCGATCCTATACACACCTAAGACTAGAGCAGCAAAGATAAGACCTAGCATGCGGCCTTGATGAAAGGCTAGGGCGACAGGAGTCTTTGTTCTATTGCTGAAAACTGGTGACTTCACCCCCTACGAAACTTGGTTTTCGGTGTAAAAAAGTTAATGTTCATTTAACTTATGCCGCCGTCGAAAATGCGAGCTACTTTATTTTAGACAATGCCACATTCAAAATGTTATCAAAACATGTGGTAATCTATCAATTATAATATATGATCGATTATGAAATACCAGCAGAAGTAGACTATTTTTGTTCAAAACATGATTTTTAGAATTCAAGCAAAAGCAGAAGCAATATTTTTGTGCTTTTCTAATGTATTAACAGGAAGAAATATAAAAATATTTATATTTAAACAGTAAAAATTTAGTTTTAGACTGGCCAGCGGATTTAAAAATTTATTTTTAGAATGGCCATTGGTTTTAAAAATATATAAGATATTTATAGATATTTAAGTTTCTCAATTCTACCTGTTTACATGTTTAACTGTGTTTACAGTTTCAATTTCAATTTTGGACAAGGACCCTTTATTAAGATGTCCTTTGCAAGTATGAAATGTTTATGTAGATAATTCAGTGATTGGAAAAGAGAAGAGGAATTTTCAAACTTTCTCAATCTTCCGCATCGCCAAAGAGTTTAAAAACGAAGAGTGCTCAGTCCAGAAATAAAGCACGCACATTGTGGTACAGAGGGAAAGTTATAGTCTTTATCAAGATGTTTGTATTTAAAAAAAAAAAATCCCCATTTTTCTGTACATCGCTTAAAATTGGTAAAGCCGTAAAGGCCGTAATCTTCATATTGTCCCTTCAAATACAAAGTTATGTCACAAAACATATAATTATCAACTCTAACTGCACCAGGGACGAGGAGAGGGAGCCAAGAGAGATGTTTGTATTTTTGTTAAAGTTAAGAGCTGTGAAGTATTTATGTGTGGGGGGGGGGGGGGGGGGTCCAAACATGTTAAGCTCTATATGAGCAAATACTGCGATATCTGACGGGAATGCCCCCAAAATTAAAAGAAATAATGATAACAAAATGCTATCTTTTTTTTCTAAATCGGAATATTTCATTTGATATCATGATTATTGCAAATTAAATGGATGAGAGACCTATAATATAAATCTATTGGCATTATTCTGTTAAAAGTCAAAACAGAAAAGCCTTTATTAAAATAAGATTACGTGCGAGGAATTCCTTATAGAAATATATTGATTAATTAGGAGTGGCGTATCCAAGATTCTCGTATTTTTTTTGGTGGTGTATCCATGCATGCACGTGCCTACTACGTGCCAGTCGAAACCAAATCTGACACTTCTTAGTTACACATCGAATGAAAGGAAATGTGTGCACCAACCCCTGGCACAGAATGAACATGAAATATGTGACAACTATTTTCCCCTTGCTTGTCCGAAATCTCAGAATAGAAGGCATCTTTTTGTTCGTTAGGCGTGAGCCCCCTCCCCTCCCCCTGCCTGCTTTCGTGGATACGCCACCAATATAAATAAAAGAAAACAATGTAGGGGCTTGCTCCGAAGCCCTAACCAGCGCAATATGGACTAACGGCTATATACCAATAATGATAAAAAGGGAAAAAGCGGCATCCGTACTTTGAATTGAATTAATATAGTAACCAACAATAGCAGCTCATGATATAATTCATTTATTTACAGTCCTATTCTGTCTTGCCCGCCCCAGCTCTCTCTGTCTGTCTGTCTCTCTCTCCCTTCCCTCCCCTTCTCACGGGTTTTCATTTTCTCATACTCTCTTATTCTCTCACAACCGATCCGTAAAAATGACTCCAATAGAAATGAGGACAAAATAATGATCTCTTATTTTTTTACCAATCTCAACATTTAATGAGATCGACCACCAACACTATGCAATCCCATTCTTCACATCCATGACAGAATAGCAGGGGCGGATCCGGGGTGGGGGGGGGGGGGGCAATTGGCCACGGCCCCCTTTTTGAAACTTAACTGGTATACCTTAAGTGCACATTTAAAAAAAAAGAATCATTGCCTACTTAATTTGTGTACTTTTCCGTCTCTGTGCCCCCCCCCCCTTTTTTTACAAAATCCTGAATCCGCCCCTGGAATAGGAATTACATTCTCTTGAACTGCAAACTGAAGGCATACGCGGGCTCTTGCCTAAAACGTAAATAAAACCGGATCGAGCACCATTAATTTGGGAGCCAATGCATGGGGCTAACAACAGTCGGTCTATAAGCCACTTCGGGGATGCAATCTGAGCATGAGCAGATAAAGGTCATCTGTACCAAATTCTAAAACCCACTGACACTAATATTCGATATGTGCTCATGAATGTCATGTAATCATTATTCAATTATGCACTAATGGTGCATTCCATGATATCCAGGTGGAAGTATTCTTGTTAAAGGGGGAAACAAAAGCTATTCATGAGGCACCTCTATCACTCCCAGAGTTATTTTTCTGAAGTGCACATAAAGGTACCCTCCATGTCTAAAATATCTGTGGATATTTGGGGTCATTTGTACCATGCGCTAACCCCGAACTGGCTTATTACCATCCGAAAAATACTTGCAAAAAGGCCCAGCCTAGCTATCGGCATCTTATCAGTCACTATTCAGCTCAGGTAATCTGCTTGATCTAACATTTGGCTAGGAGTAATTTTAGGTTGTTTGCTGACGATTCCAATATTTTATATCCTTTACCAGCACAGTGAAAACAAATTAATTTATTTAGAAATAACAGATAATTTAAGTTAGTGAATGGTGTGATGCAAATAAAATCACTCTTAATATAAAGAAAACTAATTTTTCGGTGATAAAGCCCAAGAGAAAGATAGTACGTGTGGTTGGTGAGGTAAAGATAAAAAATGATAAGCTAACCGAAGTACGTAATACCTAATTTGTTGGAATATATATTGATGAATATTTAAACTGGAGAGAACATGTTAATCACGTAGGTAGCGTAATTCACAAGAAGGTAGGGATTATAATCTCCTCAAAAAAAGTTCTGCAGTTCAACTTTGAGCCTTGATATCTTTTTGGCGGCTTTTTAATCATTCTTGATTTTAGATCATTGGAAAGTTCATTTATCCCCCTTCACATCCATGCCCCATTTGTAATGGTTATGTCATCCTTGAATGCACAGCACCCCTGAATAGAGGGCAAAGTCAAAAGTGAAAAGTTGCAAATTGAATGGCTAATCTTGGCTATTGTCTATTGCTTTCGAACATCAAAACGAATACCAGATATGCATACAGAGTAAGAGATAAAAGATATATAGAACACGATGAGACAGAATGGCGTGTGAGTTAGGATTCACAAAAGAGAAAATTCTTCCCTGTTGTCCGTAGGCATGTGAATCCGCACATGCCATTCCGACATGTCCGAGAAATATAATATATATTGCACGGCATACATATATAATTATACAAAAGAAAGCAAATGATCGTCGAGAAAATTACAGTGGAGCATTGAAATTTGCCAAATGTAAATTACATCGGATCTGGATAAAACTACCTGTCATCAAAATTGATTAATTCATGAAAATAACTGTTTGACTGAGACCTTGGAAAAAGAATGAATGATATATAGGTATATCCACTATTTAAAAACTGAAGAAAACAAAATGAAATGGAATCGGACATATAAAAGGTTAAATCTTACCAGAATTCCATTAAAAACATCTTGCATGCAACATTGAAAAGGCTAATATACATGTACTTGATATTAAAGATTGCAATGCAAGTATACATTATGATTTAAAATTTAATTAAAAATACATGCGGAATGATAGAGATACACAGAGAAGGAAACATATTGTATGGAGGCTAGATAAATAACACATTTTATGAATAAATATGAAACGTAAATCACTGCGTACTACGATAATGCTGCAGATTAGAACAATATCCAGGATTATTTTAAAACTGAAAGTGGATTTGAAGACTTAACAACAACAAAAAAAGGAAAAAAAGGAATCATTGTACAGACAAATTAATAATAAAGCTTTTGCTGTTTTGGGCTGTATGCACATAATATGGTTAATCCTACAAGTGAAATATAATTGTAGAAAGATAATTTATGGCATACTAGTATGACAATTCATATGTCTGACACTAGCAGTAACTGAACACCTACACAAATTCTGAGGGAACATTAACACTAATATTTTAGTTTTGCTCTTTTCCTTGATATGGAACAAAATAATAATGTGTACACTGTATTTAATGAATTTCCTTCTCAAACTTTATTTAGGACGACGAGGCGAACATTAATTAATCGATTATTTGATAGATGAAAATCATTTTTTTTATTCAAGAAAGTGTTCAACATACATTCCCAGGTCCATGACAGGTATACATAGAAAATACACACAGACTTGAGAAACATATATACATATACACATACACTTAAACACAGGAGATGTAACATCCATACATTTATTATAATCGATCAAGTAAATATTGTACTTCTTATTGTTCTCTTTTATGAAAGGTGGTATTTCGATGAGTTGTTATGACCTTATATTTTGCTTTTAAAGATACTATTCATGCTTTTGGCCTTCCAGGTGCCTTCGATATCGCGGGCATTCGGACTGACGGGCCTTCGGTCAACTGAGCATGGAACTACTACTGGGCTTCTCGGTAGCGAACGCAGAGTGCCAAGGTATGAGGTGGATTTCAAGGTTCGAGAGCATGGTTATTGTTGTCATGGCGATGCAATTAATTGGCATCTTGCGAACGTAGCGCGCGAATTAGCGAATAGTTGAATGATTGTTCCACAATAGCGGTAAATGAACACCTACACAAATTCTGAGGGAACACTAACATTAATATTTTAATATTTCCTTGATATGGAACAAAATAATAATGTGTACACTGTATTTAATGAATTTCCTCCTTAAACTAATAGGACGACGAGGCGAACATTAATTAATCGATTATTCGATATATTATAATCAATCATGTAAATATTGTGCAAAAACTTATTTTTAAGGAACATTTGAATATTTTCATAAGTTTGTTTTACATAATTATATTTAATTTACTTTGTTCTGAAATATATAAAGGCATTTATTATCAATTATAATACGTAATTTTGATTTTGAATGTAAAGTGTCACACTAAAAAAATATTAACCATTTGAAATAAAAAAATCAAAATAAATATATAAAATAAATGAGCACATCGTCGACGGGAACTTTTTGCGATAACTTCTATCGAAATCCTTCTTT
Organism: Heliocidaris erythrogramma; assembly: GCA_025617745.1. Classification (NCBI taxonomy): domain Eukaryota; kingdom Metazoa; phylum Echinodermata; class Echinoidea; order Camarodonta; family Echinometridae; genus Heliocidaris; species Heliocidaris erythrogramma. The sequence goes on from CM046862.1 coordinate 55,170,309, forward strand.
TTGTCACGAGCATTGCCACTTATGTCGTGGAAGTGCTCCCAATATGTTATACACGCAATGTCAGTATTAGTTACTTAGGCTAAGTTCTTTCTGTAGCTAGGCAGGCAGCAACCGTTGTCTTCCATCTTGTTCAGATCTTCCGCCGAAATCTTCCCCTCATCCCACCTCAGTCTCTCAATCACAATTCAAATACCATTGCTTGAATATCTTCATAAGTTTCCCTTTCATTCCCTAAGATAATTCCCTGTCTTTAACAAAATCATAACGCATAATGCATGTATTATCAATAGATATGATAGATATTGATTTCAATTATGAAATGGGATATTGCATACATTAACTATTTTTTAAATAATAAAACGATTATTTATTATTATTATTATTATTATTGTTTGGTTTATTGTCATAAAAATCATTACACATGCAGCTAAAAACTGACAATGTCCAATCTACAAGGTAAAATGCATATATTAATACAATTGGTATACATTAAAATATCAATTAAAATAGTCGTTATCAAGATGTTTGTATCCCCCCCCCCCCCCCCCCCATTTTACTGTACATCGCCTAATTGGTAAAGCCATAAAGGGAGTAATCTTGATATTGTCCCTTCAAATACAAAGTCATGTCACAAAACAGATAATTATCAACTCTAAGTGCACCAGGGACGAGGAGAGGGAGTCAAGAGAGATGTTTGTATTTTTGTTAAAGTTAAGAGCTGTGAAGTATTTATGTGGGGGGCATAGCTTTAGGCCTAGTAGAGGCTAGACTCAGATGAGCAAATACTGCGATATCTGACGGGAATGCCCCCAAAATTAAAAGAAATAATGATAATAAAATGCTATCTTTTTTTTCTAAATCAGAATATTTTCATTTGATATCATGATTATTGCAAATTAAACGGATGAGAGACCTATAATATAAATCTATTGGCATTATTCTGTTAAAAGTCAAAACAGAAAAGGCTTTATTTAAATGAGATTACGTGCGAGGAATTCCTTATACAAATATATTGAAATATATTAAGCTCTATACATGTTAAGCTCTATATGAGCAAATACTGCGATATCTGACGGGAATGCCCCCAAAATTAAAAAAAAATAATGATAATAAAATCTTTTTTTTTTTCTAAATCGGAATATTTCATTCAAACGTTCTTACTTTGCCACTTTCAGTTTTAGATATTTGTTTTGGAGTTCATACAAGGCATGGTTTAGTCAACACAATTCTGTTTTATGCTAAGTACTTTATTTACAGATATAAATACATTGATAAAACATTGATTTTCAAACATTTTCAAAAAGACATAATTTTTTTTAGAAAAAAGTAGAGCGAGTTATTGCAATTAGACAAGGCAAACGTTTAGTTCACCAAGATAAATGGAAAGCAATGAATATGTCACATGATTTACTTGCTGAATTGTAACATACTTTTATTTATATATGATTCATGTTTTATTGTTCTTGAATGTATGTATTTTGTTTACTGAAATGAAGCAATAAAATCTATAATGAGAAAAAAAAACATGAATATGTGACAACTTTTTCCCCCTTGCTTGTCCGAAATCTCAGAATAGAAGGCATCTTTTTGTTCGTTAGGCGTGAGCCCCCTTCCCCTCCCCCTGCATGCTTTCGTGGATACGCCGCCAATATAAATAAAAGAAAACAATGTAGGGGCTTGCTCCGAAGCCCTAACCAGCGCAATAGGGACTAACGGCTATATACCAATAATGATAAAAAGGGAAAAAGCGGCATCCGTACTTTGAATTGAATTAATATAGTAACCAACAATAGCAGCTGATGATATAATTCATTTATTTACAGTCCTATTCTGTCTTGCCCGCCTCAGCTCTCTCTGTCTGTCTGTCTCTCTCTCCCTTCCCTCCCCTTCTCACGGGTTTTCATTTTCTCATACTCTCTTATTCTCTTATTCTCTCACAACCGATCCGTCAAAATGACTCCAATAGAAATGAGGACAAAATAATGATCTCTTATTTTTTTACCAATCTCAACATTTAATGAGATCGACCACCAACACTGTGCAATCCCATTCTTCACATCCATGACAGAATAGCAGGGGCGGATCCGGGGGGGGGGGGGGGGGGGGGCAATTGGCCACGGCCCCCTTTTTGAAACTTAACTGGTATACCATAAGTGCACATTTAAAAAAAAAGAATCATTGCCTACTTAATTTGTGTACTTTTCCGTCTCTGTGCCCCCCCCCCTTTTTTTTACAAAATCCTGAATCCGCCCTGGAATAGGAATTACATTCTCTTGAACTGCAAACTGAAGGCATACGCGGGCTCTTGCCTAAAACGTAAATAAAACCGGATCGAGCACCATTAATCTGGGAGCCAATGCATGGGGCTGATTGATTGATTGATTGATTGATTGATTTTATTCGTCAGATAATATACATGACATATCATGACAGGATAGCCCATGAAAGCCGAAAAGGCTTATTTCCAATGGGGTCCTTGAACATAATTAAGCACATTATAAAATACGACAAGATTAAATCGTGAATACTGAATACAAATTTTACACTTGACCAAGCAACAACAGTCGGTCTATTACCATCCGAAAAATACTTGCAAAAAGGCCCAGCCTAGCTATAGGCATCTTATCAGTCACTATTCAGCTCAGGTAATCTGCTTGATCTAACATTTGGCTAGGAGTAATTTTAGGTTGTTTGCTGACGATTCCAATATTTTATATCCTTTACCAGCACAGTGAAAACAAATTAATTTATTTAGAAATAACAGATAATTTAAGTTAGTGAATGGTGTGATGCAAATAAAATCACTCTTAATATAAAGAAAACTAATTTTTCGGTGATAAAGCCCAAGAGAAAGATAGTACGTGTGGTTGGTGAGGTAAAGATAAAAAATGATAAGCTAACCGAAGTACGTAATACCTAATTTGTTGGAATATATATTGATGAATATTTAAACTGGAGAGAACATGTTAATCACGTAGGTAGCGTAATTCACAAGAAGGTAGGGATTATAATCTCCTCAAAAAAAGTTCTGCAGTTCAACTTTGAGCCTTGATATCTTTTTGGCGGCTTTTTAATCATTCTTGATTTTTAGATCATTGGAAAGTTCATTTATCCCCCTTCACATCCATGCCCCATTTGTAATGGTTATGTCATCCTTGAATGCACAGCACCCCTGAATAGAGGGCAAAGTCAAAAGTGAAAAGTTGCAAATTGAATGGCTAATCTTGGCTATTGTCTATTGCTTTCGACCATAAAAACGAATACCAGATATGCATACAGAGTAAGAGATAAAAGATATATAGAACACGATGAGACAGAATGGCGTGTGAGTTAGGATTCACAAAAGAGAAAATTCTTCCCTGTTGTCCGCAGGCATGTGAAACCGCACATGCCATTCCGACATGTCCGAGAAATATAATATATATTGCACGGCATACATATGAAATTATACAAAAGAAAGCAAATGATCGTCGAGAAAATTACTGTGGAGCATTGAAGTTTGCCAAATGTAAATTACATCGGATCTGGATAAAACTACCTGTCATCAAAATTGATTAATTCATGAAAATAACTGTTTGACTGAGGCCTTGGAAAAAGAATGAATGATACATAGGTATATCCACTATTTAAAAACTGAAGAAAACAAAATGAAATGGAATCGGACATATAAAAGGTTAAATCTTACCAGAATTCCATTAAAAACATCTTGCATGCAACATTGAAAAGGCTAATATACATGTACTTGATATTAAAGATTGCAATGCAAGTATACATTATGATTTAAAATTTAATTAAAAATACATGCGGAATGATAGAGATACACAGAGAAGGAAACATATTGTATGGAGGCTATATAAATAACAAATTTTATGAATAAATATGAAACGTAAATCACTGCGTACTACGATAATGCTGCAGATTAGAACAATATCCAGGATTATTTTAAAACTGAAAGTGGATTTGAAGACTTAACAACAACAAAAAAAGGAAAAAAAGGAATCATTGTACAGACAAATTAATAATAAAGCTTTTGCTGTTTTGGGCTGTATGCACATAATATGGTTAATCCTACAAGTGAAATATAATTGTAGAAAGATAATTTATGGCATACTAGTATGACAATTCATATGTCTGACACTAGCAGTAACTGAACACCTACACAAATTCTGAGGGAACATTAACACTAATATTTTAGTTTTGCTCTTTTCCTTGATATGGAACAAAATAATAATGTGTACACTGTATTTAATGAATTTCCTTCTCAAACTTTATTTAGGACGACGAGGCGAACATTAATTAATCGATTATTTGATAGATGAAAATCATTTTTTTTATTCAAGAAAGTGTTCAACATACATTCCCAGGTCCATGACAGGTATACATAGAAAATACACACAGACTTGAGAAACATATATACATATACACATACACTTAAACACAGGAGATGTAACATCCATACATTTATTATAATCGATCAAGTAAATATTGTACTTCTTATTGTTCTCTTTTATGAAAGGTGGTATTTCGATGAGTTGTTATGACCTTATATTTTGCTTTTAAAGATACTATTCATGCTTTTGGCCTTCCAGGTGCCTTCGATATCGCGGGCATTCGGACTGACGGGCCTTCGGTCAACTGAGCATGGAACTACTACTGGGCTTCTCGGTCCAGCGAACGTAGCGCGCGAATTAGCGAATAGTTGAATGATTGTTCCACAATAGCGGTAAATGAACACCTACACAAATTCTGAGGGAACACTAACATTAATATTTTAATATTTCCTTGATATGGAACAAAATAATAATGTGTACACTGTATTTAATGAATTTCCTCCTTAAACTAATAGGACGACGAGGCGAACATTAATTAATCGATTATTCGATATATTATAATCAATCATGTAAATATTGTGCAAAAACTTATTTTTAAGGAACATTTGAATATTTTCATAAGTTTGTTTTACATAATTATATTTAATTTACTTTGTTCTGAAATATATAAAGGCATTTATTATCAATTATAATACGTAATTTTGATTTTGAATGTAAAGTGTCACACTAAAAAAATATTAACCATTTGAAATAAAAAAATCAAAATAAATATATAAAATAAATGAGCACATCGTCGACGGGAACTTTTTGCGATAACTTCTATCGAAATCCTTCTTTTTGTCACGAGCATTGCCACTTATGTCGTGGAAGTGCTCCCAATATGATATACACGCAATGTCAGTATTAGTTACTTAGGCTAAGTTCTTTCTGTAGCTAGGCAGGCAGCAACCGTTGTCTTCCATCTTGTTCAGATCTTCCGCCGAAATCTTCCCCTCATCCCACCTCAGTCTCTCAATCACAATTCAAATACCATTGCTTGAATATCTTCATAAGTTTCCCTTTCATTCCCTAAGATAATTCCCTGTCTTTAACAAAATCATAACGCATAATGCATGTATTATCAATAGATATGATAGATATTGATTTCAATTATGAAATGGGATATTGCATACATTAACTATTTTTTAAATAATAAAACGATTATTTATTATTATTATTATTATTATTATTATTGTTTGGTTTATTGTCATAAAAATCATTACACATGCAGCTAAAAACTGACAATGTCCAATCTACAAGGTAAAATGCATATATTAATACAATTGGTATACATTAAAATATCAATTAAAATAGTCGTTATCAAGATGTTTGTATCCCCCCCCCCCCCCCCCCCATTTTACTGTACATCGCCTAATTGGTAAAGCCATAAAGGGAGTAATCTTGATATTGTCCCTTCAAATACAAAGTCATGTCACAAAACAGATAATTATCAACTCTAAGTGCACCAGGGACGAGGAGAGGGAGTCAAGAGAGATGTTTGTATTTTTGTTAAAGTTAAGAGCTGTGAAGTATTTATGTGGGGGGCATAGCTTTAGGCCTAGTAGAGGCTAGACTCAGATGAGCAAATACTGCGATATCTGACGGGAATGCCCCCAAAATTAAAAGAAATAATGATAATAAAATGCTATCTTTTTTTTCTAAATCAGAATATTTTCATTTGATATCATGATTATTGCAAATTAAACGGATGAGAGACCTATAATATAAATCTATTGGCATTATTCTGTTAAAAGTCAAAACAGAAAAGGCTTTATTTAAATGAGATTACGTGCGAGGAATTCCTTATACAAATATATTGAAATATATTAAGCTCTATACATGTTAAGCTCTATATGAGCAAATACTGCGATATCTGACGGGAATGCCCCCAAAATTAAAAAAAAATAATGATAATAAAATCTTTTTTTTTTTCTAAATCGGAATATTTCATTCAAACGTTCTTACTTTGCCACTTTCAGTTTTAGATATTTGTTTTGGAGTTCATACAAGGCATGGTTTAGTCAACACAATTCTGTTTTATGCTAAGTACTTTATTTACAGATATAAATACATTGATAAAACATTGATTTTCAAACATTTTCAAAAAGACATAATTTTTTTTAGAAAAAAGTAGAGCGAGTTATTGCAATTAGACAAGGCAAACGTTTAGTTCACCAAGATAAATGGAAAGCAATGAATATGTCACATGATTTACTTGCTGAATTGTAACATACTTTTATTTATATATGATTCATGTTTTATTGTTCTTGAATGTATGTATTTTGTTTACTGAAATGAAGCAATAAAATCTATAATGAGAAAAAAAAACATGAATATGTGACAACTTTTTCCCCCTTGCTTGTCCGAAATCTCAGAATAGAAGGCATCTTTTTGTTCGTTAGGCGTGAGCCCCCTTCCCCTCCCCCTGCATGCTTTCGTGGATACGCCGCCAATATAAATAAAAGAAAACAATGTAGGGGCTTGCTCCGAAGCCCTAACCAGCGCAATAGGGACTAACGGCTATATACCAATAATGATAAAAAGGGAAAAAGCGGCATCCGTACTTTGAATTGAATTAATATAGTAACCAACAATAGCAGCTGATGATATAATTCATTTATTTACAGTCCTATTCTGTCTTGCCCGCCTCAGCTCTCTCTGTCTGTCTGTCTCTCTCTCCCTTCCCTCCCCTTCTCACGGGTTTTCATTTTCTCATACTCTCTTATTCTCTTATTCTCTCACAACCGATCCGTCAAAATGACTCCAATAGAAATGAGGACAAAATAATGATCTCTTATTTTTTTACCAATCTCAACATTTAATGAGATCGACCACCAACACTGTGCAATCCCATTCTTCACATCCATGACAGAATAGCAGGGGCGGATCCGGGGGGGGGGGGGGGGGGGGGGGCAATTGGCCACGGCCCCCTTTTTGAAACTTAACTGGTATACCTTAAGTGCACATTTAAAAAAAAAGAATCATTGCCTACTTAATTTGTGTACTTTTCCGTCTCTGTGCCCCCCCCCCTTTTTTTTAAAAAATCCTGAATCCGCCCCTGGAATAGGAATTACATTCTCTTGAACTGCAAACTGAAGGCATACGCGGGCTCTTGCCTAAAACGTAAATAAAACCGGATCGAGCACCATTAATCTGGGAGCCAATGCATGGGGCTGATTGATTGATTGATTGATTGATTGATTTTATTCGTCAGATAATATACATGACATATCATGACAGGATAGCCCATGAAAGCCGAAAAGGCTTATTTCCAATGGGGTCCTTGAACATAATTAAGCACATTATAAAATACGACAAGATTAAATCGTGAATACTGAATACAAATTTTACACTTGACCAAGCAACAACAGTCGGTCTATTACCATCCGAAAAATACTTGCAAAAAGGCCCAGCCTAGCTATAGGCATCTTATCAGTCACTATTCAGCTCAGGTAATCTGCTTGATCAAACATTTGGCTAGGAGTAATTTTAGGTTGTTTGCTGACGATTCCAATATTTTATATCCTTTACCAGCACAGTGAAAACAAATTAATTTATTTAGAAATAACAGATAATTTAAGTTAGTGAATGGTGTGATGCAAATAAAATCACTCTTAATATAAAGAAAACTAATTTTTCGGTGATAAAGCCCATGAGAAAGATAGTACGTGTGGTTGGTGAGGTAAAGATAAAAAATGATAAGCTAACCGAAGTACGTAATACCTAATTTGTTGGAATATATATTGATGAATATTTAAACTGGAGAGAACATGTTAATCACGTAGGTAGCGTAATTCACAAGAAGGTAGGGATTATAATCTCCTCAAAAAAAGTTCTGCAGTTCAACTTTGAGCCTTGATATCTTTTTGGCGGCTTTTTAATCATTCTTGATTTTTAGATCATTGGAAAGTTCATTTATCCCCCTTCACATCCATGCCCCATTTGTAATGGTTATGTCATCCTTGAATGCACAGCACCCCTGAATAGAGGGCAAAGTCAAAAGTGAAAAGTTGCAAATTGAATGGCTAATCTTGGCTATTGTCTATTGCTTTCGACCATAAAAACGAATACCAGATATGCATACAGAGTAAGAGATAAAAGATATATAGAACACGATGAGACAGAATGGCGTGTGAGTTAGGATTTACAAAAGAGAAATTATTCCCTGTTGTCCGTAGGCATGTGAAACCGCACATGCCATTCCGACATGTCCGAGAAATATAATATATATTGCACGGCATACATATGAAATTATACAAAAGAAAGCAAATGATCGTCGAGAAAATTACTGTGGAGCATTGAAATTTGCCAAATGTAAATTACATCGGATCTGGATAAAACTACCTGTCATCAAAATTGATTAATTCATGAAAATAACTGTTTGACTGAGGCCTTGGAAAAAGAATGAATGATACATAGGTATATCCACTATTTAAAAACTGAAGAAAACAAAATGAAATGGAATCGGACATATAAAAGGTTAAATCTTACCAGAATTCCATTAAAAACATCTTGCATGCAACATTGAAAAGGCTAATATACATGTACTTGATATTAAAGATTGCAATGCAAGTATACATTATGATTTAAAATTTAATTAAAAATACATGCGGAATGATAGAGATACACAGAGGAGGAAACATATTGTATGGAGGCTATATAAATAACAAATTTTATGAATAAATATGAAACGTAAATCACTGCGTACTACGATAATGCTGCAGATTAGAACAATATCCAGGATTATTTTAAAACTGAAAGTGGATTTGAAGACTTAACAACAACAAAAAAAGGAAAAAAAGGAATCATTGTACAGACAAATTAATAATAAAGCTTTTGCTGTTTTGGGCTGTATGCACATAATATGGTTAATCCTACAAGTGAAATATAATTGTAGAAAGATAATTTATGGCATACTAGTATGACAATTCATATGTCTGACACTAGCAGTAACTGAACACCTACACAAATTCTGAGGGAACATTAACACTAATATTTTAGTTTTGCTCTTTTCCTTGATATGGAACAAAATAATAATGTGTACACTGTATTTAATGAATTTCCTTCTCAAACTTTATTTAGGACGACGAGGCGAACATTAATTAATCGATTATTTGATAGATGAAAATCATTTTTTTTATTCAAGAAAGTGTTCAACATACATTCCCAGGTCCATGACAGGTATACATAGAAAATACACACAGACTTGAGAAACATATATACATATACACATACACTTAAACACAGGAGATGTAACATCCATACATTTATTATAATCGATCAAGTAAATATTGTACTTCTTATTGTTCTCTTTTATGAAAGGTGGTATTTCGATGAGTTGTTATGACCTTATATTTTGCTTTTAAAGATACTATTCATGCTTTTGGCCTTCCAGGTGCCTTCGATATCGCGGGCATTCGGACTGACGGGCCTTCGGTCAACTGAGCATGGAACTACTACTGGGCTTCTCGGTCCAGCGAACGTAGCGCGCGAATTAGCGAATAGTTGAATGATTGTTCCACAATAGCGGTAAATGAACACCTACACAAATTCTGAGGGAACACTAACATTAATATTTTAATATTTCCTTGATATGGAACAAAATAATAATGTGTACACTGTATTTAATGAATTTCCTCCTTAAACTAATAGGACGACGAGGCGAACATTAATTAATCGATTATTCGATATATTATAATCAATCATGTAAATATTGTGCAAAAACTTATTTTTAAGGAACATTTGAATATTTTCATAAGTTTGTTTTACATAATTATATTTAATTTACTTTGTTCTGAAATATATAAAGGCATTTATTATCAATTATAATACGTAATTTTGATTTTGAATGTAAAGTGTCACACTAAAAAAATATTAACCATTTGAAATAAAAAAATCAAAATAAATATATAAAATAAATGAACACATCGTCGACGGGAACTTTTTGCGATAACTTCTATCGAAATCCTTCTTTTTGTCACGAGCATTGCCACTTATGTCGTGGAAGTGCTCCCAATATGTTATACACGCAATGTCAGTATTAGTTACTTAGGCTAAGTTCTTTCTGTAGCTAGGCAGGCAGCAACCGTTGTCTTCCATCTTGTTCAGATCTTCCGCCGAAATCTTCCCCTCATCCCACCTCAGTCTCTCAATCACAATTCAAATACCATTGCTTGAATATCTTCATAAGTTTCCCTTTCATTCCCTAAGATAATTCCCTGTCTTTAACAAAATCATAACGCATAATGCATGTATTATCAATAGATATGATAGATATTGATTTCAATTATGAAATGGGATATTGCATACATTAACTATTTTTTAAATAATAAAACGATTATTTATTATTATTATTATTATTATTATTATTGTTTGGTTTATTGTCATAAAAATCATTACACATGCAGCTAAAAACTGACAATGTCCAATCTACAAGGTAAAATGCATATATTAATACAATTGGTATACATTAAAATATCAATTAAAATAGTCGTTATCAAGATGTTTGTATCCCCCCCCCCCCCCCCCCCCCCCTTCACTGTACATCGCCTAATTGGTAAAGCCGTAAAGGGAGTAATCTTGATATTGTCCCTTCAAATACAAAGTCATGTCACAAAACAGATAATTATCAACTCTAAGTGCACCAGGGACGAGGAGAGGGAGTCAAGAGAGATGTTTGTATTTTTGTTAAAGTTAAGAGCTGTGAAGTATTTATGTGGGGGGCATAGCTTTAGGCCTAGTAGAGGCTAGACTCAGATGAGCAAATACTGCGATATCTGACGGGAATGCCCCCAAAATTAAAAGAAATAATGATAATAAAATGCTATCTTTTTTTTCTAAATCAGAATATTTTCATTTGATATCATGATTATTGCAAATTAAACGGATGAGAGACCTATAATATAAATCTATTGGCATTATTCTGTTAAAAGTCAAAACAGAAAAGGCTTTATTTAAATGAGATTACGTGCGAGGAATTCCTTATACAAATATATTGAAATATATTAAGCTCTATACATGTTAAGCTCTATATGAGCAAATACTGCGATATCTGACGGGAATGCCCCCAAAATTAAAAAAAAATAATGATAATAAAATCTTTTTTTTTTCTAAATCGGAATATTTCATTCAAACGTTCTTACTTTGCCACTTTCAGTTTTAGATATTTGTTTTGGAGTTCATACAAGGCATGGTTTAGTCAACACAATTCTGTTTTATGCTAAGTACTTTATTTACAGATATAAATACATTGATAAAACATTGATTTTCAAACATTTTCAAAAAGACATAATTTTTTTAGAAAAAAGTAGAGCGAGTTATTGCAATTAGACAAGGCAAACGTTTAGTTCACCAAGATAAATGGAAAGCAATGAATATGTCACATGATTTACTTGCTGAATTGTAACATACTTTTATTTATATATGATTCATGTTTTATTGTTCTTGAATGTATGTATTTTGTTTACTGAAATGAAGCAATAAAATCTATAATGAGAAAAAAAAACATGAATATGTGACAACTTTTTCCCCCTTGCTTGTCCGAAATCTCAGAATAGAAGGCATCTTTTTGTTCGTTAGGCGTGAGCCCCCTTCCCCTCCCCCTGCATGCTTTCGTGGATACGCCGCCAATATAAATAAAAGAAAACAATGTAGGGGCTTGCTCCGAAGCCCTAACCAGCGCAATAGGGACTAACGGCTATATACCAATAATGATAAAAAGGGAAAAAGCGGCATCCGTACTTTGAATTGAATTAATATAGTAACCAACAATAGCAGCTGATGATATAATTCATTTATTTACAGTCCTATTCTGTCTTGCCCGCCTCAGCTCTCTCTGTCTGTCTGTCTCTCTCTCCCTTCCCTCCCCTTCTCACGGGTTTTCATTTTCTCATACTCTCTTATTCTCTTATTCTCTCACAACCGATCCGTCAAAATGACTCCAATAGAAATGAGGACAAAATAATGATCTCTTATTTTTTTACCAATCTCAACATTTAATGAGATCGACCACCAACACTGTGCAATCCCATTCTTCACATCCATGACAGAATAGCAGGGGCGGATCCGGGGGTGGGGGGGGGGGGGGGGGCAATTGGCCACGGCCCCCTTTTTGAAACTTAACTGGTATACCTTAAGTGCACATTTAAAAAAAAAGAATCATTGCCTACTTAATTTGTGTACTTTTCCGTCTCTGTGCCCCCCCCCCCTTTTTTTTACAAAATCCTGAATCCGCCCCTGGAATAGGAATTACATTCTCTTGAACTGCAAACTGAAGGCATACGCGGGCTCTTGCCTAAAACGTAAATAAAACCGGATCGAGCACCATTAATCTGGGAGCCAATGCATGGGGCTGATTGATTGATTGATTGATTGATTGATTTTATTCGTCAGATAATATACATGACATATCATGACAGGATAGCCCATGAAAGCCGAAAAGGCTTATTTCCAATGGGGTCCTTGAACATAATTAAGCACATTATAAAATACGACAAGATTAAATCGTGAATACTGAATACAAATTTTACACTTGACCAAGCAACAACAGTCGGTCTATTACCATCCGAAAAATACTTGCAAAAAGGCCCAGCCTAGCTATAGGCATCTTATCAGTCACTATTCAGCTCAGGTAATCTGCTTGATCTAACATTTGGCTAGGAGTAATTTTAGGTTGTTTGCTGACGATTCCAATATTTTATATCCTTTACCAGCACAGTGAAAACAAATTAATTTATTTAGAAATAACAGATAATTTAAGTTAGTGAATGGTGTGATGCAAATAAAATCACTCTTAATATAAAGAAAACTAATTTTTCGGTGATAAAGCCCAAGAGAAAGATAGTACGTGTGGTTGGTGAGGTAAAGATAAAAAATGATAAGCTAACCGAAGTACGTAATACCTAATTTGTTGGAATATATATTGATGAATATTTAAACTGGAGAGAACATGTTAATCACGTAGGTAACGTAATTCACAAGAAGGTAGGGATTATAATCTCCTCAAAAAAAGTTCTGCAATTCAACTTTGAGCCTTGATATCTTTTTGGCGGCTTTTTAATCATTCTTGATTTTTAGATCATTGGAAAGTTCATTTATCCCCCTTCACATCCATGCCCCATTTGTAATGGTTATGTCATCCTTGAATGCACAGCACCCCTGAATAGAGGGCAAAGTCAAAAGTGAAAAGTTGCAAATTGAATGGCTAATCTTGGCTATTGTCTATTGCTTTCGACCATAAAAACGAATACCAGATATGCATACAGAGTAAGAGATAAAAGATATATAGAACACGATGAGACAGAATGGCGTGTGAGTTAGGATTTACAAAAGAGAAAATTCTTCCCTGTTGTCCGTAGGCATGTGAACCCGCACATGCCATTCCGACATGTCCGAGAAATATAATATATATTGCACGGCATACATATATAATTATACAAAAGAAAGCAAATGATCGTCGAGAAAATTACTGTGGAGCATTGAAATTTGCCAAATGTAAATTACATCGGATCTGGATAAAACTACCTGTCATCAAAATTGATTAATTCATGAAATAACTGTTTGACTGAGGCCTTGGAAAAAGAATGAATGATACATAGGTATATCCACTATTTAAAAACTGAAGAAAACAAAATGAAATGGAATCGGACATATAAAAGGTTAAATCTTACCAGAATTCCATTAAAAACATCTTGCATGCAACATTGAAAAGGCTAATATACATGTACTTGATATTAAAGATTGCAATGCAAGTATACATTATGATTTAAAATTTAATTAAAAATACATGCGGAATGATAGAGATACACAGAGGAGGAAACATATTGTATGGAGGCTAGATAAATAACAAATTTTATGAATAAATATGAAACGTAAATCACTGCGTACTACGATAATGCTGCAGATTAGAACAATATCCAGGATTATTTTAAAACTGAAAGTGGATTTGAAGACTTAACAACAACAAAAAAAGGAAAAAAAGGAATCATTGTACAGACAAATTAATAATAAAGCTTTTGCTGTTTTGGGCTGTATGCACATAATATGGTTAATCCTACAAGTGAAATATAATTGTAGAAAGATAATTTATGGCATACTAGTATGACAATTCATATGTGTGACACTAGCAGTAACTGAACACCTACACAAATTCTGAGGGAACATTAACACTAATATTTTAGTTTTGCTCTTTTCCTTGATATGGAACAAAATAATAATGTGTACACTGTATTTAATGAATTTCCTTCTCAAACTTTATTTAGGACGACGAGGCGAACATTAATTAATCGATTATTTGATAGATGAAAATCATTTTTTTTATTCAAGAAAGTGTTCAACATACATTCCCAGGTCCATGACAGGTATACATAGAAAATACACACAGACTTGAGAAACATATATACATATACACATACACTTAAACACAGGAGATGTAACATCCATACATTTATTATAATCGATCAAGTAAATATTGTACTTCTTATTGTTCTCTTTTATGAAAGGTGGTATTTCGATGAGTTGTTATGACCTTATATTTTGCTTTTAAAGATACTATTCATGCTTTTGGCCTTCCAGGTGCCTTCGATATCGCGGGCATTCGGACTGACGGGCCTTCGGTCAACTGAGCATGGAACTACTACTGGGCTTCTCGGTCCAGCGAACGTAGCGCGCGAATTAGCGAATAGTTGAATGATTGTTCCACAATAGCGGTAAATGAACACCTACACAAATTCTGAGGGAACACTAACATTAATATTTTAATATTTCCTTGATATGGAACAAAATAATAATGTGTACACTGTATTTAATGAATTTCCTCCTTAAACTAATAGGACGACGAGGCGAACATTAATTAATCGATTATTCGATATATTATAATCAATCATGTAAATATTGTGCAAAAACTTATTTTTAAGGAACATTTGAATATTTTCATAAGTTTGTTTTACATAATTATATTTAATTTACTTTGTTCTGAAATATATAAAGGCATTTATTATCAATTATAATACGTAATTTTGATTTTGAATGTAAAGTGTCACACTAAAAAAATATTAACCATTTGAAATAAAAAAATCAAAATAAATATATAAAATAAATGAACACATTGTCGACGGGAACTTTTTGCGATAACTTCTATCGAAATCCTTCTTTTTGTCACGAGCATTGCCACTTATGTCGTGGAAGTGCTCCCAATATGTTATACACGCAATGTCAGTATTAGTTACTTAGGCTAAGTTCTTTCTGTAGCTAGGCAGGCAGCAACCGTTGTCTTCCATCTTGTTCAGATCTTCCGCCGAAATCTTCCCCTCATCCCACCTCAGTCTCTCAATCACAATTCAAATACCATTGCTTGAATATCTTCATAAGTTTCCCTTTCATTCCCTAAGATAATTCCCTGTCTTTAACAAAATCATAACGCATAATGCATGTATTATCAATAGATATGATAGATATTGATTTCAATTATGAAATGGGATATTGCATACATTAACTATTTTTTAAATAATAAAACGATTATTTATTATTATTATTATTATTATTATTATTGTTTGGTTTATTATCATAAAAATCATTACACATGCAGCTAAAAACTGACAATGTCCAATCTACAAGGTAAAATGCATATATTAATACAATTGGTATACATTAAAATATCAATTAAAATAGTCGTTATCAAGATGTTTGTATCCCCCCCCCCGCCCCCATTTTACTGTACATCGCCTAATTGGTAAAGCCGTAAAGGGAGTAATCTTGATATTGTCCCTTCAAATACAAAGTCATGTCACAAAACAGATAATTATCAACTCTAAGTGCACCAGGGACGAGGAGAGGGAGTCAAGAGAGATGTTTGTATTTTTGTTAAAGTTAAGAGCTGTGAAGTATTTATGTGGGGGGCATAGCTTTAGGCCTAGTAGAGGCTAGACTCAGATGAGCAAATACTGCGATATCTGACGGGAATGCCCCCAAAATTAAAAGAAATAATGATAATAAAATGCTATCTTTTTTTTCTAAATCAGAATATTTTCATTTGATATCATGATTATTGCAAATTAAACGGATGAGAGACCTATAATATAAATCTATTGGCATTATTCTGTTAAAAGTCAAAACAGAAAAGGCTTTATTTAAATGAGATTACGTGCGAGGAATTCCTTATACAAATATATTGAAATATATTAAGCTCTATACATGTTAAGCTCTATATGAGCAAATACTGCGATATCTGACGGGAATGCCCCCAAAATTAAAAAAAAATAATGATAATAAAATCTTTTTTTTTTTCTAAATCGGAATATTTCATTCAAACGTTCTTACTTTGCCACTTTCAGTTTTAGATATTTGTTTTGGAGTTCATACAAGGCATGGTTTAGTCAACACAATTCTGTTTTATGCTAAGTACTTTATTTACAGATATAAATACATTGATAAAACATTGATTTTCAAACATTTTCAAAAAGACATAATTTTTTTTAGAAAAAAGTAGAGCGAGTTATTGCAATTAGACAAGGCAAACGTTTAGTTCACCAAGATAAATGGAAAGCAATGAATATGTCACATGATTTACTTGCTGAATTGTAACATACTTTTATTTATATATGATTCATGTTTTATTGTTCTTGAATGTATGTATTTTGTTTACTGAAATGAAGCAATAAAATCTATAATGAGAAAAAAAAAACATGAATATGTGACAACCTTTTCCCCCTTGCTTGTCCGAAATCTCAGAATAGAAGGCATCTTTTTGTTCGTTAGGCGTGAGCCCCCTTCCCCTCCCCCTGCATGCTTTCGTGGATACGCCGCCAATATAAATAAAAGAAAACAATGTAGGGGCTTGCTCCGAAGCCCTAACCAGCGCAATAGGGACTAACGGCTATATACCAATAATGATAAAAAGGGAAAAAGCGGCATCCGTACTTTGAATTGAATTAATATAGTAACCAACAATAGCAGCTGATGATATAATTCATTTATTTACAGTCCTATTCTGTCTTGCCCGCCTCAGCTCTCTCTGTCTGTCTGTCTCTCTCTCCCTTCCCTCCCCTTCTCACGGGTTTTCATTTTCTCATACTCTCTTATTCTCTTATTCTCTCACAACCGATCCGTCAAAATGACTCCAATAGAAATGAGGACAAAATAATGATCTCTTATTTTTTTACCAATCTCAACATTTAATGAGATCGACCACCAACACTGTGCAATCCCATTCTTCACATCCATGACAGAATAGCAGGGGCGGATCCGGGGGTGGGGGGGGGGGGCAATTGGCCACGGCCCCCTTTTTGAAACTTAACTGGTATACCATAAGTGCACATTTAAAAAAAAAGAATCATTGCCTACTTAATTTGTGTACTTTTCCGTCTCTGTGCCCCCCCCCCTTTTTTTTACAAAATCCTGAATCCGCCCCTGGAATAGGAATTACATTCTCTTGAACTGCAAACTGAAGGCATACGCGGGCTCTTGCCTAAAACGTAAATAAAACCGGATCGAGCACCATTAATCTGGGAGCCAATGCATGGGGCTGATTGATTGATTGATTGATTGATTGATTTTATTCGTCAGATAATATACATGACATATCATGACAGGATAGCCCATGAAAGCCGAAAAGGCTTATTTCCAATGGGGTCCTTGAACATAATTAAGCACATTATAAAATACGACAAGATTAAATCGTGAATACTGAATACAAATTTTACACTTGACCAAGCAACAACAGTCGGTCTATTACCATCCGAAAAATACTTGCAAAAAGGCCCAGCCTAGCTATAGGCATCTTATCAGTCACTATTCAGCTCAGGTAATCTGCTTGATCAAACATTTGGTTAGGAGTAATTTTAGGTTGTTTGCTGACGATTCCAATATTTTATATCCTTTACCAGCACATTGAAAACAAATTAATTTATTTAGAAATAACAGATAATTTAAGTTAGTGAATGGTGTGATGCAAATAAAATCACTCTTAATATAAAGAAAACTAATTTTTCGGTGATAAAGCCCAAGAGAAAGATAGTACGTGTGGTTGGTGAGGTAAAGATAAAAAATGATAAGCTAACCGAAGTACGTAATACCTAATTTGTTGGAATATATATTGATGAATATTTAAACTGGAGAGAACATGTTAATCACGTAGGTAACGTAATTCACAAGAAGGTAGGGATTATAATCTCCTCAAAAAAAGTTCTGCAATTCAACTTTGAGCCTTGATATCTTTTTGGCGGCTTTTTAATCATTCTTGATTTTAGATCATTGGAAAGTTCATTTATCCCCCTTCACATCCATGCCCCATTTGTAATGGTTATGTCATCCTTGAATGCACAGCACCCCTGAATAGAGGGCAAAGTCAAAAGTGAAAAGTTGCAAATTGAATGGCTAATCTTGGCTATTGTCTATTGCTTTCGACCATAAAAACGAATACCAGATATGCATACAGAGTAAGAGATAAAAGATATATAGACCAAGATAAGACAGAATGGCATGTGAGTCAGAATTCACAAAAGAGAAAATTCTTCCCTGTTGTCCGTAGGCATGTGAACCCGCACATGCCATTCCGACATGTCCGAGAAATATAATATATATTGCACGGCATACATATATAATTATACAAAAGAAAGCAAATGATCGTCGAGAAAATTACGGTGGAGCATTGAAATTTGCCAAATGTAAATTACATCGGATCTGGATAAAACTACCTGTCATCAAAATTGATTAATTCATGAAATAACTGTTTGACTGAGGCCTTGGAAAAAGAATGAATGATACATAGGTATATCCACTATTTAAAAACTGAAGAAAACAAAATGAAATGGAATCGGACATATAAAAGGTTAAATCTTACCAGAATTTCATTAAAAACATCTTGCATGGAATATTAAAAAGGCTAATATACATGTACTTGATATTAAAGATTGCAATGCAAGTTTACATTATGATTTAAAATTTAATTAAAAATACTAGTATACATGCGGAATGATAAAGATACACAGAGGAGGAAACATATTGTATGGAAGCTAGATAAATAACAAAAATAAATATGATAGGTAAATCACTGCGTACTACGATAATAGAACAATAGAACAATATCCAGGATTATTTTAAAACTGAAAGTGGATATGAAGACTTAACAACAAAAACCAAAAAAATGGAAAAAAAGGAATCATTGTATAGACAAATTAATAACAAAGCTATTTCTGTTTTTGGGCTGTATGCACATAATGGTTAATCCTACAAGTGAAATATAATTGTAGAAAGATAAGTTATGGCATACTAGTATGACAATTTATATGTGTGACACTAGCAGTAACTGAACACCTACACAAATTCTGAGGGAACATTAACACTAATATTTTAGTTTTGCTCTTTTACTTGATATGGAACAAAATAATAATGTGTACACTGTATTCAATGAATTTCCTTCTCAAATTTTATTTAGGACGACGAGGCGAACATTAATTAATCGATTATTTGATAGATGAAAATCATTTTTTTTATTCAAGAAAATATTCAACATACATTTCCAGGTCCACTGTCCATTTGGACAGTGACAGGTATACATAGAAAATACACACAGACTTGAGAAACATATATACATATACACATACACTTAAACACAGGAGATGTAACATCCATACATTTATTATAATCGATCAAGTAAATATTGTACTTTTTATTGTTCTCTTTTATGAAAGGTGGTATTTTGATGAGTTGTTATGGCCTTATATTTTGCTTTTAAAGATACTATTCATGCTTTTGGCCTTCCAGGTGCCTTCGGTATCGCGGGCATTCGGACTGACGGGCCTTCGGTCAACTGAGCATGGAACTACTACTGGGCTTCTCGGTCCAGCGAACATAGCGCGCGAATTAGCGAATAGTTGAATGATTGTTCCACAATAGCGGTAAATGAACACCTACACAAATTCTGAGGGAACATTAACATTAATATTTTAATATTTTCTTGATATGGAACAAAATAATAATGTGTACACTGTATTTAATGAATTTCCTTCTTAAACTAATAGGCCTATAGGACGACGAGGCGAACATTAATTAATCGATTATTCGATATATTATAATCAATCATGTAAATATTGTGCAAAAACTTATTTTCAAGGAACATTTGAATATTTTCATGAGATTTTTTTACATAATTATATTTAATTTATTTTGTTCTGAAATATATAAAGGCGTTTATTATCAATTACAATACGTAATTTAGATTTTGAATGTAAAGTGTCATACTAAAAAAATATTAACCATTTAAAATAAAAAAATCAAAATAAATATTAAAAATAAATGAACACATTGTCGACGGGAACTTTTTGCGATAACTTCTATCGAAATACTTCTTTTTGTCACGAGCATTGCCACTTATGTCGTGGAAGTGCTCCTAATATGTTGTACACGCAATGTCAGTATTAGTTATTTAGGCTAAGTTCTTTCTGTAGCTAGGCAGGCAGCAACCGTTGTCCTCCATCTTGTTCAGATCTTTCGCCGAAATCTTCCCCTCATCCCACCTCAGTCTCTCAATCACAATTCAAATACCATTGCTTGAATATCTTCATAAGTTTCCCTTTGATTCCCTTAGATAATTCCCTGTCTTTAACAAAATCATAACGCATAATGCATGTATTATCAATTGTGATAGATATTATTGATTTCAATTATGAAATGTGATATTGCATATATTAACTATTTTTTAAATAATAAAACGATTATTTAAATACAAATCTTCTCATAAGAACGTTATCAGCTGGGAGATGTCAAATATCTCCTTATTTTTGCGATGAGTACTGCCACTGTTGCGCAGTGCTCGAGAATTCAAGCTGTATATGCAGATATCAAAGAAAGTATGCTTTTCAGAAAGCTAAATGCACTATGATTGAATACAGGTGCCTCAAAAAGAAGAAAAAAAATGAATCCTGGTTAACGTGAGAAATATTTTGTGACCCTCTTATTCTATCTCTCTCTCTTATTCTTATGAACTGCATTATCAAACTTTCCAACTTGATTGTGGATAGTTGGTTTTTTTTCACTTGAGGATCAGAACTTTTTTTCTGTGTTTATTTAATGAAATATTAATTAAATTAATATAATCACAATATTTTACAGAATATTAAAACAGATTGGCATGAATAGATCCAGATCAAACATTAAAAAAAAAGAAAAAAAAAAAGGTTCAGCAATATAGCGGTCATCTTGACAGGCTATTGTGGAGTCGCCTATCCCATTATGGAAATTAATACACATAATGATAGAATACTGTGATATAGATCCCTCGTGGGAATTATCTATTTAAGTTGGTTTTAAAGTGAACACTTATGAAAAAAAGGGGGGAAAAAAATAAGTATCAATATCATAACATAAATCTCCATTTCCTAAAATGAATCGGAAGCTTGTTCCTTGCAATGTTATATTCTAGTTATTTATTGGTAGTAACAAATGTTTTTTATACATCAAAACTTGGAGATTTATTTTGGAATTTGCATAAATAAATATAGTGCTTCAACAGGAGGAATAAGAAAGTAAAAAAAATATCTTGATCACAGCCAAATATTTTTTCAAAAGTTGAAATATTCAGCGGCCTGTTGATTTTATGTTCAATAGTATGAATAGTGTCTCCCCAAATGGGTTTTACAACAGGACAATCAATTAAGAAATGCACATAATTTTCAGGGGCAGAGTTACAAAAGGAACAGTTAGGAGAGTCTTTTCTTCTTATTTTGAACAAAAAATCGTTCAAACCTATAGCTCAGAGAAATAATTTAAAATAAAATGAGCAAATTCGAGTATTTATGGTACATTAAAATTGTTTACATGAATTGCACTCCAATTGACCTTGTCAGGGTCATATAGGTCATTCCAAAATGTCACTTGCCTTTCCGGGGTACTTGAGTCTAACATGATATTGTATGCATATTTGGGAATCTTTTTGGTTGCCACAAGTTTGGTACTAATTTCATCAAAGATTGCATCTGAGGATAGGCCAGATGGGATTAACAATTGATGTGGTATACAGTTATTATTACTATCATCATCATCATCATTGTAGCTTCGCGTCGTAAAAATGACTATAAATAATGTAAAACTTTCTTGACTGAACTTTCTTTTGAAGGTGTGTGCAATATACTGTAAGCAGTAACATGCGATTTTGTTTTTCGCCAAGATCGTGCTTTATGTTGTTGTCGTTGTTTTTTTTAAAATATGTTTGTGAGTGTGCGTGTGTGTGTGTTTTGTTTTTTATTTGTTGGGTTTTTTTTTTGCTTGTTTGTTTGTTAGTTTTTTGGTCTTTAACCATTTTGAAGTTCATAAATCTCACCGTATACACAAATTTTGGACTACTACATGATCAGCATTTCCCTATTGGTCCGAGGCAGTTTCTTTTGTTGTGTTATCACATAACCAAGACAACTTATCTTTAAAGATAAAGTCAAGTTCTGATCCTCTTTTTTGATGACAAGTATATCAAAACAGGAAATGTTTTAAAAGGCGTTCATATCAACCACGCAAGGAGCTCACGCCCCCACCCCCCCAAAAAAAATATTTAAAAAAATTTAAAAAAAGATTAACCTGGGTCTAGCTGGGCTACCGATTTCGGCGCTCACATCACATGCACAGCATTCATGGAAAGTCCTCCTAATGGTACCCATTTAACACCGGCCTGGATGGAGAAAAGCAATGTAAAATAAAATTCCTTGCTTAAGGACATATGCCTATATAATTGCCGTGCCTGGAATCGAACCCACGACCTTGGCATTTCCTGTCGATTGTTTAAACCACTGTACTACGACTCCACCTCTAATTTTTTACGATGGGTATGGCAAATTGGCGAGGGTGTTATTTGCACGCACGATCATTGATTTTAACCTTTCAAAGCCACAGGCCCCCGTTTCACACGGGGGTAAAATTAGTTGTATATAAGCGACTGGTACGTAGACCAGAAGCAGACCTTGTAGAAACGCTGGTCCCTGGCAAAAGGTCAAGTATACTTCATGCAAAACTTAACCCATATAGAATGGCAGATAAATTAAAGGAAGATTTCGTTATTTTATTCTAGCTGTACACAAATGATCTATTTAGGCGATTGGTTCATTTTAAGAGGTAAGTATATATGAAAACACTATGTACACTTTTTCGCACTTGATAAAATATGCTCAGTTTTAGCTCAATTACGCGTCCAGAAACTACTTTTTATCGTTTCAACTCGCCTTAGTTTTCTTAATGTAAGCTCAATATCAAAAAGTGAAGCAGTTCTATCGAAATTAGATTTTTCAGTTTTAACGTCATATGAATCAATCTTCATTTCTAAAACAATAAATACCGCCATTTTAGATTTATTTTGTTATGGTGTCCACATTTTAGTGTGAGCAAGTACTGCAGCTGGTCAAGGCCTTTTCTTGCCTTCTGCTCTTGATAACTTCGAGCTAACTGAATCAAAGTTAAGAAGCGAAGCAGCAGCTGAAAGTTCAGATCCTTCTGATTTTGATGATGTGACAGCTGTTTTGATTGGTTGAAAAAAAAAACCACCGTTATATTTTTGGTGCTTCGTTCAAAATGTTACCCTCTCCCCTCCTAACGTAACATTTAATCAATGCGCCTTGTGCTGCTCTGTCGATCCCCTGGTCGCTCCTCGAAACGCGCCGAATGGTCCTTGTCCTCAGGAACGTCTGTGATGCAGAAAGATGTCCCCGCAATATAATCAGAGGAATATTCCGCGCGTTTCGAGGATCGACCATGATGGACTGACCAGGTGAACGGATCAACAGAGCAGCACAATCACATTGTTTAAAGGAGAATTAAGCCCTGATTACAAATTTACTTATATTGGAAGGTGTAATATATTCCTACTTATTTGCCTAAATCATTTTCTAATAAGATATCAGAAAAGGGTATAAATAAAGATATTCCAACACCCGGTATCGTCTCCTACTCATTTACATGGGGGCTGCCATTTTCTTGCTGATTTGGAGTTGTACATGAACCATTGAGAAATGTTCCAGTCAGGAAGATATTTTGAATCCAAATCCTAAATTGATTTTCTTCATTACCTAAAATCCCATATGTGACGGAAAATATAAAGTGGGTGTTTACATGTATTATAAAAATTAAATCTTTATAATGATACTTTTAAATTGTCTGGTTTTGCTTAACAAAAATCTATTTTCTTGGGTTTGCCAAACAGAGCAAAACATAATATAAGCAGCATGCATTCTGACTTTTCAAGTCCATTATCCGAAAGCAGGTGAATGCATAGTTTGCCGCTATAGATGCTCAGGGAAGAAGCATCCATAAAATTGAATTAATTTGCTCCGTCCCATACGTCCACCCTGATAGCAGAAAGTGGTAAAAATTACGTGATATTTACGTCGTGGTTTTCGTCTTTTTTACGTCCTGTAATTACGTCAATAAGACGACAACTTGCACCAACGCAAGACGTCAAGAGGACGTCTTATTTTGACGTCATCTGTACACTGTAAAAACCGAAGTGCTGTATATAGCACTTTTTGAGGGCATGCATAGGGACTGCACTCAGAATGCTATTGAATGCACACAGCGTGCTATTTCAGCACTTTCACGGGAGCTGGACCGGCTCCTTAAACTGCTAAACATTCATAAAAAAAATTATTTGGGCGAGCTTCGAACCAGGGTCCGCTGATGGAGAATTGCTGGCATTACCGCTAGACTAACTCACATTGTACGATTTAGATCATATTGTTACATAGTGAATTTACGACACCACATAGTTCATGTTATCTACTTGACTCCCATGACTAAACTGGATTGCAAGAAGCGTTTGTTAGTCAATCGGTAACGTCAGCGCCTCTCAATCAGCGGAACCTGGTTCGAGGCTCGCCACGGTCACATTTTTTTTTTTGCTGGTAAATTAGCACACTACAAGTGCTATAAACAGCATTTCAGGTGCAGTCACTATACATGCCCCTAAAAGTAGCACTTTAGTTTTTACAGTGTACAAGACGTAGAGATGACGTCAAAATAAGACGTCCTCTTGACGTCTTGCGTTGGTGCAAGTTGTCGTCTTATTGACGTAATTACATGACGTAAAAAAGACGAAAACCGCGACGTAAATATCACGTCATTTTTAACACTTTCTGCTATCGGGGAAGAGGAATGAAGACGTAGAGATGACGTCAAAATAAGACGTCCTCTTGACGTCTTGCGTTGGTGCAAGTTGTCGTCTTATTGACGTAATTACATGACGTAAAAAGACGAAAACCGCGACGTAAATATCACGTCATTTTTAAACACTTTCTGCTATCAGGGCAGTATCGAGAAAATAGATTTCTATTAAGCGAATATCGATTTTCAACAGAAATATATAAGGAAATCTTCAGTTTAAAAATAAATTGACATATCTATTCTATATTTTTAATCTCAAATGGGTTTTTAATTTTGAAAAAGGCAATTGAGCATTTGGATTAAGAAAATCTTCTTGTACACATAAACAAAATGGCAGCCCCCATGTGCTGCTAGCAGACGATACATATTGCTAGCAGATGGTAAATTTTGCTCAGAAAAAATTGATTCGTATCGATCTCGTATATTTTGACGCGAAGCCATATAGTCTAACAAGTAGGAATAAATAAATAAATAATTTGAATGAAGAGTGCCGCTAAACCTAAAATAACAACAACAACAACATCCGGCAATATACAGCACTTCAGTTTTTACAGTGTACAGATGACGTCAAAATAAGACGTCCTCTTGACGTCTTGCGTTGGTGCAAGTTGTCGTCTTATTGACGTAATTACAGGACGTAAAAAAGACAAAAACCACGACGTAAATATCACGTAATTTTTACCACTTTCTGCTATCAGGGTTGTTTTTCCAATCATTATCTCAGCGATATAGGCTTAATTTCAATGCAATTTTGAGGTCGCACTGGGTTAGGGTAAGATTTTATATGAGAAAATAACCAAACTTGATGCGGAGTAAAACAGGGACGTATCCAGGATTTCCCAATAGGGGGGGGGGGGGGGGCGCCAGGAATTATTGATCGCCGTCATGGGGGAGAAATTTTTGCTTCTGAAGAAGGGCTGGGATGCAAAATAGTGCTATATAGTACTATATATTTTCTTTACGACAGCCAATAGGGGGGGGGGGGGCCTGTTGCACCCCCTGGATACGCCGATCAGATTTTATATGAGAAAATAACCAAACTTGATGCGGAGTAAAGCACAATCTCATCAGAAAAAGAACAATGTGTAGCACTTGAAGGTTCAACCCATAAATGTCAACTTTCTTGAAGTGATTCTAATAATGTGATAAGAGTACAAGTCATGTTGTAACTCAGTTTCTTTTATTGAGCGGCACTGCTTATTCTTGTATAATTTAATTTAGAGTCCTCTGCCCCTCCTGCACCCTGTCCCGATGTCTCATATTGTGCTGATATCAGTAAGGAGATCATGAAGCCTCTCTATTTCTGTGCATGGAGCTATATATAGCCCTTTTGTTGACTTCAGGGTATATTACGACATCTTGAGATATAGGTAAAAAGGGCACTTAGCAGAAGACAAAGAATAGTTGGAGGTAACAAAAATCTTATCATAAAGCAGAGGCGGCGGAACGTCGATCTCGGGCAATGGAAGTGGAGGGGGACCTTTTGTCCACCAAACAAAAATGCACCCCCAACTTTCATTGTCCGTGGCCGGACGTTCCGCCGCCTCTGCTTTATGATAAGATTTTTGTTACATTCAACTATTCTTTGTCTTCTGCTAAGTACCCCCCCCCCCCCCCCTGTCATAAAGGAATATAGATTGGAAAAGAAAATGGGCAGTGATCGGACGAAAGCTGAGGCCCTAATCAGATTTCAAAACGGGCACTTAAAATGGGCACTTATCAGAAGGTTAAAAGGGCACTTATTAGATAGAAAAGGGGCACTTATAGGACGAAAAAGAGGAACTATTTGTTTGAATATCTTGTAACGTACCAAGGTCAAATAGTTAAACTGGTTATACTGGTTTTCACTGGTCTAAGTGATTGGACTTGTGAAAACAGGACAATTATCAGAAGGGAAAATGGGTATTTTTTGGTCTTGCCAGCTTCTCGAAAAGTCACTCAGTGGGGGGGGGGGGGGGGGGGGGGGGGGGTATGGGGGTCCAGTTTCCCTCAATAATTCTCTGACAAGCAAAAAAAAAAAGCTTTCCATTCTAAAAACGGGGGCATAAGGGGGGATGGGCCGGCAGTACCCCCCCCCCCCCCCCCACCCTGGATCCGCCACTGAGTTGATTAATGAATTGTCCTACTCCCATATGCTTTACACACTGGTTTTCCCATAATCAATGGGTTATCTCGTTTGACAGGGAATACAAAGGTCGTGGGTATATCGGCACGGCATTATACGAACCTTGAGGGTAATAAAACTGTACGCTCTTTGGTCGGTTACATCTTAATTGGTATACAATATTATTATTCTATATTCTCTCCTCTTTTGTGAAAAGGTGGTATTTCGAAGAGTTGTTATGGCCTTATATTTTGCTTTTCAAGATACTATTCATGCTTTTGGCCTTCCAGGTGCCTTCGGTATCGTGGGCATTCGGACTGACGGGCCTTCGGTCAACTGGGCATGGAACTACTATTGGGCTTCTCGGTCCAGCGAACATAGCGCGCGAATTAGCGAATAGTTGAATGATTGTTCCACAATAGCGGTAACTGAACACCTACACAAATTCTGAGGGAACATTAACATTAATATTTTAGTTTTGCTCTTTTCCTTGATATGGAACAAAATAATAATGTGTACACTGTATTCAATGAATTTCCTTCTTAAACTAATAGGACGACGAGGCGAACACTAATTAATCGATTATTCGATATGTAATAATCAATCATGTAAATATTGTGCAAAATCTTATTTTTAAGGAACATTTGAATATTTTCATGAGATTTATTTTCATAATTTTAATTAATTTACTTTGGCAAAAACAGATAAATTAATTTATTATCAATTATAATACATAATATTGACTTTGAAATTAAAGTGTGATACCACAAATACTAACTATCATAAAGAAAAGAATCAAAATAGACATTCAATTAATACTATTAATAGTGCTGCTTTTTAAAACGGATCTCAAAAAATATCTCAGTGCTCCAATGTTGTACATGCAGTGTCAGGTCAGAGAAATTGTTTTACTAGGTACAAGTGACTGAAAACTGAAAAGGTATTTTTTTAAAGTATTAGTTACTTAGGCTTAGTTCTTCCTGTAGCTAGGCAGGCAGCAACCGTTGTCTTCCATCTTGTTCGGATCTTCCGCCGAAGTCTTCCCCTTATCCCACCTCAGTCCCTCAATCACATTTCAAATATTATAGCTTGAATATCTTTATAAACTTCTCTTTGGTCCCTTAGATAATTCCCTGTCTTTAACAAAATCATAATGCATAATGCATGTATTATCAATTGTGATATATATTATTGTTTTCAAATATGAAATGTGATATTACATTTATTAACTAGTTTTAAAGTAAAAAAACGATTATTTAAATACAAATCTTCTCATGAGAATGATATCAGCTGGGAGATGTCAAATTTCTCCTTATTTTTGCGATGAGTATTGCCACTGTTGCGCAGTGCTCGAGAATTTAAGCTGTATGTGCAAATAGCAAAGAAAGTATGTTTTTCAGAAAGCTAAATGCACCATGCTTGAATACAGGTGCTTCAAAAAAAAAGGTGAGAAATATTTTGTGAGCCTCTTATTCTATTCTATTCTATAACGATTTGGGCTGACAGCTTGTCAAGAGTCTCCCCAAAAATCGCGCAAAATGAATGCAGCACTGCATGTGGAATACATAAAACAATTTTTATTTCAGGCGTAAATATTCAAATTTGAATGAAGAGTGCCGCTAAACCTAAGACAACAACAACAACATCCGATCGGGGGATCGGATTGTGTGTTGACAAATTGTGTTGAGTTGGATAGAATTATTGAAAATCACCATCAATGTTTTCCCTCCGGTCGTTGGCTACAGGAACCGGGTCGTCCCCGTATCCGGTCGTTGGCTACGGGAACCGGGTCGTCCCCGTATCCGGTCGTTGGCTACGGGAACCGGGTCGTCCCCGTATCCGGTCGTTGGCTACGGGAACCGGGTCGTCCCCGTATCCGGTCGTTGGCTACGGAAACCGGGTCGTCCCCGTATCCGGTCGTTGGCTACAGGAACCGGGTCGTCCCCGTATCCGGTCGTTGGCTACGGGAACCGGGTCGTCCCCGTATCAAGCCTATGGGGAAAGAGAGAATTCAGTACTCTTTGGGTTAACTGTGTGCTCTTCCTTTCTCAACAGTTGTTCATTTATCTTAAAACTATAAGGACTTTTTTTCCTGACGTTCCGATATTCGTTTTTTGAAAAGAACCCCACAAAAACATATTGATATTCAATGCTAAATACCATTCATTCAATGTACAATAAAAGAGCAATGTAGATTTTTAAAATGGGTATAACTGCCGTACCGGGAATCGAACCCATCATACATTAGTATACCCCAACTTTCTCATTCATGCACTATCGAGGATCATATTCGAGACATCATTGTTTCTATCTAAGATTAGTTGTAGATAAAAACTATATACCTAGATATGGTGAAGTGTGTAGCCAAGGGTGTTGCATTGTATACCGCGATATAATGCAATTTTATATCATTCATCATTATTTCCATACGTTAAGTCTGTTGATTTTCCAATCATTATCTCAGCGATATAGGCCTAATTTCAATGCAATTTTGAGGTCGCATTGCGACCGATTAGATTTTATATGAGAAAATAACCAAACTTGATGCGGAGTAAAGCACAATCTCATCAGAAAAAGAACAATGCGTAGCACTTGAAGGTTCAACCCATAAATGTCAACTTTCTTGAAGTGATTCTAATAATGTGATAAGAGTACATGTTGTAACTCAGTTTCTTTTATTGAGCGGCACTGCTTATTCTTGTATAATTTAATTTAGAGTCCTGTGCCCCTCCTGCCCCCTGTCCCAAATGCCTCATATTGTGCTGATATCATATAAAAAGGGCACTTAGCAGAAGACAAAGAATAGTTGGAGGTAACAAAAATCTTATCATAAAGCAGAGGAGGCGGAACGTCGAGCTCGGGCAATGGAAGTGGAGGGGCACCTTTTGTCCACCAAACAAAAATGCACCCCCATTTTCATTGTCCGTGGCCGGACGTTCCGCCGCCTCTGCTTTATGATAAGATTTTTGTTACCTCCAACTATTCTTTGTCTTCTGTTAAGTACCCCCCCCCCCCCCCCCTATCATAAAGGAATATAGATTGGAAAAGAAAATGGGCAGTGATCGGACGAAAACTGAGGCCCTAATCAGATTTCAAAACGGGCACTTTTCTGAGCTTAAAATGGGCACTTATCAGAAGGTTAAAAGGGCACTTATTAGATAGAAAAGGGGCACTTATAGGACGAAAAAGAGGAACTATTTGTTTGAATATCTTGTAACGTACCAAGGTCAAATAGTTAAACTGGTTATAATGGTTTTCACTGGTCTAAGTGATTGAACTTGTAAAAACAGGACAATTATCAGAAGGGAAAATGGGTATTTTTTGGTCTTGCCAGCTTCTCGAAAAGTCACTCAGTGGGGGGGGGGGGGGGATGGGGGTCCAGTTTCCCTCAATTCTCTGACAAGCCAAAAAAAGGTGTCCATTGTAAAAACGGGGGCGTAAGGGGGGCATGGGCCAGAAGTACCCCCCCCCCCCCTGAATCCGCCACTAAGTTGATTAATGAATTGTCCTATTCCCATATGCTTTACACACTGGCCACCCGGTTTTCCCATAATTAATGGGTTATCTCGTTTGACAGGGAATACAAATGTCGTGGATACATCGGCGCGGCATTATACGAACCTTGAGGGTAATAAAACTGTACGCTCTTTCGTCGGTTACATCTAAATTGGTATACAATATTATCATTCTATATTCTCTCCTCTTTTGTGAAAAGGTGGCATTTCGATGATGTTTTATGGCCTTATATTTTGCTTTTAAAGATACTATTCATGCTTTTGGCCTTCCAGGTGCCTTCGGTATCGTGGGCATTCGGTCTGACGAACCTTCGGTCAACTGGGCATGGAACTACTATTGGGCTTCTCGGTCCAGCGAACATAGCGCGCGAATTAGCGAATAGTTGAATGATTGTTCCACAATAGCGGTAACTGAACACCTACACAAATTCTGAGGGAACATTAACATTAATATTTTAATATTTCCTTGATATGACAAAATGATAATGTGTACATTGTATTTAATGAATTTCCTTCTTAAACTAGGCGAACACTAATTAATCGATTATTCGATATATAATAATCAATGATGTAAATATTGTGCAAAATCTTATTTTGAAGGAACATTTGAATATTTTCATGAGATTTATTTTCATAATTTTAATTAATTTACTTTGGCAAAAACAGATTAATTTATTATCAATTATAATACATAATATTGATTTTGAATTTAAAGTGTGATCCCACAAATATTAACTATTATAGAGAAAAGAATCAAAATAAATATTAAAATAATACTACTGTTATAGTGCTGTTTTTTAAAACGGGTCTTAAAAATATCTTTAATTTTGCCACGAGTACTGCCACATTATGTCGTGTCAGTGCTCCAATATTGTACATGCGATGTCAGCTCAGAGAAGCTGTTTTACTAGGTACAAGTGACTGAAAACTGAAAAGGTATTTTTTAAAAGTATTAGTTACTTAGGCCAAAGACTTTAAATAGTATCAAGACAGATTACTCTGACCTACTTCCGTAGTACATTTTGGAGGCATACTTTGCTGTGTTAAAAACAGACTCGGAAAAATACGTTCTCCATAGGTATAACACGTGAAAAGATGTCTCACTTTTTCTTGATATTTCATATCTTACTCTATCTTTTTCAAGTCTGATTTTTGCACGAGAAAAGGATGGATAGTTAAAAAAACATTTCTTGAACCTTTTTTGTCAATAAATGCCGATATGAATCCCTTGGATAATGCCTGCTTTTCGACAGAGTCATCTGCCATAGGGTTAACACGTGAAAACATGGATTTTAAAAATGATTATAGTTCCTCTAGTATTACCTTGAATTTAGTGCAAATGTGGCTTACATGTAATTTGAGACTCTGAAAAGGCTTAATGAAGGCTCAAAAGGTGCAAGGGACCCCGCATAAATCCCCGGGAATATGCATGCTTTTGGCCTTCCATCTCCCATAGGTTAACACGCAAAAACGGGAATTTTTGAATGATTATAATTCCCCCAGAATTAAATCAAAATTTAAAAAAATGTGCCTTGAATAAAATTTAAAGCTCTGAAAATGTATAATTAAGATTCAACTAGTTGAATAGACCCGCATAAATCCCCGGGAATATGCATGCTTTTTACCAAAAAAAGGTCTCTCCTGCCATAGGTTTACACGCGAAAACAAGGAATTTTAGGATGATTATAATTCCCATAATTTTTATTTGAAAATATAAAAAACGTGATTTACATAAAATTTAAAGCTCTGAAAAGGTACAATGAAGGCTTGATGAGTCCAGTAAACCCCCATAAATCCCGGGAATATGCATGCTTTTGACCAAAAACGTCTCGCCTGCCACCGTTGCCTGCCATAGGTTAACACGCAAAAACAAGGAATTTTAGGGTGATTATAATTCCCATAATTTTTCTTTGAAAATATAAAAAATGTGATTTATATGAAATTTAAAGCTCTGATAAGGTATAATGAAGGCTTGGTGAGTCCAGTAAACCCCCATAAATCCCCGGGAATATGCCTGCTTTTGGCCTTCCAGCTCCCATTGGTTAACACATGAAAACAGGGGTTTTGAAATGATTTTAATTCCCCTAGTATTTATTTGAAATTATGAAAAATGTGATTTACATGAAATTTAAAGCTCTGAAAGGGTATAATTGAGGATCGATGAGTCCAATAAACCCCCCATAAATCCCCGGGAATATGCATGCTTTTGGCCTTCCAGCTCCCATTGGTTAACACATGAAAACAGGGGTTTTGAAATGATTTTAATTCCCCTAGTATTTATTTGAAATTATGAAAAATGTGATTTACATGAAATTTAAAGCTATGGAAGGGTATAATTGAGGCTCGGTGAGTCCAATAAACCCCGCACAAATCCCCGGGAATATGCATGCTTTCGACCAAAAAAATAATTTGCCATACTACACGTGCATTCCAATTTGTTATCGATGACCCAATGTAAATGGGCGTGTACCGATCACGTGAGTGACGACATCCAATGAGATCGTGCACTAGCAGACGACCATGTAGCAGACGTACGTCCGCCCGAAAGCAAACCCAACCTAGCCGGTTAGAAGAAAATCTAACTAAATTCCAGTTCACTACTATATTTCTAATGTACCAGAGGCAAAATTCAATGTGTTAAATTCATAAATTCGTATCATCAATGTTCTATCACCGCATTACGCCTAGCCTAATGGCTGATGTTCATGCAAGCAGCATGGAATAGCTGAGCGGAATAGGTGCATGGACATGATATTGAGTCACCCTGTATAAATATCAGAAATAAATAGATGTCTAGCACTATCTAGGTTTGGTCTACCCCTCTGCGATCCCGATCGAGGTGGTGGCGTTGCCGATTATATGTCATTTTGCCAAAACTTGGCTCATCAAGGTTTTTTTGCTTGCTGTTCGTTGTTTGCTTGTCTTTGGTACCGAGAGACCGAAATGTAGTGTGTGTGGGGGGGGGGGGGTGATTCTGAACCCTGTTATGGATATAAGTCTGACACTGACATTCTATATGACAAGGGCGAATGCGGGATGTAGTAAAAGGGTGGGGGCACAAAATTGATGCAGGGCTGTCTGTCAAAGGAGATTTTTTTTCCATTTTAAAAAAAATTTTCTCCAGCCCTCCAAAAGTTGCAGGTGTAGGGTATCAGATATTATTAGTCCAGTTTTCCTCCATAATTCTCTGACAAGCCAAAAAAGTTATCAGTTCTAAAAGGGGGATACAATTTTATTTAAAAGCCTCCTAAATCCGCCACTGATCCATGCCCGGACTGTGAGGTCAGTCTTGCGAGGTGGGCCTTTTTACAACTTTTTCTCGGAGGGTTAATAGAACGACATTGTTAGGCTCTTGGGCTTCCAAACTAAATTTGGTGCTCGATCCGGGTTTTTTCACAATTTAGGCAAGATCCCGTATATGCCAAATTGGGTTTCAAGAAGGGGACCGCGGCCGATTCGCCCCCTTCCTGATCCGCCCCTGCTATTCTGCCATGGATGTGAAGAATATAATTGCATAGTGTTGGTGGTCGATCTCATTAAATTGGAAGATTGGAGGGGGGAAGCAATAAGAGATCATTTTTATTATTATTTTTTTTTTAAATTTTGTTCCAATTGCTTTATTTTTACTGTTTGTTTTTGTTGGGGTTTTTTTTTTTTTTTTTTGCTCAGTGATTTGTTTTTTAATCATGTAAATCTATTTCCTAATAAAAACACAAATTAAAAAAATAAGAGATCATTATTTTTTCCTCAATTCTATTGGAGTCATTTTTACAGATCTGTTGTAAGAGAGAAAAGAGAGTATGAGAAAAATGAGGGGGGGGGAGAGACAAAGAGAGATGGGGGCAAAAGTAATGGGATATTCCTACAAAGACAGAATATGATTGGTAATAATTAAATTATATCATCAGCAGCTGCTATATTGTTGGTTACTAGTTAATTCAAAACACGGAGGCCATCCCCCTTTTCGTACAATCGGTAAAGGCCCTGTTGCGTTGGTGATGGCTTCGGAGCAAGCCCCTATACTGTTTTCTTCGCCTGTCGTCTCACATTTCTACAGCAGAATATTACAAATAACTTACCGTAAGTTGGTTATATTGGTGGCGTATCCAGGAATGCAGGGAGAGGGGGGAGGCTCACGCCTGACGAACAAAAAAATCATCAGATGCATTCTAATTTGAATTTTTAGGACAAGCAAGGAAAAAATTATAACAGTTTTCAGATTATTTCTGTGCGGGGGGGGGGGGGGGGTACACATTTCCTTTCATATTATGTCAGATTTTGTTTTGGCTGGCACATAGGGGCATGTACATTCCTGGATAATCTTGGATACGCCACTCTTAATTTAATCTTTATATTTATATAAGGAATTGCTCGCACGCAATCTCATTTTATTAAAGCCTTTTCTGTCTTGAATTTTAAAAGAATAAGGCTAATAAAATTACATTGCAGGTCTATAATCCCTATAATTTCCATAAATCATATCAAATGAAATATTCTGATTTAATAGAAAAATTTTTAAATAACTTTTCACGACATTCCCGTCAGATATCGCAGTGTTTGCTCATACCCACTTGCACCCACTTGCACCCACTTGCACACACTTCACTTCAATCCCTTTCCTTCCCCTTTTTGTTTGTAGTAAAAAAAAATGTTTCCAGTTAGTGACATCGCTTTTATGATATAGACATTTATATTAATTATGGTTTCCATGTAGCCCTTTCCACTGGCTGCTATTCATTCAAGCATTTTGCTTAAGATAGCTGGCCCCTGCATTTCTGTTATTTCTACTTGTTCATCTCGATTTATAATCTTGTCTTTATTCTGTTGTCATTGTTATTTAATTGTCACATTTTTGAATTTGAACAATTATGTTGTATATTTATTACTATAATTGTTTGTAAATTTGTTATTTGATTTGACAATAAATGCAGAAACTCCTGCCAAAAAAAATATAGAGCTTAATATCAGGGAACATATTTGGACCCCCCCCCCCCCCCCCCCATCATCACATAAATATTAATAGAAATTTCATAGCAAATAACTTTAACAAAAATACAAACATCTAGTCCGAAGCCCCCCTCCCAACTCTCACCTTCTCCTCCCTGGTGCAGTTAGAGTTGATTCCTATTTGTTTGGGGACATAAGTTTGTATTTGAAGGGACAATATCAAGATTATGCCCTTTATTTTAGTTACGGCTTTACCAAAAGGCAAAAGCACTTGTCCAGAAAAAGAAGAAAAAATAAAGAAAATACAAACATCTTGATTAAGACTATAACCTTTCCCTCTCGGTCGATCGACATGTACCACAATATATACGCGTGCTTTATTTCGGCACTGAGCACTCTTCGTATTTAAACTCTTTGCTTAGGCTTAGTTCTTCCTGTAGCTAGGCAGGCAGCAACCGCTGTCTTCCATCTTGTTCAGATCTTCCGCCGAAATCTTCCCCTCATCCCACATCAGTCTCTCAATCACAATTCAAATATTATTGCTTGAATATCTTTATAAACTTCTCTTTGATCCCCTTAGATAATTCTCTTTCTTGGAGAAAATCACAACGCATAATGCATGTATTATCAATTGTGATATATATTATTGTTTTCAAATATGAAATGTGATATTACATTTATTAACTAGTTTTAAAGTAAAAAAACGATTATTTAAATACAAATCTTCTCATGAGAATGATATCAGCTGGGAGATGTCTAATTTCCCCTTATTTTTGCGATGAGTACTGCCACTGTTGCGCAGTGCTCAAGAATACAAGCTGTATATGCAAATAGCAAAAAAAGTATGCTTTTCAGAAAGCTAAATGCACCATGCTTAACGCTTGAGTACAGGTGTTTAAAAGAAAACCCCAAATGAATCTTGATCAACGTGAGAGATATATTGTGAGCCTCTTATACTCTGTTGTTTATATGGAAGAACTGTGTCCCCTGAGGGGATTGATCTTGAAATCTCGCATATTCAAAATATGATAAGAAATAGTTAAAATGTTGGACCAAATTCTCATACCACATGCCTGTGTGCAGCACAGTGCTTTTGCCTATATGACTTACAACAGAATTCAGTCAATTTCTCGTCAAATGATTCCAAAGTCCCATAAATATATTGAGTTATTCTTATGAACTGCATAATCAAACTTTCCAAATTGATTGTGGATAGTTGGGTTTTTTCACTTAAGGATCAGAACTTAACTTTATCTTTAAAGATAAGTTGTCTTGGTTATGTGATAACACAACCAAAGAAACTACCTCGGACCAATAGGGAAATGCTGATCATGTAGTATTGCAAAATTTGTGTATACGGAGAGGTTTATGAACTTCAAAATGGTTAAAAAACAAAACTAACAAACAAACAGGCAAAAAAAAACAACAACAAAGAAAAAAAAACAAAGAAAAATCACACTTGAAGGTTCAACCCATAAATTTGTCAACTTTCTTGGAGTGATTATAATAATGTGATAAGAGTACATATTGTAACTCAGTTTCTTTTATTGAGCGGCACTGCTTATTCTTGTATAATTTAATTTAGAGCCCTGTGCCCCTCCTGCCCCCTGTCCCAATGCCTCATATTGTGCTGATATCAGTAAGGGGATCATGAAGCCTCTCTATTTCTGTGCATGGAGCTATATGGCCCTTTTGTTGACTTCAGGGTATATTTTATAAACGACATCTTGATATATAGGTAAAAAGGGCACTTAGCAGAAAACAAAGAATAGTTGGAGGTAACAAAAATCTTATCATAAAGCAGAGGCGGCTGAACGTCCAGCTCGGGCAATGGAAGTGGAGGGGCACCTTTTGTCCACCAAACAAAAGTGCACCCCTACTTTTATTATCCGTGGCCCGACGTTCCGCCGCGTCTGTCAAAAGGAATACTGATTGGAAAAGAAATTGGGCAATGATCGGACGAAAACAGTGGCGCTAATCAGATTTCGAAACGGGCACTTTTCTGAGCTTAAAATGGGCACTTATCAGAAGGTTAAAAGGGCACTTATTACATTCAAAAATGGGGCACTGCCCTGAGCCACCGCCTCTGAATGAAAAAGCCATGCATATCAATTTTAATGCCGCCTAATACGCCTCACAATTGTATCTTAAAACATGGTTTCCTGTGAAAATTGTTATATTTACAAATTCACTTACTGTTGAAAATAACTGATGAATAATCCTTTCACGATATTGAACTTAATAGCTACCCCCCCCCCCCCAAAAAAAAATAAATAAATGCTGCCCTGAATCCTCTAGGAAATGCTTTTGAAGAAATCAGACAATTTTGAGAGTGTGCCTTTCTAAATCGTTTAAGTTTTACGTTAATAAAAAAAAAATTGTTCCTTGCCTTACATTCGAATATAGAAATGAGTAAAGGAAGATTGAAAAAGCAAACATATTTTCAGAAGTGATTCGGAAGGTTAAACTCATTTCGATGATTGCCCTGATAATAGTGTTTCAATAAATTTGCTCAGTAATTTACCTGAAATATCCGTATTACAGAAATCAAGACCTTGCTGAAAATCACTATCGACCTCATGTAGCGAAAATAATTACTGAAGATAATTGATAATAATAGTAATGTTTTAAGCCACTTCAGTCATCAAACTGCTCTTTCAGCAGGCCCTGCATAACATAATATGTTATTATTACCTTTCTCCATTCTAATAATATGCTGAGCGCCTGGTTAGGAGGCAGAAGGTCCCATTTTTTAAATTTTTGAAGTCTTTGGTATGACTCGGCCCAGGTTCGAACCCACGACCTTCCGTTCATGAGGCGGGTGCTCTAACAAACTGAGCCAACATGCCCGGTGAACAGAGTGAGGAACAGAGAGGGAAGGAATAGAAACAGATAATTAAAATGAAAGAAATAGAAATTAGTCCCCAAAAAATTGATAAACGAGAAAAAAAAAATAGATCATCAAGAAAGAAAAGAGGTCTAGAGTAGCGTGCAAACATCCAAATGAAAGGGAAGTGTGAACTAAGAAAGAAATTACCAAAAACAAAAAAGGAAGCAAAGAGTGAAAACAAATTATTATAAAGTGATTTGAAAAGGCAAAATAATATTTTTTGAGACTAAAATTAACGAATGTTGGAGCAAATTGTCCCCAACTACATCACAGTGAAGATTCTAAAAGCAAACATAATATTTTCAGAAGTGATTCGAAAGATTAAACTCATTTCGATGATTGCCCTGATAATAGTGTTTCAATAAAATTGCTCAGTAAATTTACCTGAAATATCCATATAATAGAAATCAAGACCTTGCTGAAAATCACCGTCGACCTCATGTAGCGAAAATAATTACTGAAGATAATTGAGAAACATACTAGGAAGGATTAGAAAGAGAAAATTAAAATGAAAGAAACATAATGAAAACTTTTTGATGAATTTGAGCAAAAGCTCCGCCGTGTGTATAGCTGTGCGGATCGCGACACGGCTGAGCGAAAGGCCTGACCACAAAGCTCTTCATTGGTACGGACTATTCCATTATGTCAATACGGGGGTTTCCATGCACAGAGGGGTTACATAGGTACAGTAAATTACAAAACCCAACCACAGAACTCCTGGTAACATGCTTCGTGTGTTATAAGAATGGGGTCACGTGACTCAAAATGACGTCACGTACACGATTTTTTAGAGCTTCTTTGTGATTTAAGCTCAAACTTCAGGAAGAAAATGATCACTGGATTTTTGAACAATCAGAAAACATTTTATATCACAATGTAGATAATTTATTAGGCTTTATAAATCCGTTTGCCCTTTTGTGCCATGAACCATCGTTGCTTCGCCAGTGGGGAAGAAAGGTATCGGTGTCGGCAAAATTGGGCGGATTGGAGTGGTTTTCGGACGATTTCCCATAGACAAAACTCGTGGTGTTCATGACTTTGAAGAAAAAATGATCACTAGAAAAGCAATGAAATTCGACAAAATTTGTATCATATGAAAGATGAAATAATTAAGTGTCAAAAACTGCTTGCCCTTTTTAGCAATCTGTATACGAACAAGTGAGATATGAACGATAAATTGCAAAACAGAGCGTGGTTTTCTAGCGTTTCCCGTGTTAGAGCGTGTGTGTGAATATAGTGAAACTTCCGTGCAGGCAAATGCACGCAAGTTTTCATCATGTAGAAAGTCCATAAAACTTGATAAACGAGAAATAAAAACAAAAAATAGATAAAGAAAGAAAGGTCTAGAGTGGCGTGCAAACATGCAAATGCAAGGGAAGGGTGAGATAATTAACATAAAGGAAATTAAAATCAAATAGGAAGCAAAGAGTGAAAATAGATAATAAAATAAAGAAGGAACGGCAAAGCAATATTTTTTAAAGAATAAAATTAAGAAAGGAGATAATTATAAGAATAGAAAGATCATGAGGGATTGATATAATCAATACATGTATATCAAAGATCGGAAAAAGAAGGAATGAAAAAGAGAAAGAAAATAGAAAAGAAAAAGGACGAATAAAAAAAAATCAAATAACGATAGATAGCCTACGTGTCAATGTAACCCCCCAAAAATAAAAATAAATGTGAATAAATAGATTATTGTAATTACACATCAAACAGGAAATATGAAATAAATCGAAAGAAACTAAATGGAAAAAGGAAAGAAAAATCAAAGAATTGCTGGGATAAAGCAAAATCATAGAAATATAAAAAGGCAAATCGGGAGTCGTGTAAGAAGAGGGAACAAAGAGGAAAAACACATGAAAAAAACCAATGAGGGAGATAGCGAAATTCGGGGAAGATTGAATTACCGCGTTTGAGGGAACATTGAAGCGCGAGAGGATGCGATATACTGGAGCGATCGGAAAAAAAGCATAACCATATGCACACACCCACACAAACACATAGGCCTACAGTCAAAAAGTATAACATTTCATCTTTAGACTAGTTTACATGACCTTGTTTTTTTCTCTTTTGTTGTTGTTGTTGTTTCAATGCAAGAGCTAGAGAGAGGGGGAATTATGAAAAAGAGAATGAAGCCAACACTCCAAATGATACACAAATAAATTTTAAACAAAAGGTTAATTTGGACAGCAAAGAAACAGACAAAGCAAGAAGAGCTCCCTCCCACACCCGTACCGCAGTGCGGGGGTACGGCTGTCCCGTTGATGGGACACATGGGGACACAATTTGGAGCCACCAACATCTGTGAAGTCTCGATCTTTCCCGGAGACAGCCGCCTTTAACCTACACCTACGGGGAAAAACAGGGGCCCTTGCAGAAGGGAGCCCTTCCTCCTCCTATCATGCCTCCTGGTCAGTCATCTAAGTGTACTTAACAATAGTGTACATAGAATTTGTTTAAAATTGTTTAAAGGCGAACTAAGCAACATAAACAGATATACATTTGCATATACGGTACATGATTACATATATAATTATATAAACCCACACATTATACATACACATGCATGTACAATTAAATAAATAGAGTATTTTTCCTCATTTCCGTATAAGCTTCTCTCTTTCATTCTCTTCTCTCCCTTCTCCAGAAAAGAGTGCTGTTTAATTTTTTTCCTCCTTCTTTTCTAACAATGTGTATCATGATATGCATACATTGTGTAGAGATACTGCATTCTTAAAAGTCATACATTTAGATTAGTTCAGTTTTACGTAATTGTTAGAGAGTAATGCATAGCGATCGGTTAAGTGAAGGTTATAGTTGCAAGATATTGTGGGCTGTTAGAAATCAAATGGAAGATGTTACTTAAATTAGTTATTGCTACTTTCTTTTAATTATTAATTATTATTAAGTATTTGGCGTCACTTCCTGGGAGGGGAAAAGCGAACTGAATCACTGTAACCCTTAGGTCTCTCCTCCCGAAATTATATGAATTTTTCAGCTTCCATTCAAAAGCTAATGTAACTTCTTAAATTACTTTCCCCCTAATTTGTGAAAAGACATTAACATAGGCAATTACAATAATCATACGATTGCATGTCGTTTTATACGCTTATCTACAGGCCTATTGTGCAATAAATAACATGATTTTTTTGCTTTTGTTTGACTATAGCATGAGTATCACATATGAAAATACAGCCTATAGGCATTTATAAATAGGGATATAATTTGTCTGTGTGGTCACAAAAGTCTCAGCTCCTCGAATATCTGAGTTACTGGTGAACTAGAAGGGGTGCATGGACCAATCTCTCTTGGCCTCTTATACCTTGCCACCCACAACTAATCAACAGCCGAGAAGGAGACTCTCTCCATTAAAGGCCTGGGGTACTCCGGCCTGAAATTGATATGAATTGAATAAATAGAGTTAAATTAAACAAACAAATCACTGAAAATAATGAAGTTATGGAATTTTTAAGTTTTGCATTATTTTGGTAAAACAGTTAAATGAACGTCATCATGAATATGCAGTGAGTGAGCTGATGATGTCATATCCCCACTTTTTCTTTTGTATTTTATTATATGAAATTGCAATTATTCAAATTTTCTGCTCCAAGCCTGTAACTAAAATGACTGACTCCTTATTTAATGTGTAAGTTCATCATTGCAGTAACTTATTTTGTTACAAGGGAGATATTTTTTATAGCCATGTATGAAAGAATGAAATAATGAAGATTTCATATAATATAGTTAAACAAGGAAAGTGGGGACGTGACATCATCAGTTCACTCATTACATATATAATCATGATGACTTGCATAGAACTCTTTCCCAAAATAATGTAAAACTTAAAAATTCAATAACTTCTTTATTTTTTATCGGATTTCGATGAAATTTTCAGTGTTTTGCTTGTTTAATTTTACTCTATTCATTCAATTAATATTATTTTCAGGCCGGAGTACTCCTTTAAGGCCAATCTTCCCGCTTGGTGGGGAATTTGTTCGATCCCCCAAACTCGGTACTCTCCTTGACTGGAAGGAGAATGGAAGAAATAAAGAGAATGCAAAGAAGAATAACTAGAAATTAATCCATGAAAAAGAAAAGAAGGAAGAAGTGGAAATGAAAATTAACCAAATTACAAGAGGAACATTAACAAAAAAGGAGGAAAGAAATAGAGAAATAAAGGGTAATGTATACTAATTATTAGACAGACAGAAAATGGACGAAAGAGAATCAAAGGAAGAAGGGAAATCAATAGAAATGGTAAAGTGGAAGATAATATTAGACCCCCCCCCCCCCCATAGAAGAAAAAAAACAGGAAAGAAGGAAAGAGAGAGAGATAGAGAGAGATAGCAAATAAATAGAAATAATACCTATTTAATTATGACATATATTTTATGTACAAGTCAATGTGCGCGCATGAGATGCGTCGGTTTGCGAAACCAACTGCCGAGTTATTCAATAGTATGGAAATTTAATGAAAATATTTTAATTGAAATATTGATTTGGGGAGACTTTCCGACTGTTAACTTATTCGGGGGACGCGCAAGTTAACTTAAACTTTTGAAACTACAAGCGAAACTTAAAGTTTAGCTCCGATCGTGTGAACGTAACTTCTGCTGAATAGTGCTGCAATAAAATTGCTCAGTAAATTTACCAGAAATCTGAGGAAAATATATTTTCATGACCTTGTTGAAAAAAAGTCGACCACATGCAGCGTAATTACTGAAGATAATGGGAGAATTAAAGAGAGAGAGGGGGGGGGGGGGGAGGGATAAAGACAAAAAAAAAATCATTAAAATATTTTTTGATATTCAATCCCTAACTAATGTATATATATAAATATATTTGAAGGACCAAAAGAGAGAGAGAGAGAGAGAGAGGGGGGGGGGGGGGGGGAGAAAGAGATAGGAAAAAGTTATATCCTGTCTTAATGGTCGAAGACATAGATTTACACGGAAGTATAAATTCCATTTCCGAGTTTTAATGTGTATATATAGGCCACATCCCGACGTATACACGATACATAAACACGCATTTGTCAACTTTCCCCGATGATTTCTGAAGCATTTTCGAGACGTCTGAGAGAAAGCAGCAACATCTTCTGCTTCAAAATTGTCATATTTTTCGTGAATTGCAGGTCTTAAAGAAAAAAAACACTACGACGAAACACCGTTGGATACATACCAGTTCTATATCACGATATTCATCAATAATTCCCATCTTTGAAAGCAGAATTTCATAATTTTCTCAACTAATAATGCTTCAGGATTCAAATGCAACCAGTGGTGTGGTTGGAGATGTTAAATTGAGCAATTTTACTCCTTATTTAGTTTCCTCTTTCCTTATCTTTATATCAGTGACTGGAATAGTAGGCAATAGCTTCATTTTGATCTCTGTATTTCTGTCAAC
This sequence comes from Heliocidaris erythrogramma, assembly GCA_025617745.1. Classification (NCBI taxonomy): domain Eukaryota; kingdom Metazoa; phylum Echinodermata; class Echinoidea; order Camarodonta; family Echinometridae; genus Heliocidaris; species Heliocidaris erythrogramma. Next base: position 55,214,676 of record CM046862.1, read on the forward strand.
GAAACTACAGACCAAGACTAATGTCTTTGTGGTCAACCTAGCAGTGTGTGATTTCTTAACCTGTACATTTATTCTACTGCAAGTCGTGGCTATCTGTCTTTTGTAAAATTTACTCCTTTCCATTGTTACTATTCCCAGCTGTATTATTTCTCAATGCTTTCTCTTCGATGGAAAGTGTGTTATGATTATGATTTTGTTTGCTTTCCATGGCCATGTATCTGTCTTCTTCTTTTTCCCTTTTATTGGGCATTTTATGCATGGTTGCCCAAACTAGTTTTTTATGTGCTGTATTCATGATTTATCTTTTGCCAGGGACCAGCACTTCTACAAGCTATGCTTCTATGCTGGTCTCTGTTTTCATTATCATTTTCATAAAATTAATCTAATGTAGTCTTCATTACTGTTACTTTTTTCTTACAACTCAAACTTTAATGCACATTATTTTGCTTGTAATGATCAAAAACGTTTCTGCACTAAGTTGTATTGTCAATATTGTTGATTGCATAATACATATTGTTATATACATGTACTTTGAAAAATGAAAGTGTAATGAAATAAAAAATCTGAATCTGAATCTGAATCTTGATACCAATTGAACAATCAGTGCCAGATAGGTTGTGCACAGTACTAGGGGTGTTTATTAATGTTTCTGTATTTACCAGTATCTCGAACTTGTCAATGATTGCATTGAATAGGTTTATCAAGATTACCAAATCCTCAACCATCTATAACAAGGTTTACACGAAGCTAATATTAACCTTCATGGTTATTTCAACGTGGGTTGTACCACTTGTGATCACATTGATAGCATTTGTGACTGCATACCAGTCGTTGTATTCGACAGAGCTGAAATTGTGCGTGTACGTGAACAAGAAAGGTGTCCACCTTTCTGCTGAACTTGCCGACGCAACATTGACAACCTACGTTATTATTTGCTTTTCGTTTATATTAATATGTTACGTAAAAGTTACTGTTTTTGTGAGAGATCACACGAGAAGATTAGCCGCCGCCCAAAATGCAACCCCATCAAATTGCGACCAATCTACAACAAACCATGAAGCTGCAAACCACGCATTGACAATGAGACCATTTCCTCAGGGACAACACCATGCCAGTTGGGATCAACCATCAACAAGCAACCAGGCCACAAACCACTCATTGTCAAACAGGCCAGTTCCTCGAGTACAACACCAGGCCAATCTGGACCAACTCGTAACAAGCCGTGAAGCCGTGATCCACGCATTGTCGATCAGAAGAGTTCCACAGGTACAAGCTGTCGGAAACAGATTTAATGTTCAGGTCGCAATCACGAAGAACCTGGCAATAGTGACTATAATATTTCTGGTATGTTTTCTACCTTTTCCTGCAGTAATATACGGCTGGAAAAATCCAGCCATGTACATCGTTGGTTCGGGGTTTTACTTAACAAACTCTATATTAAATCCATTCATCTACGCATTCAAACACAAAGATTTTCAGAAGGTATTTCGATGCATCATCACCGGATCACTTAACAAGATTCCCATGCCGTCGCAACCACTGAGAGCAATGTTAGAAGTTTTGTATTAGTCTAAACATTCGTGGATTACGGGTGCGTCAAACAAGTAGCTCAGTGAGAGTCATGTTGCAAGCAAAAATCATAGAAGCCGTTTGTAGAGAAGAACACTACGTATGGTCACTGCATCAGTAAATACCACTTTGTGTTGAAGGCGATCTTGTTGTCATTGTTAACGCACCCTTTTCTTGTTACATTCACTTGGAACGGAACCTTTCCTTACAAACCATGTTGCATTCAATGTGAAAGGAACATTTCCTTACAAACCATGTTGCGCTCAAAGTGAACAGAACATTTCCTTACGAACCATGTTGCGTTCAAAGTGAACGGAATATTTCCTTACGAACCATGTTGCGTTCAAAGTGAACGGAACATTTCCTTACGATCCATGTTGCGCTCAAAGTGAACGGAACATTTCCTTACGAACCATGTTGCGTTCAAAGTGAACGGAACATTTCCTTACGAACCATGTTGCGTTAAAAGTGAACGGAACATTGCCTTACGAACCATGTTGCGTTCAAAGTGAACGGAACATTTCCTTAGGAACCATGTTGCGTTCAGACAGTGAACGGAACATTTTCTTACGAACCATGTTGCATTCAAAGTGAACATGGTGAACGGAACCTTAAACACTTTAACAACCATCATAGCATGAATGTAACTTTTTCTTTAATACTCGTGTACAGTTTTGGTAGCAAAAAGGAAACTAGACAGAAACGTGTTAAATATAGTTTCTTGTTTTTCCATGTATCAATAGGTGTTCATACGAGATCATTTTGGTATTCCATCAATTATTATTAAGAGTAATGCACCTGACATTCACACAAAAGCCCGCCTCACATAAGGAGTCATTTGATGACGTTTGTTGTTGTTGTATTTTTTTGTTTGGTTTTGTTCTTTTCCTCTCCATCCTTTTCAGATATCAAGAAATCCCTTATGTAAATATTTTCCCCATAAACTCTAGGCCTATATGCGATTATTTTAGTCTTATAAGGTAGTTTTACTTTTTAAAATATTTCAAAGTAATGAAAACATTCTTGCATTGCATTCTCTTTGGGGACATTGCTCTAACAAGCCCAGCTTTTTAACGTCCCCTCTTTCACGACTTGTGTTGAAGAACATTTTTTTTTACATTAGTAAGTGTTAATAGAATTTCTGCTGTTAATGACAAGTGTTGTATATTGACTAATTTTTTGCACTTCAAATTATGTTTGTTATGTCATGTTGATAATCTGTTATTCCTGTTACTTATTTAATATCCTATGTACAAATGTTTGTGAAAGAACACTGGAAAAACTGGGGTGTTAAAACTGACACCAGTTGGTGTTAATAGAGGACCACACCCTAGGGTGTTAAAATTACACCCCGAGTTTCAACATAACACCAAAGAGTGTTAAATAACAACCAAAGGTGTTGTAATAACACAACTGGGTGTTGATTTAACACCACAGATTTAACAGCGGTGTAAAATGACTGGTTTGGTCCTCTATGTACACCAGTTAACACCACAGTTTTTGCTGTGAAGAAAATAGAATGAACCAATGAACCATGAAGCTACAATGAATGAACCAACGTTATAGGACCGCATCAGGGACTTGTACGGTCTTTGCGCGTCATGAAAAATTGATATCGTTGAAAAATTCTTTTAAAGCCTGACAACTTCCTTTCATGAAACGCTCCCCAGGGCGTCATTTTGATTGGGGAGCGTTTCATGAAAGGAAGTTGTCGGATATTTTATCTGACAACTGTTATAAGCTACTGAAATCCTTGCATCTGATTGACCGCTGGGGGTGGTCCACGAGAGATAGCGCGATCTAGCGCGCGCCTATTCACAGTTTACTGTGCGGAGAGTGCTACGATAGATCGCTCTACCCTCTGCAGGTGTGAACACGAGGCGTGCCAGCAGCGTGCCAGTGGACCGCTCTTGCGTGATCCACAATGGAGTGATCCACTTTCCAATCTCGTAATGAGAACGGGGTCTTAGTCGTTCGCCCGTATATGACGCAGAGGTTGTGCTACTGAAAAAGAATACAGAGAGAAGAAAAACAAAGAAATAGATATGGAAAAAGAAGAAAGAAGAAAAACAAAGAAATACACAAGGAGAAATGGAAGACAGAGAGATGACAACGAAAGACATCGGGAAAAAAGAAGAGCGAAGAAAACAAAGAAATACATAAGGAAAAAGGGAAGATAGAAATAAATAAAGATATACACGTGAAAAAGGGAAGACAGAGGGAAGAAAAACAAAGGAAGACATAATAAAAAGAAAAGAAAAGAAACAGAAAAAAAGAAAAAGGAAATAGGAAAACAGGGAGATGAAAAACAAACAAAAAACATACATAAATAAATTAAAAGAAGATAGAAGAAAAACAAAGTAATACACAAGGAAAAAACAAGGGCGAAGACCCCCCCCCCCCCCGAAAAAAAATCCATAAGGAAAATGAAAACAGAGAGAAGAAAAACAAAGGAATACATAAGGAAATAAGGAAGACAGAGAGATCAAAAACAAAGAAATGCATAAATAAATAAAGAGAAGTTAGAGAGAATAAAAACAAAGTAATACATAAGGAAAAAAGAAGATAGAAGAAAAACAAAGAAATACATAAAGAAAAAACACAGCGAGAAGAAATACACAAGAAAGAGAAGACAGAGATAAGAAACACAAATAAATACTATAGTACTGCTGCCACGCCAGCCGTGTTGGTCATCATACACACGTGGAATTTGGACAAACGACGACTGCCATTACATCTATCAGGCGTTCTTGCAGCTGCTTGCAAGATGAATTCACACGATAAAAATTACTTTCGAAAAATAAACTCAAGACAATTTCAATAGCCCTGTCTATCACCTTTAGAAATGTGCGAACATTACAACGGTGTATTACATAATCCGAACCTGATTTCTATGGGCAGTACATTAGGCCTTTGAAATTGCCCTTGAGTTTTTTTTAAATTATAATTTTGATTGATTTATAGCAAAACGCCATGGAAACAAATTCGGCGAGGATAGATTGATCAGGTATACATTTGTCTTTAAAAATATCGTATTTTCAGCCGTCCCTGTGAATTTAAAGATTGAGAACGTACTTTGGAATCCTTCATGCCTTCTCCATTCACATGGGGTTTGCGTGCAAATTCTCTTACATGTTGGAGCGTGCAGAGTGATCTCCTGGTAATCGATTCACTATTTCACGTCAATTTATTACGGGTTTGCGTTAATTTACTAGACTGATAATACTCAATTTGCAGTAAATTTATAATCGATTCAACAGAGTTTTGCCAACCAAAGAGAATAAAAAAAATGATTACAATGAAAAAAGAAATAAAAAAATGGCATTGTGCGTATCATACAGAATAGGAATATACGCTTCCCTTCTTTCGAATCTTTTTGGTTGTTAAATAGAAACTGTATTTCTTTTACAAAATACTATACACTTTATTTGATGAAATGGTGTGCATCTTCTGAAATTGCTAACCATAGAATAGTACTTATTTAAACATCATAAATTTAATTTTGATGCTTATTTACTACGCAAGGCAAGTTTGCTGACTACGCCAATTTATTAAATTTTAGAAAGGCATAGCTGAGCAAGTTGTGTCTCAACGAGTCGACTACATACCAAACCGACAACAGATTAAACCAATTCAGAAAAAAAAGGTTCGCGGTACAACCATGTGTGTTGGAGTAACTCCACGTTCCGTCAGAATGCCCTGGCCATCGTCAGGAGAAGAAAAGCGAATAATTTTTTTTCTTCTGAATTACAACTTCACCATGCAAACCTTCAAATCCTAGATTAAACCAAAAAAATAAAAAATTTAAATTTCAAGGATGAAAGTGTAACCCGACTCAGGTATTCTACAGCAGTCTCACCAACGAGAGCGACGATAGACCGAAATAATACATGTACTAGTTGCATTGTGTGTGTGTATGTGCAATTGGGTTTTTACAGACGTGTATTACTCAGATATGATTATTTACGTCTGGGACCGACCTTTAACGTCACCATCCGAAAGACGTGACTCAGTCTCGAACCTGGGTCAGTTGAATCAGTTTATAACTTCCACTGATAGCTGGATCAGTACCGTACATACGGCATTGAGCTGGATTACAGGCGCACGCCACAACGCCCAGTTAGTTGCATTGTCATAAATGGTGAAGAATAAGCCAGTTCGTAATTACCACGTGTTACAAATGACCCTGAAATGACCCCAATTTGTACGCGCGCGCATCTCTTTTATTGCATATCTTCCTGACCGGAACGGTCTCCAACGGTTCATGTACAACTCCATGTCATCAAGAAAACGGCAGCCCCCATGAAGTGTTAGCAGATGATACCGTGTGCTATAATGTCTTGATTTAAACCCTTTTCTGATACTTTATTTCTAACGTGATACAGGTCAATGATTAAGAATATATTACACCTTTGAACATAAGTACATTTATATTCTAGTGTTAATTCTCCTTTAAAGACTTTTAATTCTTGACTTTTAAAAGAATAAGGCTAATAAATTTACATTACACGTCTATAATCCCTATGATTTCCATAAAGCATATTAAATGAAATATTCTGACTTAATACAAAAATAAAGATTGCATTTCATTTTATTTTTAAATAACTTTTCTCGACATTCCCGTCAGATATCGAAGTGTATGCTCATTTAATATCAGGGAACATGTTTGCCCCATCACATAAATATTAATAGAAATTTCACAGCAAATAACTTTAACAAAAATACAAACATCTAGTCCTAGCCCCCTCCCCCCCCCCCCCCCCCCCCCCCCCCCCCCCTCCCAACTCTCTCCCTCTCCCCCTGGTGCAGTTGCAGGTGATTCCTATCTGTTTTGGGACATACATTAGTATTTGAAGGGACAATATCAAGATTATGCCCTTTAGTTACGGCTTTACCAAAAGCGATGTCAGAAAAAGAAGAAAAAATTAAAGAAAATAAAAATACAAAAATGTTGATTAAGACTATAACCTTTCCCTCTGGGCCGATCGACATGTACCACAATATATACGCGTGCTTTAATTCGGGACTGAGCACTCTTCGTATTTAAACTCTTTGCTCTTACATTTCAAGGAGCCCAACTTAGTCAGTTGCACTCGTTCAAAATTCTTTAAAGTAAAACTGTTTGGTAATTAACCATCGACTATTGGCTATATAAATGAAAATATAAATTACGATAACAATATTTTGTGTAGGTTATTGAAAAGAATCTTTCATTTTACAGCTTACAGTTGTAGAGGAAAAAACATTATTTCTTAAAAACACAAACATATTTTCTATCGTAAAAAGAGAGTTTTATGACGTAATAATTTTTTTTAAAGCGCTAATATTGTTTTACGAAATAAATTGTGATCAATTCACAGAGGAAAGTTATTGAATCGATCACTTCTTTCACGATTTTCAGAAAAATGGATTGGGCACAGTGTGGTGCTCAATTCCTATGGTAGATTTTCAAATTATATCAAATAGCACACATTATAAGCCTTCATTTTTGTGTAGCATAGAATATCCCCGCTCTCGCCGCACCCCACCCCTTTCTAACTCTCTATCTCTCTCCCATTCCGTATTTTGTAGCAATCTTATAGTTGCATGTCACACATTTTGTTCAAAATGATGGTGATATTTTTGTTTTACATTTTTTTCTTTCAGCACAGTTCTTTCTACACCGATATTCTGTAAAAATCCTCGGAAAAGCCAGTCTCTAAAATCACGCTTAAATTACGCCAGAATGTTTCTGATTAAGTAGGCATAATGCTAGATAATAAAAAGGGTCAAATTTTTTTTACAATTCATAATACCAATGTTTCTGGATTTCTTCTTTTTGTTTTTAGTATTTACAAGTTGAAATAGCTGGGGCCTGTAACATAAAGAGATACAATCGTAAGTCTATGGCAACCCATGTACTGAAGAGTTACAATTGATCGTAAGATTGTATCTCTTTATGTTACAGGCCCCATGAGAAACGTCCGCGAATAATATAAAAGATAATAACATGGGACGATCTATAAAAGTCATTAATGTACGTGTTGAAATAAGCGAGCTATAACTGAACCGGATATCTCTTAAAGTCTACGTCTATAACATGTTATTAATGAATTATCAACTTTCAAAATAGAATGAAATCATTAGCATTTACCTTCCGGTAGCTTCTCTACCACATTTCATAATAATAATCCGTTTTATATAGCGCCTAATACATCGATGATGTCTCTAAGCGCTTTCCCTGGTGAGTATTCCAGCAAGGGCATTACAGTGACGCTCTCATTGCTAAGCAAACGACATTAACTTTCGCATCCTACCGGGTACCCATTTAACACCTGGGTGGAGAGTGGCGCGCGAAGCGCGAAAGCTCCCATGTTTTAGGCGGAATGTTAGTCCAACGCCGTGGCTGCTTTTCAGTTATTTTAGCCGCAATACTGCGAATAAAAATAAAGAAAAGTATAGGCTTTGAGCCGCCGCGGGCGAAATTTTTTCCCCAAACAGGTTTACCTATTACAGTAAAATCCTGCCTCCTGATTGGTTCAAAGGTATACGCGTCATGAATATTCATGAGCTGAGCGACAAAGGCCTAGTTCATGTATTACGCATGCGCGTGGCTGAACGGAGCTCGATCGAGCGAGCACGATGCATGGAGCACGTACGCGAAAGCTGCTATAGGCCTCGCTAAGATCTAGGGGCCGTGATGTGTGGTTCATCTCAAAGTTGTTTAAATTCCTATATTATGAGCAATGGCGGCGACTACAACTCTGTGCAATCTTGATCGCTCTAAAGAGGAGAATACCGATATCTTCTTCAAGAATTATCAAAACCTTTATGTAAGTATTATAATTATTGTGAAATTGTAAATCGACCCATCCCACAGGCGAATCTCAGTACTACAGCTTGTAAATGATGCAGCAGTTTGGTTAGAAAGTGTTTATATTATAAATCCCATCGACATCCTATGATACTGTGGCTGTACATGCACAACGCGTACATTTTGTCACTAGACTAGCTAGCTAGTACTAGACTAGACCGATATTATATGTCTCTTCTCGTTGGGCTTCTCATCTAACGTCACGTTCTTGTAACATGGTCAGGCTATAGTATTGAGAAAATTCGCCTATGAGCTGGGACGATTTATAATTTCACAATACCGTGTGGCTCAAAAAAAAAAAACGTTACACTTTTGAAATGGTTGTCAAATTAAGTATATGTATATTTTCATGGGAAAATGTGGATTTGTATGGAAAGCTGAAAGACCCACCTTTCATATGATATGACAAAATTGAAAAAAATCATGCATCGATGAGCAGTACTCACTTAAGTTAGAGGTATGAAAATTTGCCTGCGCAAGATTTTCTTAATCAAAATGCCCAATTGCCCTTTTCAAAATTAAAAACCCATTTGAGATTGAAAATATAGAATAGATATGTCACTTTATTTTTAAACTGAAGATTTCCTTATATATTTCTGTTAAAAAGCGATATTCGCTTAATAGATATATCTTTTTCTCGTATGGGACAGAGCACATTAATTCAAATTTTATGGATGCTTCTTCCCTGAGCATCTATAGCGGCAAACTATGCATTCACCTGCTTTCGGATAATGGACTTGAAAAGTCAGAATGCATGCTGCATATATTATGTTCTGCTCTGTTTGGCAAACCCGGTATTTACCTTAAAGGGATACGCCACCGGGCGGCGTGGGGAAAGTCAGGATTTCGTAAGCCCCATTCACTGGTACACAAAGTTTGTGCGTCGAACGCGTCCGTTGGACTAAGTGGGATTACATTTCGACTGCACGAAGCCGACCGAATCTCGCACGAGAGCTCGAGCTCAGGCGGAGCGTGCATGTTTGTGCGGCGACCAGTCTATCAGAGGTTTGCGCCCCGCGGGGCAACGGCATGATCAGGTAACGATCACAGTGCGCTCTCGCGGCGTTAAAACGTCCACAATCTGCGGTTGAGTATCCCTTCAATCTTCGTTCATGCATAAATGTCTTATTCAATAATCAAAAACAGATATTAAGAAACAAAAGGATGTTATAATTGATCATGAATATCTCATATCACCCTTATTTTGTAGGCTATAAATTTTCATTCCTCTAACTTAAGTGAGCACTGCTTATCGATGCACGATTTTTTTTTTCATATCATATGAAAGGTGGGTCCTTTAGCTTTCCATACATATCAACATTTTCCCATCAAAATATATATGCCTAATTTGGCAACCATTTCAAAAGTGTAACTTTTTTTTTTAGCCACACGGTGTAATGTACATAAAGGTTTTGATAATTTTTTAAAGAAGAAATTGGTATTCTCTTCTTTCATGTCTTTGGAGCGATCAAGATTACACAGAGTTGTAGTCGCCGCCATTGCTCATAACATAACGTAAACACCTTTGAACCACACACATCACATGCTCCTGATCATAGGGCCTATACATTCGCGTCCACGAGCATGCGTAATACATGAACTAGGCCTTTGTAGCTCAGCACATGAATATTCATGATGCATATACCTTTGAACCAATCAGGAGGCAGGATTGTACTGTTACTGTAAAACTGTTTGGGAAAAAATATCGCCGCCGGCGGGGGGTGGCCGATTTTATCATATGTGGATCCGCCACTGGTTACCTAATGGATACACTGTGATTGATTGATAGACTGATTGAGAAAATGATTGAATACGTACAGTAGATGTAGATGTACATTAACTGGTTGATTCATTGATTTATCGAAAGATTGATTTACAGTGAGTGAATTATTTATTGATAGATCAGTTGACTGGTAATTGATTAATTTGGCATTCTTGTTCAAATGAATGGTTTGGAAAAGCTTTCATGAATAATTTGTTAAATTACAGTGTGTTCGATCGATTGATTTTGACAGATTTGCCCGAAAGTCTGGCTGGTTGACTGATTGATGGTTTGAGCATTTGATAAATTAATTGATCAATCATATTGATTGTTGATTAACTGATTACCTTATTGAAAGACTGGCTGAATGGTTGAATGAATGACTGATGCATCGATTGATTGATTAATTGATTTAATGACTTATTATCTGTCGTTTAATGTACAGTATTGATTGTTTGATTGTTGCTTGATTTATTAATTGATTTTTTATTGATTAATTGATTGAATGATCTGAAGATGTATTAATTTGGTACTTTTCTTCTTGACTGAATGTGGATTTGATGTCTGTGAATTGTGAATACTGTGCTTAAAAGATCTTGAAATAATTCCACATTATTCATTCTCAACCATGCATAAAGTAATGAAATCATTAAAATAGTGATAGAAAATTGACACAAAATTCCTAGACTATCATAATATCATCATCAATTTATGCAAAAGAGCAATTTGTTTGAATTATTCGGATTGCCTGGCTGGTTTAATTTTCCCTCTTCTTTCAATTTGGCGCAAGCCATTTTTCACACTCTGAACAAAAACAGACAGTGTTCGCCCAAGGGTGAACAAAAAAAAAATTTGTTAGTGTTACATGATAGATGAGACTATTGGGCATCTATCGACATGAAGAAAAAAAAAATCTAAATATCTTGAAATGTAAATTTGACAGATTTTTCAAACGTGCAGTGGCGGATCCAGGGGGGGGGGGGGGGGGCACAGCCGGCCCGTGCCCCCCCCCCCCCCTTTTGGAAGAGAAGTATGAATTTTTACCATAGACGATCCGCCATTTTCTCGATTGTGCCCCCCCCCCTTTTTGAGTGAAGACTTTTTTTTTTTTTTTTTTTGCTTGTCAGGGAATTATGGAGGGAAACTGCACCCCATAACCCCTTACTGAGCGATTTCTGAAGGTTTGGCGAATTTGTTTTTGTCCCTTCCCCCACCCCCCACTGAGCGACTTTTCGAGAATCTGGCGAGACCAAAAAAAATACGGGTCTACCTTTTCACAAACTTTCATTTTTGTGCCCCCTCTTTTACTCAATCCTGGATCCGCCCCTGCAAACGTGTAACGTATTTTTTTTTAAATTCGCAATATAATTGATAGCAAGAGAGTGTGGATGTGTGTACCGTTCAGTTGAACCATGTTACATTCAGATATGTGAACAGATAATGATAGGACTTAATGGCGCAGGTCACTCGGTTAATTTACAAGCTTTCGGCTCCTGGCCTTCTTCAAGTTTATTTGCTAACTCAAAGAGAATGAAACAAATAATAATAATAAACAACTTAAACAAAACTAAAGAAAAACTTAACTAACTTGCCAACTTTATGATAATTTTGTTTTTTTGTCTTTAATTTTGTTAAGTTGCTTATTATTATTATTTATTTCATTCTGTTTGGGAAATATCAAGTAATATCAATTTCCTTTGAAGCCTGTTCTTATATGAAAATTTATACTGTTTTAGGATACATGTATTATCATATTTGTAGTATGTGTTATATACGATGATTGTAAGTTGTACCATGATTGTAATTTGTTTCAAGAGAGAAAAGAATAAAAACTGATTATAATTTTAAAAAATGTCTTGATATCATCATATGGACTCGATAAAAGATTTTAAAAACACTCACTAGTATAATCGATTCATTTCAACTTGGGAGAAATTAAAACTTCGTGTCTGATTTTCTTATAGAAATACTATATATGACAAGTAATTGTCATATTTACAACTTAATTTAACTTGAAACCAAATGTAAATATATCTAAACATAATTATTAGCTGATAAGGAGTCGTGTGTATCTTTCATAAGTTACTAACTGTTTTAAAAAGTTATTTTTAAATTATATGGTGTTTAAAATATCCGCGGGGGTAATTTCCGCGGCCCACAAGCCTAGACCTATTTGTTAGTTCATTTTGGCGGGAGCCCACATTAATTGATTGGGTTCCTTATTAGAAAAGAGTACGATAAAGACATCATTATCCCAAGATACGTAATTTACGAGGAACGAAACTTCGGAGAAACGAAAATTTGGAATTAAAAGCTTTCGGGGAAAACGACATGTAACCTATAAGCGCATGTCTGTACGCCTTCCGGACATGAGTACATGCGCGTACTAGCTTTAATCCATGCATGGGTTTAAAAACGTCTTTCGTGAATGCGAGCCACGTTCAAAGTAGTTCAGATTGTAAACGAATTTATTTTGAGAGCAATCTCCCCAATACGCGACCAGGCGCATGCCTGACCCCTAATTTGTACGGGGTAGGAATATTGTGGTTTTCTCGCAGCGTTCCTCGCCCGTACGAATTTTGTTATTACGCCACACCCAAAGCTAGCAGCAGTTAGTGGGAGATCGCGTTATGGGGATAAGGCGCCAGACGGCCCCTGATACTGCTTTGTTAATGCTTTGGAGACAATACGTATTTACCACATTTTGTGGTTTGGCTCAGGCAGTTTGGAACGAAGACATTGAATTTGGGTTATGTCATTATAATGATCGATTTTATTACAAAAAACAAGTATTTCCCATGTCTTTACCCAAAAGTACAATGCAATAATTTATACAACAAAATTGAATGTATGAAATTATGTAGATATAATATCATATTACTCAAAGATAGAAAATCCTTTTTTTTCTTCAACTGATTTATCGAGCGTTTAAAAGAATTTCTTTAAGTTTTGATTCTACAAACTTTTTCACATGGTGTCGAATATTCCATATACATGTATACATAACAATATTTTGACTGAACCCAGATTGTTTCATCTGGGGTATTTTCATGTCATTCCTACATATATTGTGTGTTTAATTATTAAAATGAGTTATCATCAAGCATGCACTGTGAATATCTGGGGAGCGTTTTATCAAGCGTTTTGTCGGTGATTTTTACCGTCAACTGTTATAAGCTACTGAAATTCTTGCATCTGATTGTCGGAGAGCAAATTTGTCGGTGAATATCACGAACAAAACACTTGATGAAACACTCCCCAGATATTCACAGTGCGTGCTTTATGGCAAAGATGTTAAAGGGATACGCCACCGGGCGGCCGTGGGGAAAGTCAGGATTGCGTAAGCCCCATTCACTCGTACACAAAGTTTGTGCGTCGAACGCGTCCGTTGGACTAAGTGGGATGACATTTCGACTGCTCGAAGCCGACCGAATCTCGCACGAGAGCTCGAGCTCAGGCGAAGGGTGCATGTTTGTGCGGCGACCAGTTTATCCGAGGTTTGCGCCTCGCGGGGCAACGGCATGATCGGGTAACGATCACGGTGCCCTCTCTCGGCATTAAAACGTCCACAATCTGCCGGCTGAGTATCCCTTTAAAGAGGAAGTCAACCCTGATTACAAGTCGACAAGTGTTTGTCTTTTTGCATTGAAAATGTACACATGTATTACAGAAATCTTCGAGTTTGAGTATAAATTAACCGACATGTTTTAAAAGATACCATGATTTATTGAGACAATTTGTTGCATTTTCAAAATTTGAGTGGTTTATGTCATGCGATCCAAAAATTAACCATTTTAGCACCCATTTTATTCATAAGCCGTAGTATTTCAATACGGACCGAAGTGAAGTTAACGAAGGGCCGGAGAATTTCGATGCATAATATTGCCCTCTACGTCGAAAATGGCTTATTTGAGGTAGCGAGAATTTGACTTGTGACTAAAAAAGCGATATAATGTAAATATTGTAACTGTAAATGAAAAGATAAGTGGAGGAGTCTATTTTATAAACATTGCTCGTGCGATAGCCTATATACCCTTCTTTGGAATAAAGTTTAAAGAATAGTTACAGTCCTTAGATTAAATGAAAAAAAGAAAAAGAAACGAGCTAATTTTGAGCAATATCAGAAAGGATGGATAGTTCAAAACACATTTCTTGAACCTGCATTTCAGTAAAATGCAGTATAAATCCGTGGGATTATGCCTTTTTTTATAGAGACATCTTGCATCATTATTGATTTGAAGAATGATTATTGTTTCGCTAGTTTCAACTTGAAATTATTTTGAATGTGACTTACATGTCATTTGACATTATACATACATTATACATACATGTCATTTGACATTCAAGTTCAGTTAATAAACGAAGAAGCTTGACTGGGGAGGAATTTTTAATTTGTAAACAAATCTTTCGGCATATTACTCCCAGTGTTAAAGATCGTATGCTCGATCTGTAATGAAAAACACAAGTCAGAAAAAATTGGAACCAGCGGGATTCGAACCTGTCATCTACTGCTTGCCGGGCAGCGACTTAACCACCAGGCTATTCTGGTTCACGGCCAAGTCACGACGAACTAGAATCAAATACCCAAGATCCTCTTCTTTCTGACTCATTAATATTCAAACGGTCCGCCGTGGACAATGGTTAGTAAACGAAGAAGCTTGACTGGGGAGGAATTTTTAATTTGTAAACAAATCTTTCGGCATATTATAAGTTCAGTTAAGTTCAGATTTTTCATTGACATGAGAGAAGACATTCGTAAAAAAATCAATAATCAAATTAAAGGAAATTCAGTTGCCTGTCAAGCAGGTAGGTGAACGTTCATTATTTGTTCCAAGGTGCCAAAGTGAAATTAACGGGAATGAAAAAAAAACACCCTCGAAATTCACAGTCATAGTGCACAGAAAGTCAAAACAAAACATGATAAAAGTTTTCATGATTCATTGCTCATGAAAAGAAAATCAATCTTCAAATATAAAAATGGGCCAATGCGTAGAAAGAAGATTAAGGACAACGCATTTGGGGGGGGGGGGGGGCACACCATTGAACCCAACAATAATGTACCTTGGAAATGCAGTTTCCTTAATCCCATATACTACGTCACTGAGTAACCATATACTGCCATTACATTTTACTCAGCCTTCAATTTCATTCAAAAATAATACATTTTGGACATTTAATCGCCCTTGTGGCTACTCCATATCACATTTAAATATAAGCTAAAGAGAAGCCTCTTCGCTCTCTCTCCCCTCTCTCTCTCTCTTTTGGTGTGGAAATGAGAGAGAGAGATGGGGGGGGGGGGGGGGGAGCGAAAGCTCGATCATACAGTTTCAACCAAGTCTCTCACCCAAGGATATAGCCATCGTATAAGTTTGATCTTTGGTTTCCATTGTCATGTGGAAGGGCATTTACATTTTTGTTTAAATTTTGTACTATATATATATATATATATTCAGCTGGATCAAAGCGAATGCTTTGAATACATGTATACATTAGAATAAATTATTATTAACATTATTGTAAGGAAATAACATATACAACAGCTTTGGCAATTCTCGTGGAAATAAATACAAAGTGAAAGAAATGCGAGAATAACGTTGCGTAGCTCAATCAAAGTTCCCCAGAGCTGTCCTACCTATTTGAAATTTCCACGAGAATTGCCAAAGCTGTTGTATATGTTATTTCCTTACAATAATGTTAATAATAATTTATTCTAATGTATACATGTATTCAAAGCATTCGCTTGGATCCAGCTGAGGCACTAGCGGCTTGTCTTGTTCAAAAACTCATCTGCCCCCGACAAGGGGAATTAATTAATAAGGTTGAGGATTTGTCAATCTGTCGGTCAATTGAATCTGTTGTCGCCGAAACCACTAACCCGTCTCCGTGGTCTAGTGGTTAAGGCATTGGCGTTCTAAGCCAACGACCCGGGTTCGATTCCCGGCGGAGACATTTTTTCAGCCTTTGCAAAAATTTCAAAAAGGGAGGACAGCTCTGGGGAACTTTGATTGAGCTACGCAACGTTATTCTCGCATTTCTTTCACTTTGTATTTATTTCCACGAGAATTGCCAAAGCTGTTGTATATGTTATTTCCTTACAATAATATATATATATATATATATATATTGTACTATATATGGAAGAAAAACACTCATGCTTAAAATTTATATTTATCTTGCCGTAACAGAGTGAAAGATGGTAGTTTTACATTTAATTTGCTATATAATTCAATGAATTATTTCACACTCTTGTATGAAAAATCTGAACTTAGATAAGTGTTTACTTTCTTCATTTTTTGCGGCATGTGTGTGTGTGTGTGTGTGTGTGTATATATATATATATGTATATATATATGTATATATATATGTATATATATATGTATATATATATATATACACACACACACACACACATACACATACTATGACAATTATTGTCTTTAAAATTACTATCATGAATTATTATTATCATTATTATTATTATTGCTGTCATTTTTGTTCGCATTATTACCATCATCATCATTTTTTGAATTTCCATCACGGATAATTTTGTAAAAATAAGAAATGGATGAGTAAGTTGTTAAGAATGACAACTTATCATTTGACTTTTTTACCCTAAAAAGAACTATTTCATCCAGTAATGACTCGAAGCAAGCTATTATTTCTTTTTTGTTTTATTTTCATAAGTTTCTATTATTTCCTCTCATAAAGAAAATTGTTTATAATTTGAAACATTTCATTAAACAATATTACAAATCAATTTAAAAACAATACAAATAAACTTTCATGTAAAATTTTGTCAATCGAAATGCACATTTCAAGAAAAGTAAGAATGACATATTTAAGTTAACATTACATTACAAAATAATAATGAAGATAACAATTGTTATGTTCGTTTTTTTTTTTCATATAAAGAATCGCAAATAAAGTTTTACTGCTTTTAGTTTTCTTGTTAATAATATATTTGATGGAGTGATATTGATCGATTATATCATTGCGTAATCGATAATAATTCTTGTACTATCTCATTTAAAACAGGAAATAAGATTTTAAAAAGTGTTCCTAGCAAAAATGAAGATACAAAATTAACAAATATTTAAAAAGTTATAAAAAGGGTATTAAAAAGAAAAGTAATGTTAAATACAGGAAATATATTTTTAAAAAGATTCAATTTAAAAAAAATCTACACATTCAACCGCTTTTAATTATACAAATCTAATAGGTATATTTAATGTTGATCTAATAGTTCTCTAATTTACCAACACCGAAACTAACAATTTCGAAATATTTTGGCCGAACGCAAGTGACAGCGTTCGAACATAAGGAAGAACCAAATAAAAGCTTTTATTACATCAAGAATTGTCAACCCTGTTGTATAGTTGATTTCACCCCTTACCCCCTCCCCCTTCCGCAACCCCAGACCAATTTATGGTCGTTTCAATATTTCACCTTTTTCAAATGCATGCGTGTGCGCGCTGATACGTACATCCCCACGAATAAACTGTTTCCCACAAATTCGCCCTCCCTGAATGAGCACTCATTTTAAATTCAACCTGGCTCATAATAAATTTTTAAGGGTAACCTTTCGCTACATTTCCATTTTTGGGTCATAGAATAACATTATTTTTCACTAATTGTTGTCACTTGTTCATAGACAAATAGAGTACGTCATGAATCTCTAATTCCTCCTGTTTTATTTGATGTGTAAATCATGACAATCGACAAAATGTTAAATAGTCTATTCACTCATTTGGAAATTAGACGTTTCTGGGGGTTCCTGATCATTAGGTATTCAGAGAATAACCCAGTCAAGCATAACTGGAAATAAAATTAACATTTTTTCGGGGGTGGGGGACGTGCGGTTTTATTGATATTTAGTGTTCTCAAGTACACGTAAATTGCCTGTTCATTATGTGCATGCACGCTACAGAGATATACAGTATGTCCTAAGCTAGAAAAACTTGTAAATGTTCATGCACTTAGCTAAAAATACAGTGTTTAAACATAGACTGTTCATTCAGAAATTATTTGATATTAGGGAACAGATGTAAATAAGCTGGCCTCTGTCAAAATTGCTAATAAAACCTTATCTACTTTGATAGTCGATAATATGTGATTAGAAAAGATATATTAAAATTTTACAAATATTTCTAAAGGTTTATAAGGGGTTTATAAATACCCCACCCCCTCAAACCCACCCGGATTTTATATATTTGAATATTTCATTTAGTTAAATCCAATTTGTTTCGTGATCTTTGAAATTAAATGTTTGGTGAAGATGTTATAAATATCTTTTATATATTTTTTTTTCTCTGAGAAAACCTTCGTGGTTTAATTTCTCAAACGTTTTAATGAATGTTTTTAACAAAAAATACGACATAATACACATTCATATGGTACTTACATAGTTGGAGGACACACCTCTAAAAGCAAAAGCTTGAGGCGAGGGTGCCCTTAGTAACATAATACATAATATTACATAATAAATATATAAAAAGACTAACTACAAGAGAGAAATAAAAAGATAACATTCCTTAACCGCTGAGCTTAATTGGAGGGGAAAAAGAAAAAAAGAAAGAGAGAGAAAAAAAGGAGGGAGAAAGAGGGGAAATGGGGGAAGGTCGGAGGTTCATACGGTACATACATAGTTGGACGACACACCTCTTTCGACAAGTCGAAAACCGACGTTGTCACTGCGCAGATGCATTGCACAGTTTGACCCGAGGAGAAGGGGTCTATACGGCGCGCGCGCTTTTTTGTTTTGGCTATCGCTAGTATAGTGTTGCGTACGTAGCTAGTGTACTCTGTGGAAACACGTAGTACGTGACCAAAGCCGTTTCAAAACAGCTTTGCCTTTATCTCACTTTTTGTAACCTGTTTCTGAAAGCACAAATTTGCGACTTTCAAAAAGGCTTTCCGAACCCCATAATCAAAACAGCTTTGCGTTTATCATCTGTAAAAAAAATCACTGAAAGCCCTTTGGAAAACCTGTTTCAGCCGAAAGAAAGAGATGATAAACGCACCCATAGACTGTTCATTCAGATATTGTCTGATAGAAGGGACCAGAGGTAAATAATCTGGTCTCCGTCAAAATTTCTTGTATTATTACATAGTTTGAGTAATTGATAGTAGGCACTACGATTAGAAAACATATATACAAAATTTACAAATATTTTAAAGAGTTTATAAGGGGTTTATAAATACCCCACCCCTCAACCCTCCGGATTTTATATATTTGAATATTTCATTTAGTTAAATAAAATTTGTTTCGTGTTCCTTGAAATTAAATGTTTGGTGAGGATGTTATAAATAACTTTTATATTTTTTTTTCTCTGAGAAAACCAACGTGGTTTAATTTCTCAAAAGTTTTAATGAATCCAATTAAAGAATCGATTAGACTAATTTTGATATCATTATGGAGTCAATACAAGATTACTGAAATACAGAAAGAAAAATCTCAATCGATCATGGATGGAAACACAAGACTATTAATTGCTTTTTATGTTCGGTGTTTATACACCAAAAATGAAATGAAATGGAAAGAAGAAAGAAGAAAGAGGAGGAAAGTGTGATCGGGATCAGGAAGGTTCCTTTTTTGTGATGCTAAGGAAGTGTGCATAAGATTTTCCACTGCTTTTCAATTTGAAAGTCATTGCGTACATTATTATTTTAACAGAGCCTTGCGTCTTGAAGTTGTATTTAATGACAGTCAGTATACGAAGTTGAAAGCTAGTGTATAACATCCCAGAAAAACATTATAGAAACATCGCTTGATTAGGTGAAATATTAGGTTTAGAATATAGCTGCAGAATCATATGACCAAATATAAAGAGAAATGGTAGTGTGGAGTCGAAAAATGTTGCAAATACCCTACAGTTCCATATTATGTTCTCTCTTTATCAGTCCTTGACCAATGAAAGCTTGTGTAGTCAGGGGAGAGTTTCAAAAAGATGACAAAGTTTCTTTCTTGGATTTTGTTTATTTGTTTCACAATTTGGGGTTTCAACAGGTGGACGGTTGGTTCTTGGCTAGCTGGTTTTATGTAGGTATTATTAGGTATATTTTGATATACCTCATGCTGGGTGCTAGTGAGGAATATAAGAACGTTTTATTTTACTGTTAATGTACTTGCTCAACGTGAAAGGAATTTGGGAAAGAGATAAAAGGGAACGAATCTTTTCGTGGTGTAAAGAAAAAAAAGCGGTTTTTTGTGATTTTAAAGGAAAGATTAATTTTAATACTAGGTATATATAGGACAGATGGAGAAAGGAAAGTTCCAGTTATTTCAGCCATGGGTCTAATCACAGTAAAGGAGTATTCGCCTACAATCTGATTCTTATCGGACCCAGGTTCGAATGTCAGTCACGTTTTTCGGATGGTGACGTTAAAGGTCGGTTCCAGCCGTATAAATAATCGTATTTGATTGATTCACGTCTATCAAAACTGAATTTTAAAAGAACTTTTAAAAAAGAATATGTCATCTTTTTTTTAACTTCAGTTTTTGTCAGGATCATTTTTTCCTTCTTATAAAATTAAAGAATAATTAGTATCAACTACTTTTTTTTCTTTTTTTTTTGGTAATATGTTCTAAATGTGTACGTAGGCCTACATTTATTCAATTCAATTAATTTTCAAAACATTTATTTCCAACTTTTGAATATAAGTGTACAAAGTAATAATGTTTTTAACAAAAAATGCGACATACTACACATTCATATTGTACATACATAGTTGGAGGACACACCTCTAAAAGCAAAAGCGTGAGGCGAGGGTGCCCTTAGTAACATAATACATAATATTACATAATAAATATATAAAAAGACAATAACTACATGCAAAAAAGAGGGGGGGGGAAGATTACATTCCTTAACTGCTGACTTTGAATGGAGGGAAAAAAGAAAAAAAGGAAAGAGAGAGAAAAAAAAAAGAGGGAAAAGGGGGAAGGATGGAGGTGCAATATAAAATGAGTACGGATAAGAGATGTATTCACAAAGAAGCAGAGAGGTAGAGAATAGACCCAATGGAGGGTAAGGAAGAATCTTAAACCATATTATTTGTAAGATGAAGTGAAATGTTTTTTTATCCTTCTTGAGAAGCTGGCAAGAGATGCGGAGTATTTTATTGTGTTAGGGATAGCGTTCCACAGCTTAGGTCCCGAGTACCGGATGTTATGTTGGAATAATAAGGTTCTGTGCTTGGGTAGATGGATGTGATTTGCGTGTCTGGTTTCGTATTTATGAATAGTAGAATTTAATTGAAAGAGGTTACAAAATTCGTTAGGAAATAAAGTGTTTCTACATCTGTACATAAAAATGCTTGGTTAATATTTATTTATATCGGTAAACTTTAATATGTTAAATCGTTTGAAAAAATGGTCGACGTGATACCGGGGGCAGTACCTGTAGTTAAACGAATTATTTTCTTTTGTAGGTTGATTAATTTGTGTAATTTGGATATTGTAGAGTTCCCCCAGGCTAGGTTGAAATATGATAGATATGGTAGGATAAGAGAATTGTAAAGCATACGGAGGATGTTGTTTGGTAAAATGTGCCGCAGTCTGCCAATGTTTTTAGAGATTTTGCTTTCTGTTTCAAGGATATGTTTCTTCCAAGACATAGAACTATCAATGTGTACACCTAGAAAATTTGTGTTTTCAACTCCAGGTAGTAATACGTTGTCGAGATATATGGAAATGCTGTCTAAATCAGTGTTTTTATTGTTGTGAAAGATCATATAGTTACATTTTTTTAAATTGACAGACAATTTGTTGGCCTTAAACCACTCGCATACAAAGGTTAGCTGTTGATTAACATTACTGCATAGTGAGGTAAGATTAGATCCGCTAAATAAAATATTCATGTCGTCGGCATAAAGAACAAACGTTTTTATTGATATTTAGTGTGCAATTCTCAAGTACACGTAAATTGCCTGCTCATTATGTGCATGCACGCTACAGAGATATACAGTATGCCCTAAGCTGGAAAGCCTTGTAAATGTTCATGCACCTAGCTATAAAAAACAGTGTATATACATAGACTGTTCATTCAGAAATTGTTCGATATAATTATTGTGTGTGTCTGTGTGTGTAATTGGGCTTTTACGGCCGTGTATCAATTTTCAAGTTCAATTAAGTTCAGATTTTTCATAGACATGATACAAGACATTCGTAAAAATCAATAATCAAATTAAAGGAAATTCAGTTGCCTGTCAAGCAGGTAGGTGAACACAAAGTGAAACTTACGCATGAATGAACACGTTCATTATTTGTTCCAAGGTGCCAAAGTGAAATTAACTAGAATGAAAAAAAAAACACCTCGAAATTCACAGTCATAGTGCACAGAAAGTCAAACCAAAGCATGATAAAAGTTTTCATGATTCATTGCTCATGAAAAGAAAATCAATCTTCAAATCTAAAAATAGGCCAAGGCGATACCGATATTTTTTAGGGCAGGAATTTCTGCATTTATTGTCAAATCAAAATAATAACAAATTTACAAACAATTATAATAATAAATATACAACATAATTGTTCCAAGAAAAATGTGACAATTAAATAAGAATCACAATAGAATAAAGACATGATTATAAATCGAAATGAACAAGTAGAAAGAACAAAAATGCAGGGGCCAGCTATCTTAAGCAAAATGCTTGAATGAATAGCAGCCAGTGGAAAGGGCTACATGGAAACCATACTTAATATAAATGTCTATATCATAAAAGCGATGTCACTAACTGGAAAAAAAAAAAAATATTTACTACAAAGAAAAAGGGGGAAGGGAAGGGATTAAAGTGAAGTGTGTGCAAGTGGGTGCACGTGTAGGTGAGAAGTTTACGAATAAGTGGATAGCAAATACTTCTTTAACGAAGCTTTAAAAGAAAAAAGAGATACGGCGTGTTTAATATCATGAGGTAAATTGTTCCAAACATCTGGACCGTGATGTCTTATCGTTTTTTGGGCTATTATTAATTTTGGATTTGTTAGATGAAGATCTGATGAATGTCGTGTCGGGTAGGAATGGACATCTCTGTTGTAGATAAAAATATTATGAAAGGATATTGGTGTAGCGTTGGTGGAAAATTTATACATAAATATAGCAGTTTGGTAGGTGTGAATATCGTTAATTTTCAATGTTTTAAACTTATGAAATATAGGATCGGTGTGGGCTAAGTAATGAGAATGAGAACAGATACGGAGTGCTTTCTTTTGAAGACGCAACATAGTGTCTATATTAATTTTGTTACTATTTCCCCATACTATGTTACAGTACGATATATGTGACAAAATAAATGAGTTGTAAAGCATCAATAGCGATCTTTGAGAAAGATAATATTTGAATTTATATAAAATACCTATGCCTCTTGCTACCAACATGCTAATGTTACGAACGTGACTATTCCAAGTTACATTTGAGTCGATCAATATACCTAAAAATTTTGTTTCATGTTTTTCGGTAACGGGCATGTCATCAATAAAAATATTATTACGAAATACATGTGTAGAATTAATGTGTTTAAAGTACATGAAGTTTGTTTTGTTTATATTGAGGGAGAGTTTATTGGATTTAAACCACAATGATAATTTCTTTAGTTCTAGATTCAGAGTTGTAACAAGCATATTTAAATTTTGGTGTGAATAAAATATGTTAGTATCATCTGCAAATAAAACGTATGTTAGTAAAGGTGATGCATTGACAATATCATTCATATATATTAAAAACAGCAAGGGCCCTAAGATTGAGCCCTGTGGTACTCCACATTTCACAGTACATATATTAGATGATTTGGATTTGAAATTAACATATTGACGTCTATTATCTAAGTAGTCCTTAAACCAGGAAAGTACGATCCCTCTGATGCCATATGTCTTTAATTTACATAATAATATAGCATGATCCATTGTATCGAATGCCTTCGATAAATCCATAAAAACCCCAACAGTGTGCTCCTTTTTTGAAAATGAATCGGTTATTTTGTCGTAAAGTTGTAAGATTGCGTAGTCAGTCGAATGATTTTTTCTGAAGCCATATTGGTTGGGAATTAATAATTTATTCATATCCAAAAAAGAGTATAAACGTTTGTAAACAATTTTTTCAAGTATTTTAGAAAAGGTTGGTAACAACGAGATTGGGCGATAATTTGCGATACGGCATGGGTCATCTTTTTTAAATATTGGAATTATTTTGGCAAGTTTTAGTGAATTAGGAAAAATTCCCTGGGAAAGAGATAGATTGAAAATATGTGCCAGCGGGGAAGCCAGAAAATGAATAATTTGTTTTAATAGATATACACTTATTCCATCATGGCCACTAGATTTTGAAGGACTTAGAGATCGAACAATTTCTAAAATTTCATGAACATTCGTTGGATTAAAAAATAATGAGTGTTCGGTATGATTATTTAGATATTGTGAAAAATCATTATCATTAGTAACAATCTTTGAGGCCAATTTAGGGCCTACATTAGTAAAATATGTATTAAATGCTTCAGCAATAAGACCATTGTCTTTAATGGAATTTCCATTCTCTAAAAATTCAACATTTTGTATATTTTCTCTTTTTTTACCTAACATTTCATTAATTGTATGCCATAATGTTTTGTTATTGTCTTTATTGCTTTCAATTTTGTCAGAGAAATACGATTTTCGTGCTAAACGGATAACAGAAGTTAACCTATTGCGGTATTTTTTATATTTGTTTTGATGTGCCAAAGTAGGTGATTTAAGTGATATTTTATATAATCTATTACGAGTAAATATTGATTTTATGATTCCTTGAGTGATCCACGGTTGTTTATTCTTCTTTTTGCTGGAAGTTATTCTTGTTAGAGGCACATTTTTATCATAATAATAAAGAAGTTTGTTTATAAATATTTCGTATGAACTATTGACATTTGTCTCATGAAGAACACCTTGCCAACTTTCTGTACTCAAATCTGTTTTTAGGGACTCTATGTTGCGTTTGGTTTCTTTTCGTCGAGTAATGTGTTCTTTATTTGAATGTTGATGTAAGCGTTTATTATCTGAACATATCGTGAAAATTGGTAGATGGTCTGAAATATCGTAATATATTATTCCATTACTATCTCTACTCAGCACGTTTGAGAAGATGTTGTCAATTATTGTGTGTGTTGTATTTGTAATCCTCGTAGGTTTGTCAATAAGAGGTTTGAAAGAAAATGATGATAATAAATTAGTAAAATGTTGCCCAAGGGCAGTGTAAGGCAAAGAGAGATCTATATTAAAATCACCCATGAGGTAAATGTCTTTGTTTTCTCGAGATACGGTTTCAAGACATGATTCTAATTTATCTAAAAATATATCAGCTATGTTGTTAGGTGGTCTATAAATTACACCGACTATTTTATTTTTATAGTTATCGTTAATAATTTCTATGAATAGGGTTTCTATGCCGTTGATTATAATATCATGCCTCACTTTATAATGCAGATTATTGTGAATATAAAACGCAACACCGCCTCCCTTACCATTTTTGCGATCTATATGTTTAAACGTGTAATTCTCAATATCAAATATGGGAGGGGTCGTTGAGTGTAGCCATGTCTCTGTCAAAGCTATTATAGAAAAAGGAAATGAATTTAATATGGATAAAAATTCATTGAAAGTATCAAAGTTCTTTTGCAAACTTCGGATATTTATATGTATTACGCTGAAAATTTTTCGTTTACCATTTTGGTTTGTTGAATTAAAAGTAGAAATGAATTCTTTTGCAGTATAGTATTTGCTCTGGGAATTAAATAGTTCATCATTTTGGAGTGCTTGGTGCGTGCAAGTGCAGAGAGGTGCATGTAGTGATGTGTCGAATTGTGTGTGTGTGTACATGTTCGCGTATGTGTGACAATCAGACAGACTCGGGGCTGGTGGCAATTAACACTATTCTTCTTTTTATTTCTATTTTAATGGGGGAAAAAAAGTAAAAAGTAAAAAGTAAAAAAAGTAAAAATACATTTTGCAAATAGCTATAGATTTGATGGCGGGAAATAGCTCTAAATTACATTGTTGATAATTCTATGTAGTCAGATTTAAATTATACTTTAGTACTGGTAGGCCTATAATTAGCTCTACATTAAATAATAACGGTGACGGAAAGGGAAAAGTCGCCTCATAACATAGCCTCATAACATAATCACCAATTCGGGAGATTCCATAATAAAAACGCGTGGCGGGTGGCCCGACGAGGCTGATTGAAAGACATCCCATTACAAGTATGTTTCAGCCAGATGATGAACCCGAGTCGTCGAGCCATCCGCCACCAATCTGACAGGAAGGAAGGTTTGGGAGAGAGAAGAGACAACACAAAAACAAAGAGGGAGAGAGTGAGAACGAGAGAGAGAGAGCGGGGGTATATTTAGTACAATGGTAACTGAATTCATTTAAATGCCGGTGTAGTTATCTATAGTTATTTTCGAATGTTGGCCAACAGGCTGAATTGTGAGTCCCATTGAATTGGAGACACTTTGTTATTTAAAAAATGCATTGTTTAACAATAATTAGAATGTAAAAATGAATGACTAATGAATTCTTAAAAGGGTGTTAGGGACAGGCGTATAAATCTAGACTACCACAATTCAGACTGTATAATAGGTTAAATTGAGAATAACAGGAATGTTAAGCCCTGCAGATGTTTCCTTTCTCAGTATCAAATGATTCGATACAATATGCACTACAATTACGTCTGAAGAGGGTAAGTAAAACTAACCCGACATAAAATAACCTTCGTAATGCAAAGTGATAATTAACAGTAGCATTTGTGTATATTCGTAAACATAATTATATTACAGCAATACATTTAAAGAACAAGAGTTGAAAAACATAGAAAATCTAACATTGAGCTTGGGTTGACATGGATTTAAAAAAAAAAAAAAAAAAAAAATTGTAGTAATAAATACGGGGTTAAATAATTTATATTTTGAAAGGAAATGTGCAATAAATCTGGGTCTCTCAGCTAGGGAAAACCTTGCAAAAATTGATTTCAATTTTTTATTTAATACAAAATGAAAATAGAGCTTTACTTTGAAACAGCAACACTATTCTCAGCAACTGTCCTGTCCTTATCCTGAGCTTAGAGGGCGGTTCACTGATTTGGCAATAGGAGTGCGTTTGCATCCTATCGCAGACTAAACCTTACATAAAATAACCTTCCTAGCAAAGTAATAATTAGCAGTAGCATTTAGGTATATTCATAAGCGTATATATTAGAGCAACAAATTTAAAGAACAAGAGTAGAAAAACATAGAAAATATAACATTGAGCTGGGTTGACATAAATGAAAAAGAATTGTACTAATAGATACGGGGTTAAATAAATGTATCTATTTAGAAAGGGGATGTGCAATAAGTCTGGGCCTCTCATGCAGCTAGGGAAACCTTGCAAAAATTAATTTCAATTTGTTAATTAATAAAAATGAAAATAAGGCTTTACTTTGAAACAACAATATAATGTTTACAACTATTCTCAGCAACTGTCCTGTCCTGGTCCTGAGCTTAGAGGGCGGTTCACTGATTTGGCAATAAGGGTGCGTTTGCATTCTATCGCAGACTAAACCTAAAATAACCTTCGTAGTGCAAAGTAACAATTAGCAGTAGCATTTAGGTATATTCATAAGCATAATGATATTAAAGCAATGCATTTAAAGAACAAGAGTAGAACAGAGAAAATATAACATTGACCTTGGTTTGACATAAATGAAAAAGAAATTGTACTATTGAATAAATACGGGGTTAAATAATGCATCATATTTAGAAAGGGGATGTGCAATAAATCTGGGCCTCTCATGCAGCTAGGGAAACCTTGCAAAATTTGATTACAATTTGTTATTTGATAAAAATGAAAATAAGGCTTTACTTTGAAACAACTTAATGTTTACAAATATTCTCAGCAACTGTCCTGTCCTGGTCCTGAGCTTAGAGGGCGGTTCACTGATTTGGCAATAAGGGTGCGTTTGCATCCTATCGCAGACTAAACCCTACATAAAATAACCTTCGTAATGCAAAGTAACAATTAGCAGTAGCATTTAGGTATATTCATAAGCATAATGATATTAAAGCAATGCATTTAAAGAACAAGAGTAGAACAGAGAAAATATAACATTGACCTTGGTTTGACATAAATGAAAAAGAAATTGTACTATTGAATAAATACGGGGTTAAATAATGCATCATATTTAGAAAGGGGATGTGCAATAAATCTGGGCCTCTCATGCAGCTATATAGGGAAACCTTACAAAATTTGATTTCAATTTGTTATTTGATAAAAATGAAAATAAGGCTTTACTTTGAAACAACAATATAATGTTTACAACTATTCTCAGCAACTGTCCTGTCCTGGTCCTGAGCTTAGAGGGCGGTTCACTGATTTGGCAATAAGGGTGCGTTTGCATCCTATCGCAGACTAAACCTAAAATAACCTTCGTAGTGCAAAGTAACAATTAGCAGTAGCATTTAGGTATATTCATAAGCATAATGATATTAAAGCAATGCATTTAAAGAACAAGAGTAGAACAGAGAAAATATAACATTGACCTTGGTTTGACATAAATGAAAAAGAAATTGTACTATTGAATAAATACGGGGTTAAATAATGCATCATATTTAGAAAGGGGATGTGCAATAAATCTGGGCCTCTCATGCAGCTAGGGAAACCTTGCAAAATTTGATTACAATTTGTTATTTGATAAAAATGAAAATAAGGCTTTACTTTGAAACAACTTAATGTTTACAAATATTCTCAGCAACTGTCCTGTCCTGGTCCTGAGCTTAGAGGGCGGTTCACTGATTTGGCAATAAGGGTGCGTTTGCATCCTATCGCAGACTAAACCCTACATAAAATAACCTTCGTAATGCAAAGTAACAATTAGCAGTAGCATTTAGGTATATTCATAAGCATAATGATATTAAAGCAATGCATTTAAAGAACAAGAGTAGAACAGAGAAAATATAACATTGACCTTGGTTTGACATAAATGAAAAAGAAATTGTACTATTGAATAAATACGGGGTTAAATAATGCATCATATTTAGAAAGGGGATGTGCAATAAATCTGGGCCTCTCATGCAGCTATATAGGGAAACCTTACAAAATTTGATTTCAATTTGTTATTTGATAAAAATGAAAATAAGGCTTTACTTTGAAACAACTTAATGTTTACAAATATTCTCAGCAACTGTCCTGTCCTGGTCCTGAGCTTAGAGGGCGGTTCACTGATTTGGCAATAAGGGTGCGTTTGCATCCTATCGCAGACTAAACCCTACATAAAATAACCTTCGTAATGCAAAGTAACAATTAGCAGTAGCATTTAGGTATATTCATAAGCATAATGATATTAAAGCAATGCATTTAAAGAACAAGAGTAGAACAGAGAAAATATAACATTGACCTTGGTTTGACATAAATGAAAAAGAAATTGTACTATTGAATAAATACGGGGTTAAATAATGCATCATATTTAGAAAGGGGAAGTGCAATAAATCTGGGCCTCTCATGCAGCTAGGGAAACCTTGCAAAATTTGATTTCAATTTGTTATTTGATAAAAATGAAAGTAAGGCTTTACTTTGAAACAACTTAATGTTTACACATATTCTCAGAGCAACTGTCCTGTCCTGGTCCTGAGCTTAGAGGGCGGTTCACTGATCTGGCGATAAGAGTGCTTTTGCATCCTATCGCAGACTAATCCTACATGAAATAACCTTGGTAATGCAAAGTAATAATTAGTGCTCAGTAGCATTTAGGCATATTTATAAGCATAATTATATTAAAGCAATTAAAGCAATACATTTGAAGAACAAGAGTAAAAAAAAACATAGAAAATATAACATTGAGTTTGGGTTGACATGAATGAAAAAGAAATTGTACTAATAAATACGGGATTAAATATTGTATATTTTAAGAGGGAATGTGCAATAAATCTGGGCCACTCAGGACTAACGGGCAAAAAATGACCAGAAATCATTTATTTAATCAGATATTTTCGTTCTATATGCCTCCCCCCCCCCCCCCCCCCCATCCTCCCACCAGTATCTAACATCGGTGTGCGTTTTTATATGATATGAATACTGCGACGGACACTAATAATAACCCTATAAAATAGTCGCTCTTAGACAATTATTACTCATTTAGGTATCAGACGAAATTTGAGAGCGACGTAGTGTATACTATGATGAATTAGGCCTATTCATAAGTACTTGTATATGTATAACATCGAACGATCATTCTGTGAAATAAGCAAATCCATCACATTTTATGACACGTGTACGACAATTATTTGAATATCCTAACAATGCGCATCGATCGTGTAACACTGGCAATGGCGTCAGCACCATTTTTAACGAAGGGAAAAAATTGTTTAAAACTATTTAGTTATTAGTCTAGAATATCGTTAAATTACACGAGTAGTCCGGTAATTCTAAAAGAAATAATTATTTGATCTAGAGTGCGGTAAGAAACTTCACAGAAATGGATAGTGTTGACAAGAACAGTAAGTTTAGATATGATTTATCTCGAGTTTCTCACTTACAGCAGAAAATGCTACGGTAGCTAATGCAGCTAGACGCCGGATCAGACGGCGTAGCGCATACAGGGCAAACAGCCAAATTTCAGGCATTGGCTCAGATTAGCCATGAAGTTTCTTGACTTTTGTATTGTAAATATTGATTTAAATCTCATCCTAATAAATGATGTGGATTCTCTGGTTTATTAACTACGGAATATCTAACGTAATTTTTATCAAATCTTTAAAAGAAAATTAGGTAGGAATTTGTATTCACTCCTTCAGCCCAATTAAAAAGCAAAAGTAGTTCCTTTCCGTGTGCTCTAGATCGAACGTTAGACCAAATGCTGGCCTAGATCTAATTTCAGGCCTATATGAACATAATACCTCTTAACACCTATGAAACTACACTTCGAATGACGCCTACTGTCTTTATTTGTCATGACTAATCAGCAAAATTTTCCATAGCTAGCAACACCAACACCAACACCGACCGTGAAATCGCTATTTCTTAATCCCTAGCGGTATAGTGTTAGTGAATGGAAATTTGTACATGAAATTAATCACCGGCGGCCGAGCTCGGTTCAGCAGACGATTATTAACAACAAATAAACACCGGCAGCCGGAACTACGTCAAAAAAACAGAGGTCAACACCTAACACCGACTGATTTTTTTCTCATTTCATAGTCGGCGTTAGATCACGATTTCGCAGCAAAATATACACCAAACACCAACACCGATGGTGAAATCACCCAGTGTCCTTAATCCCATATACTACGTCACTGAGTAACCATATACTGTCATTACATTTTACTCAGCCTTCAATTTCATTAAAAAATAATACATTTTGGACATTTAATCGCCCTTGTGGCTACTCCATATCACATTTAAATATAGGCTAAACAGAAGCCTCTTCTCTCTCTCTCTCTTTTGGTGTGGAAATGAGACAGAGATAGGGGGGGGGGGGAGCGAAAGCTCGATCATACAGTTTCAACCAAGTCTCACTCAAGGATATAACCATCGTATAAGTTTGATTTTTTGTTGCCTTTGTTATGTGGAAGGGCATTTATTATTTTTTTGTACTATATATATATATATATATATATATAATTGTGAAAGAATTGAGAGAATAATGGTTGCGTAGCTTAAATCAAAGTTCCCCAGAGCTGTCCTCCCCTAATATATATATATATACATGTACACACACACACATAGTACATACATGTACACACATACACACACACACACACATATACATCCTATGACAATTATTGTATAGGACTTGAAGGTTTGCATGGTGAAGTTGTAATTCAGAAAAAAGGTTTGCGGTACATCTCACATGGTTGTACCGCAAACCTTTTTTCTGAATGACAATTATTGTCTTTAAAATTACTATCATGAATTATTATTATCATTATTATTATTATTGCTGTCATTATTGTTGTCATTATTACCACCATCATCATTTTTTGAATTTTCATCACGGATACTTAGAAATTTTGTAAAAATAAGAAATGGATGAGGAAGTTGTTAAGAATGAAAACTTATCATTTGACTTTTGTACCATAAAAAGAACTATTTCATCCAGTAGTGACTCGAAGCAAGCTATTATTTCTTTTTTGTTTTATTTTCATAAGTTTTTATTATTTCCTCTCATAAAGAAAATTGTTTATAATTTGAAACATTTCATTAAACAATATTACAAATAATCAATTTAAAAACAATACAAATAAACTTTCATGTAAAGTTTTGTCAATCGAAATGCACATTTCAAGAAAAGTAAGATTGACATACTTAAGTTAACATTACATTACAAAATAATAATGAAGATAACAATTGTTATGTTCGTTTTTTCATATAAAAAAATCGCAAATAAAGTTTTACTGCTTTCAGTTTTCTTGTTAATAATATATTTGATGGAGTGATGTTGATCGATTATATCATTGCCTAATCGATAATAATTCTTGTACTGTTTCATTTAAAACAGGAAAAAGGATTTTAAAAAATGTTCCTAGCAAAAATGAAGATACAAAATGAACAAATATTTAAAAAGTTATAAAAAAGGTATTAAAAAGAAAATTAATGTTAAATACAGGAAATATATTTTTAAAAAGATTCAATTAAAAAAACCCCGCACATTCAACCGCTTTTAATTATACAAATCTAGTATTTATTTTTAATGTTGATCTAATAGTTAACTAATTTACAAAAACCGAAACCAAAATTTCGAAATATTTTGGCCGAACGCAAGTGACAGCGTTCGAACATAAGGAAGAACCAAAGAAAAGCTTTTATTAGATCAAGAATTGTCAACCCAGTTGTATAGTGGATTTCACCCCCTTCCACAACCCCAGACCAATTTATGGTCGTTTCAATATTTCACCTTTTTCAATATACGTACATCCCCACGAGTAAACGTGTTTCCCACAAATTCGCCCTCCCTGAATGAGCACTCATGTCAAATTCAACCTGGCTCATAATAAATTTATAATAAATGTTTAAGGGTAACCTTTCGCTACATCTCCTTTTTTGGGTCATAGAATAACATTATTTTTCACCAATGTTGTCACTTGTTCATAGACAAATAGAGTACGTCATGAATCTCTAATTCCTCCTGTTTTATTTGATGTGTAAATCATGACAATCGACAAAATGTTAAATAGTCTATTCAATCATTTGGAAATTAGACGTTTCTGGGGGGGGGGGGGGGGTTCCTGATCATTACGTATTCAGAGAATAACCCAGTCAAGCATAACTGGAAAGAAAATTAACATTTTTTCGGGGGTGGGGGACGTGCGGTTTTATTGATATTTAGTGTGCA
This sequence comes from Heliocidaris erythrogramma, assembly GCA_025617745.1. NCBI lineage: Eukaryota > Metazoa > Echinodermata > Echinoidea > Camarodonta > Echinometridae > Heliocidaris > Heliocidaris erythrogramma. The sequence goes on from CM046862.1 coordinate 55,248,181, forward strand.
ATTCTCAAGTACACGTAAATTGCCTGCTCATTATGTCCATGCACGCTACAGAGACATACAGTATGTCCTAAGCTGGAAAAACTTGTAAATGTTCATGCACTTCGCTAAAAATACAGTGTTAAAATATTGATGACAGTCAGTATACGTACTTGAAAGTTAGTGTATAACATCCCAGAAAAACATCATAGAAAGATCGCTTGATTAGGGGAAATATTAGGTTTAGGATATAGCTGCAGAATCATATGACCAAATATATAGAGAAATGGTAGTGTGGAGGCGAAGAGTGTTGCAACTACACTACAGTTCCATATTTTCTCTCTTTATCAGTCCTTGACCAATGAAAGCTTGTGTAGTCAGGGGTGAGTTTCAAAAAGATACAAAAAGAGAAAAAAAGATAACATTCCTTAACCGCTGAGCTTAATTGGAGGGAAACAAGAAAAAAGGAAAGAGAGAGAGAGAAAAAAAAAAGAGGGAGAAAGAGGGAAAATTGGGGAAGGATGGAGGTGCAACATACAATGAGTACGGAGAAGAGATGTATTCACAAAGAAGAAGAGAGGGAGAGAATAGACCCAATGGAGGGTAAGGAAGAATCTTAAACCATATTATTTGTAAGATGAAGTGAAATGTTTTTTTTATCTTTCTTGAGAAGCTGGCAAGAGATGCGGAGTATTTTATTGTGTCAGGGGATAGCGTTCCACAGCTTAGGTCCCGAGTACCGGATGTTATGTTGGAATAATAAGGTTCTGTGTTTGGGTAGATGGATGTGATTTGCGTGTCTGGTTTCGTATTTATGAATAGTAGAAAGAGTTTACAAAATTCGTCAGGAAATAACTTGTTTGTTCATCTGTACATAAAAATGATTTGTTGATGTTTATTTATATCGGTAAATGTTAGTATGTTAAAGGTCCCCAGAAATCCAAATGCAAGTTAATTTCTCTTGATGTGCGGGCATGCATACAACTTATATTTTGTTATTAAAACATTTAAAGATGTTTCATAGACATTAAAATATTTTTTGAAATATTTTTTCCCAACCTCTTAAGCTCCACCCTAAAAAAAGCTCCAGATCTTATTCCTGTGATGACATCATCTGTCAATCATTAGTCAGCCATATTAACATTCTACAATACAGAGAGGAATGTAACTTCCCCCAACTTAGCACATGCTCACAATAGAATTGCATGCTTTCAAACAATACCTCCTCATTACCCTTCTTTTTGTGGTGATGCTACAGCATGTCTGGCATAGCAACTCCTGTGTAGGCATTGTATGGTATATTAGAACAGATGGTTATCTCTGGCAAAGCTACATACCACTTTCTCTCCTTAGCTCACTAATGATTGACAGATGATGTCATCTCAGGAATAAGATCTGGAACTGTTTTTGGGGTGGAGCTTAAGAGGTTGGAAAAAAATATTTCAAAAAATATTCAAAAATCTACGAAACATATTTAGATGTTTTAATAACAAAATATGAGTTGTACGCATCCCCGCACACCAACAGAAATCAACTTGCATTTGGATTTCTGGGGACCTTTAAATTGTTTGAACAAATAATTGACGTGACACCGGGGGCAGTACCTATAGTGATACGAATTATTTTCTTTTGTAGGGTGATTAATTTGTGTAATTTGGATATTGTAGAGTTCCCCCAGGCAAGGTGGCAATTTGATAGATATGGTAGGATAAGAGAATTGTAAAGTATACGGAGGATGTTGTTTGGTAAAATGTGCCGCAGTCTAGCAATAATGCCAATGTTTTTAGAGACTTTGCTTTCTGTTTCAAGGATATGTTTCTTCCAGGACATGGAACTATCAATGTGTACACCTAGAAATTTTGTGTTTTCAACTCCAGGTAGTAGTACATTGTCGAGATATATGGAAATGCTGTCTAAATCAGTGTTTTTATTGTTGTGAAAGATCATATAGTTACATTTTTTTAAATTGACAGACAATTTGTTGGCCTTAAACCACTCGCATACAAAGGTTAGCTGTTGATTAACATTACTGCATAGTGAGGTAAGATTAGATCCGCTACATAAAATATTCATGTCGTCGGCATAAAGAACAAACGTTTTTATTGATATTTAGTGTGCAATTCTCAAGTACACGTAAATTGCCTGTTCATTATGTCCATGCACGCTACAGAGATATACAGTATGCCCTAAGCTGGAAAGCCTTGTAAATGTTCATGCACTTAGCTAAAATTACAGTGTATAAACATATACTGTTCATTCCGAAATTGTCCGATAGTTGAGACCTGATGTAAGTAATCTGGACTCTGTCAAAATTGCAACAAAAACCTTCATTTCAAACAAATTGAAATAGATAAATATACACTGTGATTATAAAATATATATTAACATTTTACAAATATTTTTAAGGGTTTATAAGGGGTTTTTAATACTCCACCCCCTCAAACCCACCCGATTTTATATATTTGAATATTTCATTTAGTTAAATCCAATTTGTTTCGTGATCTTTGAAATTAAATGTTTGGGGAAGATGTTATAAATATCTTTTATATATTTTTTTTTACTCTGAGAAAACCAACGTGGTTTAATTTCTCAAAAGTTTTAATGAATCGATTTTAAAAATTGATTAGACTAATTTTGATATCAATTTTTGTTTTTAAGAATCTTTTAGTACTTCCTTTTTCATAACATTTTTCACAATAATCAAGGTAAATACACAAACAAATATATTCACATGCAGTATCATTGTGCCAAATTACATAATAATAACTATAAGTAAGCATAATATTTTACATGCATGTATTAAATAGTAAATTATGCAAAATCTGGAAGTCTTTATAATAAAAAAAGGTAAAAAATATAAAAATGAAGATTAAAATAGAAAAGATTTTAAAAAATGAGAAGAAGAAGAAGAAGAAAAAAAGCGCCCCCATTGTGTCCGTTGTTCCGCCTCAGATTTAAAAAAAAACTAGAGTTCAGAATTTTGTTCACGAATTGTGTTATTAAGCACACTTATCTCCCCATGTCCATCCCTTCGTCCCGGAAATCAAAATGTTTTAAGAGAAATTTTGTGTTTTCAACTCTAGGTAGTAGTACATTGTCGAGATATATGGAAATGCTGTCTAAATCAGTGTTTTTATTGTTGTGAAAGATCATATAGTTACATTTTTTTAAATTGACAGACAATTTGTTGGCCTTAAACCACTCGCATACAAAGGTTAGCTGTTGATTAACATTACTGCATAGTGAGGTAAGATTAGATCCGCTACATAAAATATTCGTGTCGTCGGCATAAAGAACAAACGTTTTTATTGATATTTAGTGTGCAATTCTCAAGTACACGTAAATTGCCTGTTCATTATGTGCATGCACGCTACAGAGATATACAGTATGTCCTAAGCTGGAAAGCCTTGTAAATGTTCATGCACCTAGCTATAAAAACAGTGTATAAACATAGACTGTTCATTCAGAAATTGTCCGATATAATTATTGTGTGTGTCTGTGTGTGTAATTGGGCTTTTACGGACGTGTATCAATTTTCTTGTTATCATTATTATTAGTCGTATAAGTATCATTATTATTATCAACCCGGGGCGCGGCAAGGGGCTTTAAGCAGTCCCCCCCCCCCCCCCCCCCCACTCTCTCTCTCTCTCTCTCTCTCTAATTTCTTCCTGTTATCATGGTCTCTTTATTTATGTTAGGCGAAAGGATAGGAAATATATACCATGCATAGGTAAACACGCAAACATAATTAAATGATGAATTTATAAACACATGCAATAATAATAATAATAATACGTGTGACTTGTATAGCGCACTTTCCATCCTGATTAGATGCTCAAGGCGCTCCAGAGCAAATTAATACACAAAGAATGAGAAGTAAAAATTATTAACACTGGAAGAATAATGAATGTCTGTCAAAAGGCACTCTTATACAGATACGTTTTTAGGTTGCGCTTGAAGGAAACCACTGATGTCAAAGTTTCCAGGTTCTGTGGAAGGGAATACCACAGAGTTGGCCCCGAATGAGCAAATGCACGATCCCCCCACGATTTCTTTGAAATTGGAACTTGCAAAAGATGAGAAGTTGAAGATCTCAAGGCTCGTAGAGGTTGGTATTTATGTATTAAAGCCTTATTATAACTAGGGGACGTTCCATTGACGATGTGGAAAACCAAAAGAAGAATTTTGAAAGCAATGCGTTCCTTCAGGGGCAACCAATGAAGCTCTTTCAGGATAGGGGTGATGTGGCTGCGCTTGCTGGAACAGGTTACAATGCGCGCAGCTGCGTTTTGAAGTTTCTGCAGTTTACCAATTAGAGAATCTGGTAAGTTGTACAGAAGAGCATTACCAAAATCGAATCGTGCAGAAATAAGCGAGTGCACTAGTTTTTGGGTTGCTGAGCGAGTGAGATATTTTCTAATAAAACCAATGTTGCGCAATTGATAACGGACTGATCTACAGATGAAGGTCACTTTTTCATGTTTTTTGTCTCTTGTTAATTCAGTCATTCATTCATTCATTTACTTATTTATATAGGCCCTATGTTTATACATACACTCAGCACAAAACAGTTCAAGTTCAATTAAGTTCAGATTTTTCATAGACATGATACAAGACATTCGTAAAAATCAATAATCAAATTAAAGGAAATTCAGTTGCCTGTCAAGCAGGTAGGTGAACACGAAGTGAAACTTACGCATGAATGAACACGTTCATTATTTGTTCCAAGGTGCCAAAGTGAAAGTAACGAGAATGAAAAAAAAAAACCACCCTCGAAATTCAAAGTCATAGTGCACAGAAAGTCAAAACAAAGTATGATAAAAGTTTTCAGGATTCATTGCTCATGAAAAGAAAATCAATCTTCAAATCTAAAAATGGGCCAAGGTGTAGCCAAAGTGGCGTAGAAAAGACAACACATTTTTGGGGACACCATTGAACCCAACAATAATGTAGGCCTACCTTGGAAATGCAGTGGGTGATTTCACGCTCTGTGTTGGTGTTTGGTGTTGGTATTTAGAGCGAAAATTATCCTAAAATCGAGCTCAAACACCGCTGTTCAGATTAAGAAGCCGATACCGATATCCTAACAATGCGCATCGATCGTGTAAAACTGGCAATGGCGTCAGCACCGTTTTTAACGAAGGGAAAAAATTGTTTAAAACTATTTAGTTATTAGTCTAGAATATCGTTAAATTACACGAGTAGTCCGGTAATTCTAAAAGAAATAATTATTTGATCTAGAGTGTGGTAAGAAACTTCACAGAAATGGATAGTGTTGACAAGAACAGTAAGTTTATATATGATTTATCTCGAGTTTCTCACTTACAGCAGAAAATGCTACGGTAGCTAATGCAGCTAGACGCCGTATCGGACGGCGTAGCGCATACAGGGCAAACAGCCAAATTTCAGGCATTGGCTCAGATTAGCCATGAAGTTTCTTGACTTTTGTATTGTAAATATTGATTTAAATCTCATCCTAATAAATGATGTGGATTCTCTGGTTTATTAACTACGGAATATCTAACGTCATTTTTATCAAATCTTAAAAAGAAAATTAGGTAGGAATTTGTATTCACTCCTTCAGCCCAATTAAAAAGCAAAAGTAGTTCCTTTCCGTGTGCTCTAGATCGAACATTAGACCAAATGTTGGCCTAGATCTAATTTCAGGCCTATATGAACATAATACATCTTAACACCTATGAAATTACACTTCGAATGACGCCTACTGTCTTTATTTGTCATGACTAATCAGCAAAATTTTCCATAGCTACCAACTCCAACACCGACCGTGAAATCACTATTTCTTAATCCCTAGGGGTATAGTGTTAGTGAATGGGAATTTGTACATGAAATTAATCACCGGCGGTCGAGCTCGGTTCAGCAGACGATTATTAACAACAAATAAACACCGGCAGCCGGAACTACGTCAAAAAACAGAGGTCAACACCTAACACCGACTGATTTTTGTTCTCATTTCATAGTCGGTGTTAGATCACGATTTCGAAGCAAAATATACACTAACACCAAACGCCAACACCGAGGGTGAAATCACCCAGTGTACTTAATCCCATATACTACGTCACTGAGTAACCATATACTGTCATTACATTTTACTCAGCCTTCAATTTCATTCAAAAATAATACATTTTGGACATTTAATCGCCCTTGTGGCTACTCCATATCACATTTAAATATAGGCTAAACAGAAGCCTCTTCTCTCTCTCTCTCTCTCTTTTGGTGTGGAAATGAGAGAGAGGTGGGGGGGGGGGGAGCGAAAGTCTCACTCAAAGATATAGCAATCGTATAAGTTTGATATTTTGTTGCCTTTATGTAGAAAGGCATTTACTATTTTTTGTACTATATATATATTTATATATATATATTGTACTGTATATGAACTTTTGTACTATATATGGAAGAAAAACACTCGTGCTTAAAATTTATCTTTATGTTGCCGTAACAGAGTGAAAGATGGTAGCTTTACATTTAATTTGCTATATAATTCAATGAATTATTTCACACTCTTGTATGAAAAATCTGAACTTATATAAGTGTTTACTTTCTTCATTTTTTGCGGCATGACAGCAATAATAATAATAATGATAATAATTCATGGTAGTAATTTTAAAGACAATAATTGTCATAGGATGTATATGTGTGTGTGTGTGTGTGTGTGTATATATATATATATATATACATGTACATGTACACACACACACACACACACATATACATCCTATGACAATTATTGTCTTTAAAATTACTACCATGAATTATTATCATTATTATTATTATTGCTGTCATTTTTGTTCGCATTATTACCATCATCATCATTTTTAAATTTCCATCACGGATACTTAAAATAAATTTATATATTTTGTAAAAATAAGAAATGGATGAGTAAGTTGTTAAGAATGACAACTTATCATTTGAATTTTGTACCCTAAAAAAGAACTATTTCATCCAATAATGACTCGAAGCAAGCTATTGTTTCTTTTTTATTTTATTTCTCTTTTAAAGAAAATTGTAATTTGAAACATTTCATTAAACAATATTAAAAATAATCAATTTAAAAACAATACAAATAAACTTTCATGTAAAATTTTGTCAATCGAAATGCACATTTACAAAAAAGTTAGATTGACATATTTAAGTTAACATTACATTATAAAATAATAATGAAGATAACAATTGTTATGTTCGGGTTTTTTTCATATAAAGAAATCGCAAATAAAGTTTTACCGCTTTTAGTTTTCTTTTTAATAATATATTTGATGTGATATTGATCGATTATATCATTTCCTAATCGATAATAATTCTTGTACTATTTAATTTAAAAACAGGAAAAAAGATTCTAAAAAGTGTTCCTAGCGAAAATGAAGATACAAAATGAACAAATATTTAAAAAGTTATAAAAAAGGTATTAAAAAGAAAAATAATGTTAAATACAGGAAATATATTTTAAAAAGATTCAATTAAAACAAATCCGCATATTCAACCGCTTTTAATTATACAAATCTAGTAGTAATATTTAATGTTGATCTAATAGTTAGCTAATTTACAAAAACCGAAACCCCAAATTTCGAAATATTTTGGCCGAACGCTAGTGACAGCGTTCGAACATAAAGAAGAACCAAATAAAAGCTTTTTATTAGATCAAGAATTGTCAACCCTGTTGTATAGTGGATTTCAACCCTCCCCCTTCCACAACCCCAGAACAATTTATGGTCGTTTCAATATTTCACCTTTTTCAAATGCATGCGTGTATGGCTTGCTGATACGTACATCCCCACGAATAAACTGTTTCCCACAAATTCGCCCTCCCTGAATGAGCACTCATTTTAAATTCAACCTGGCTCATAATAAATTTGTAAGGGTAACCTTTCGCTACATCTCCTTTTTTGGGTCATAGAATAACATTATTTTTCACCAATGTTGTTGTCACTTGTTCATAGACAAATAGAGTACGTCATGAATCTCTAATTCCTCCTGTTTTATTTGATGTGTAAATCATGACAATCGGCAAAATGTTAAATAGTCTATTCAATCATTTGGAAATTAGACGTTTCTGTGGGGGGGGGGGGGGGGGGTTCCTGATTATTAGGTATTCAGAGAATAACCCAGCATAACTGGAAATAAAATTAACATTTTTTTCGGGGGTGGGGGACGTGCGGTTTTATTCATATTTAGTGTTCTCAAGTACACGTAAATTGCCTGTTCATTATGTGCATGCACGCTACAGAGATATACAGTATGTCCTAAGCTAGAAAAACTTGTAAATGTTCATGCACTTAGCTAAAAATACAGTGTTTAAACATAGACCTCTTCTTTCAAAACGCTAATCATTGTTAGTAGTTGTTTTGACATTCTTTTGTTCCTATTAGGGAGTGGGTCCAGTCCACGGAACTAAGAAAGCGTTTCATTTTGAAAAGGTTCATTGAAATTCATGAATGAAGCGCTGAATTGGCCAATATCAACTGATATAATCCTTGACCAATTAAACTCCTTTTATTTCATCTTATTAAATTGGATTTGAGAAAAGAGTAGAATGGTTCATTCATTCATGAAGCACTGAATTGGCCAATTTCAATTTCAATAATCCTTGACCAAGTTTCTTTTATTTTATTTTATGAACTTGGATTTCGGAAAAGAGTAGAATGGTTCATTCATGAATAAAGCGCTGAATTGGCCAATTTCAACTGATGTAATCCTTTTGCAAGCTCCTTTTATTTTATTATATGAACTTGGATTATAAGGATCGAAGTCGAGTTATCAAAGCACACGATGTTTGGAACAGGGATGGATTGGAGGGGGGGGGGGGGGGTTCTCTCTCTCTGGCTCTATGTTCTTCTTCGTCTCGCTCTATCTTCTTCTCTCCCTTAATGTATCTTCTCCCTCTTGCTCTTTCTTCTTCTCTATTTTCCCTGTCTATCCCCTTACCTCCCTCCTTGCATCTCTCTCATCGTCGACCTAGTATGTCTATAGCTCTCATCTAGTACACACTTTCCTAAAATGAAAATATAAATACATTTACTGTAAAAATCTATAAACAACAAATCAAAGAATTTAATTCCTACACACTAAAATCTCAAAAGTTAAATCTACATTTAAAAGGTTGGAGGAGTGACAACATTTTCAAAATGGTAAATGAATACTTTTAACATGCTGCATCCAACCTTTAAACTATTAGATCCAGCATGTTAAAAGTGTTAATTTACCATTTTAAAAATGTTGTCACTCCTCCAACCTTTTAAATGTAGATTTAACATTTGAGTTTTTAGAGTATACGAGAAACAACAAATCATGTGCTTATTTCAAATCAGTTGATGGAAAATGCCTAATATGAAAATAAATAAGTAAACAACGTGAAGATCGAAGTCGGGAGTGTAAATGAAGTGAATATGCACATGACGTAGCTGTAGCTTGTTGTCAAGATCGATCAACGCTCGGAACGCTATGATATCACGTGATCGGAGCTCTAGACTATGGAAATAACATGATCGGAGCGGACGCGTAAGCGTACGTCTCTAGGTATACAGGATTTACGATCCCAAACAAGAATTTCGGGTAAAGTTGAAACGAAATCCTATTTTTCTCGATTTTTCTCCACGCAACCTCATATTTTTAACGGGTATTGTGAATGAATATATCTACATAATACTACTAAGAATTTTAGCGCATAAGAGCTGATAGTTAGCTGGAAAACTTTGTCAACATATTAGGCACGAATCTCGGCTTCTGTGGAAGCCCTCCGTCACAGACTGAGCACCTCGCTCGGTTTTTGTAGAAGCCCGTCGTCTCCAAAGGGTTAAGAATGACAACTTATCATTTGATTTTTTTACCCTAAAAAGAACTATTTCATCCAGTAATGACTCGAAGCAAGCTATTATTTCTTTTTTGTTTTATTTTCATATGTTCTTATTATTTCCTCTCATAAAGAAAATTGTTTATAATTTGAAACATTTCATTAAACAATATTACAAATAATCCATTTAAAAACAATACAAATAAACTTTCGTGTAAAATTTTGTCAATCGAAATGCACATTTCAAGAAAAGTAAGATTGACATATTTAAGTTAACATTACATTACAAAATAATAATGAAGATAACAATTGTTATGTTCGTTTTTTTTCATATAAAGAAATCGCAAGTAAAGTTTTACTGCTTTTAGTTTTCTTGTTAATAATATATTTGATGGAGTGATATTGATCGATTATATCATTTCCTAATCGATAATAATTCTTGTACTATTTCATTTAAAACAGGAAAAAAGATTTTAAAAAGTGTTCCTAGCAAAAATGAAGATACAAAATGAACAAATATTCAAAAAGTTATAAAAAGGTATTAAAAAGAAAATTAATGTTAAATACAGGAAATATATTTTTGAAAAGATTCAATTTAAAAAAAACCCCGCACATTCAATCCCTTTTAATTATACAAATCTAATACTAATATTTAATGTTGATCTAATAGTTATCTAATTTACAAAAACCGAAAACTAAATTTCGAAATATTTTGGCCGAACGCAAGTGACAGCGTTCGAACATAAAGAAGAACCAAATAAAAGCTTATATTAGATCAAGAATTGTCATCCCTGTTGTATAGTGGATTTTACCCCTTCTCCCTCCCCTTCCCCCTTCCACAACCCCAGACCAATTTATGGTCGTTTCAATATTTCACCTTTTTCAAATGCATGCGTGTGCGCGCTGATACGTACATCCCCACGAATAAACTGTTTCCCACAAATTCGCCCTTCCTGAATGAGCACTCATGTCAAATTCAACCTGGCTCATAATAAATTTTTAATAAATTTGTAAGGGTAACCTTTCGCTAAATCTCCATTTTGGGGTCATAGAATAACATTATTTTTCACTAATTGTTGTCACTTGTTCATAGACAAATAGAGTACGTCATGAATCTCTAATTCCTCCTGTTTTATTTGATGTGTAAATCATGACAATCGACAAAATGTTAAATAGTCTATTCACAATTGGAAATTAGACGTTTTTCTGGGGGGGGGGGGGTTCCTGATCATTAGATATTCAGAGAATAACCCAGTCAAGCATAACTGGAAATAAAATTAACATTTTTTCGGGGGTGGGGGACCTGCGGTTTTATTGATATTTAGTGTGCAATTCTCAAGTACACGTAAATTGCCTATTCATTATTTCCATATTGGTTGACATCAATGTGGTCTTTAATATCTTGTAATAACCATTTACATATAAACGACAAGCAATTTTTGCAAAATAACTGGTTAGTGCTATAGGTCTTAGATTGTGTACTGTTACTGGCTGACATTTAGGAATGGGTATATTCTCAGACCGTTTCTACTGACATGGTACAACTGCTGAATCAAACGAGCCATTCAAGATTTCCGTAAGTGGAAAACATAATTCGAGAGCAAACTCACGAAGAATGCGAACCGGTAAGTCGTCACGTATACCAGATTTTTGCTGGTTCAATGCATTCAATTGTGTATATACATCATAAGGTTGTACTATAGGGCATGGTTTGGGGGCTGGTAGGAAGGCAGGCAAATCATTCCATTTGAGACTTGGAAGATCATCTGCTACAGATAAAAAATGCTGATTAATATAGTTAGCAACATCTTTATATTTATCTGGATCATTTTGGTCAATATTTGGTACATGAATTACGTTATACACATATAGGTGAGGTTATATTGGTGTACAGGGTCCATATCAAAATGAAATTACACAAATATAACTGAACTTTACATAGATATTGAATTATTTACACAAAAATTGAACTGTGAGCTTAGACATTCAGTAGAAACCAAAGGCAGACATGCATGTACATGGATTACTGGTGAAGTGTACAAAGTAACCAACAAGAATAAAAACAATGATTTTAATCAACAATATTTTTAACCCACGCAAGATTAAAAGTCATTTTTAACCAACATTCATTTTATAACCAATGTTGAGCGATTTTTAATCAACATTTTTTTAATCCGTAGTTTTTTAATACATGTTTTAACAGTGTATGCTTCTTTTCATTATTTGTTAAAATCCGAATCTGTTTATACCATGCAGCTGGATTGTTAGTTTTAAGATTCTGAATTCTGGTATTATAGTATAAAGTTTTCCTACGTTTAATAAGACGGGTCACTTTGTTTCTAAGGTAACGCCACAAATACATAGAGCCATTATTAAAGGCTTGTTGTCTTTGACGGATGGCGTCTTTAACTTCAGCATTAATCCAAGGCTTATCCCTACAATGGATTCGAATCTCTTTTTTCGGAATATAAATATCTAGATGAGACGTAATAGTATCCAAAAACATTTGACATTTTACGGATGGATCATATTTTCTGTACATTTCTTCCCGTAAAATGGGTTAACCAACTACCGAATGCTTTTTTTCCACTGTCAAGAATAGGGCGTACAATTCTTTTTATTTGATTACTGCCATTCACCTTTTCTTTTGGTATCCAATTATCACTCAATACAATTATCACTCAAACCTATTGGTGATAATATTTTGGATTCATGGTACAATAAATCGATATTGGTTACAATCTTATCAAGAATATTAGACCCTCGAGTTGGTTGTGTTACAACTTGTTGGAACTGGTTATTCTCAAGTAAGAAATTGATGTCCAAATCATTGAAGTCACCTGTCACTGAGATACCAGTCTCTGGGTAACGAAGTAATAGGTTATCCATGGTAGAGAGAAGGTGATCGATTTTGGCCTTAAACCACTCGCATACAAAGGTTAGCTGTTGATTAACATTACTGCATAGTGAGGTAAGATTAGATCCGCTACATAAAATATTCATGTCGTCGGCATAAAGAACAAACGTTTTTATTGATATTTAGTGTGCAATTCTCAAGTACATGTAAATTGCCTGCTCATTATGTGCATGCACGCTACAGGGATATACAGCATGTCCTAAGCTGGAAAGCCTTGTAAATGTTCATGCACTTAGCTAAAATTACAGTGTATAAACATATACTGTTCATTCAGAAATTGTCCGATAGTTGAGTCCTGATGTAAGTAATCTGGACTCTGTCAAAATTCCAACAAAAACATTCATTTCAAACAATAGTATATTGTGATTATAAAATATATATTAACATTTTACAAATAATTTTAAGGGTTTATAAGGGGTTTATTAATACTCCACCCCCTCAAACCCACCAGATTTTATATATTTTGAATATTCCATTTAGGTAGATCCAATATGTTTCGTGATCTTTGACATTAAATGGTAAGGATGTTATAAATACTTTATATATTTTTTTTTTCTCTGAGAAAACCAACGTGGTTTAATTTCTCAAAAGTTTTAATGAATCGATTTTAAAAATCGATTAGACTAATTTTGATATCAATTTTGTTTTTAAGAATCTTTTATTACTTCCTTTTTCATAATAACATTTTTCACAATAATCAAGGTAAATACACAAACAAATATATTCACATGCAGTATCATTGTGCCAAATTACATAATAATAACAATAAGTAACCATAATATTTTACATGCATGTATTAAATAGTAAATTATGCAAAATCTGGAAGTCTTTATAATAAAAAAAAGGTAAAAAATATAAAAATGAAGATTAAAATAGAAAAGATAAAAAAAATGAGAAGAAGAAGAAGAACAACAAAAAAGCGCCGCCATTGTGTCCGTTGTTCCGCCTCAGATTTAAAAAAAATAGAGTTCAGAATTTTCTTCATGAATTGATGTTATTAAGCACACTTAGCTCCCCATGTCCATCCCTTCGTCCCGGAAATCAAAATGTTCCCATTTTCTAAGGTGTATTGAGAGGGTACCTCTCTCCAAAGCCATTTTTTTTCCTCTTCTAATCGATTGTCTAAGATCATTCCTTTAATTTCTTTTTGGGTCGGAGGTGTCGCTCTTTTCCTACATTGGACAGTGCCGTATATAGAGAGAGAGAGTCTGGCCAACTCGGTTTCAGTTGGGTAGCAACATGGCGTATATTCCTTTGTTATGTAAGCTTGCAACAAAGGAATATGCGCCATGCTGTTACCCATCTGGAGCCGAGTTGGCCAGACTCTATCTATATACGGCAATGACATTGGAAAGTCATATATTTAACTAATAGAATAAGATGATTTAATAAATTTTCTCTCCCCACATTTTCCATATTAATTCCTAAATAAATTTTCTCCAGTTCAAATCTTTCAAAATAGCATACTTGAATAGGAAACATGACTATAATTATGTTTCCTCTTCTTTCTTACAAAAGGAACAACAATTGTTTGAAACTACACCAAAACGATACAAATGATGATTTGTATAAATAATGCTATGTAACATTTTGAATTGAAATTCTCGTAGCTTGCTATTAAGAGTACATTTCCTGAAATTAGTAAATGCTCTTTCCGCATATATAATGGGTATATTAAACGGATCTTTCAACTTAATCAGAACAGATGAATTTTCAGATTTGTTATCAAGTAATTGTAGATATAATCTTTTTGATGAGATTTCACTTAAGGCTATTTACTCTGTCACCAAATACAAAGTTGATTTCCCCTTATCTTGTCCTATTTTCTCCTCTTCTTTTCTCACCATTTTTCTCTTCCAACTATCTGGGATCATTCTAAAAATATATTTTATTCGTGATATGTTTCATGTAAACAAACCTTTTCTGATGAAATAATCAGATCTTAATCTGCCATTTTTTTTCAATAATGTGCTGCAATGGAAATATGCCTTTTACTAAAATGCTTTGATTAAATATTCTAAAACGACGAAAACTTATATACTTATTATTGAAAAGAAGTTCCTTCCCTTTAAAATCATCATACTTCTCACCTAAATATCCTACTTCTAACCACGTATCTAATAACTCTGAATAAAATGGAGGTAGATCTATCCTTAACATTCCAACAAAGTAATTGCATTGAAAAATAAATTTTCCTCCATAAAGGTGCATTGCATATTCAAAATATTGTTTCCATTTCATTCGTTGATCTCCCATTAAGAGTCTCTTAACCCACATGATCCTTTGCACTTTGATAAATAATCGAAAATCCATCATTTTAAGCCCCCTTTCTTATAATTGAAGAACAAGGTACTCCTTTTAATTTTATCTTTCCCTTTCCATAAAAATTCAAAACACATTTTGTCCAAAGACTGAAACACCCATTTTGGAACTGAAATACAAAAAAAAAAAAAAATCTCAATCGATCATGGATGGAAACACATACACAAGACTAATTTTTTCTTTTTATGTTCGGTGTTTATACACCAAAAATGAAATGAAATGGAAAGAAGAAAGAAGAAAGAGGAGGAAAGTGTGATCGGGATCAGGAAGGTTCCTTTTTTGTGATGCTAAGGAATTGTGCATAAGGTTTTCCACTGCTTTTCAATTTGAAAGTCATTGCGTAAATTATTATTTTAACAGAGCCTTGCGTCTTGAAGTTGTATTTAAATACTGATGACAGTCGGTATACGTAGTTGAAAGCTAGTGTATAACATCCCAGAAAAACATCATAGAAACATCGCTTGATTAGGGGAAATATTAGGTTTAGGATATAGCTGCAGAATCATATGACCAAATATATAGAGATATTGTAGTGTGGAGGCGAAGAGTGTTGCAACTACATTACAGTTCCATGTGTTTCTCTCTTTATCAGCCTTGACCAATGAAAGCTTCTGTAGGCAGGGGCGAGTTTCAAAAAGATGGCGGAGTTTCTTTCTTGATTTTGTTTATTTGTTTCACAATTTGGGGTTTCAACAGGTGGACGGTTGGTTCTTGGCTAGCTGGTTTTATGTAGGTATTATTAGGTATATTTTGATATACCTCATGATGGGTGCTAGTGAGGAATAAAAGAACGTTTCACTTTACTGTTAATGTACTTGCTCAACGTGAAAGGAATTTGGGAAAGAGATAAAAGGGAACGAATCTTTTCGTGGGGTAAAGATAAAAAGGCGGTTTATTGTGTTTTTAAAGGAAAGATTAATTTTAATACTAGGTATATACAGGACAGATGGAGTTCAATGTGGGAAGGTTCCAGTTATTTCAGCCATGGATCTAATCACAGTAAAGGAGTATTCGCCTACAATCTGATTCTTATCGGACCCAGGTTCGAATGTCAGTCACGTCTTTCGGATGGGGACGTTAAAGGTCGGTTCCAGTCGTATAAATAATCGTATTTGATCGATTCACGTCTATCAAAACTGAATTTTAAAAGAACTTTTAAAAAAGAATATGTAATCTTTATTTTTAACTTTAGTTTTTGTCAGGATCATTTTTTCTTCTTATAAAATTAAAGAATAATTAGTATCAACTACTTTTTTTTTCTGTCATGTGTTCTAAATGTGTACGTAGGCCTACATTTATTGAATTCAATTCAATTTCAAAACATTTTTTCCAACTTTTCAATATAAGTGTACAAGGTAATAATGTTTTTAACAAAAAATATGACATAATACACATTAATATGGTACATACATAGTTGGAGGACACACCTCTAAAAACAAAAGCGTGAGGCGAGGGTGCCCTTAGTAACATAATACATAATATTACATAATAAATATATAAAAAGACAATAACTACATCCAAAAAGAGAAAAAAAATCACATTCCTTAACCGCTGAGCTTAATTGGAGGGAAAAAGGAAAAAAAGGAAAGAGAGAGAGAGAGAAAAAAAAAAGAGGGAGAAAGAGGAAAAATGGGGGAAGGATGGAGGTGCACCATCCAATGAGTACGGATAAGAGATGTATTCACAAAGAAGAAGAGAGGGAGAGAATAGACCCAATAACGGGTAAGGAAGAATCTTAAACCATATTATTTGTAAGATGAAGTTAATTTTTTTTTTATCCTTCTTGAGAAGCTGGCAAGAGATGCGGATTATTTTATTGTGTCAGGGATAGCGTTCCACAGCTTAGGTTCCGAGTACCGGATGTTATGTTGGAATAATAAGGTTCTGTGTTTGGGTAGATGGATGTGATTTGTGTGTCTGGTTTCGTATGTATGAATAGTAGAAAGAGTTTACAAAATTCGTCAGGAAATAACTTGTTTGTACATCTGTACATAAAAATGATTTGTTGATGTTTATTTATATCGGTAAATTTTAGTACGTTAAATTGTTTGAACAAATAATTGACGTGACACCGGGGGCAGTACCTGTAGTGATACGAATTATTTTCTTTTGTAGGGTGATTAATTTGTGTAATTTGGATATTGTAGAGTTCCCCCAGGCTAGGTTACAATTTGATAGATATGGTAGGATAAGAGAATTGTAAAGTATACGGAGGATGTTGTTTGGTAAAATGGGCCGCAGTCTAGCAATAATGCCAATGTTTTTAGAGACTTTGCTTTCTGTTTCAAGGATATGTTTCTTCCAGGACCTAGAACTATCAATGTGTACACCTAGAAAATTTCAACTCTAGGTAGTAGTACATTGTCGAGATATATGGAACTGCTGTCTAAATCAGTGTTTTTATTGTTGTGAAAGATCATATAGTTACATTTTTTTTTAAATTGACAATTTGTTGGCCTTAAACCACTCGCATACAAAGGTTAGCTGTTGATTAACATTACTGCATAGTGAGGTAAGATTAGATCCGCTACATGGAATATTCATGTCGTCGGCATAAAGAACAAAAGTTTTTATTGATATTTAGTGTGCAATTCTCAAGTGCATATACACGTAAATTGCCTGCTCATTATGTGCATGCACGCTACAGGGATATACAGCATGTCCTAAGCTGGAAAGCCTTGAAAATGTTCATGCACTTAGCTATAATTACAGTGTATAAACATATACTGTTCATTCAGAAATTGTCCGATAGTTGAGACCAGATGTAAGTAATCTAGACTCTGTCAAAAATGCAACAAAAACCTTTATTTAATATTGTAGTAGATAAATATCTACTGTGATTATAAAATATATTAACATTTTACAAATATTTTTAAGGGTTTATAACGGGTTTATTAATACTCCACCCCTCAAACCCACCCGGATTTTATATATTTGAATATTCCATTTAGTTAGATCCAATATGTTTCGTCATCTTTGAAATTAAATGTTTGGTGAAGATGTTATAAATACCTTTTATATTTGTTTTTCTCTGAGAAAACCAACGTGGTTTAATTTCTCAAAAGTTTTAATGAATCGATTTTAAAAATCGATTAGACTAATTTTGATATCAATTTTTGTTTTTAAGAATCTTTTATTACTTCCTTTTTCATAATAACATTTTTCACAATAATCAAGGTAAATACACAAACAAATATATATTCACATGCAGTATCATTGTGCCAAATTACATAATAATAACTATAAGTAAGCATAATATTTTACACGCATGTATTAAATAGTAAATTATGCAAAATCTGGAAGTCTTTATAATACAAAAAGGTAAAAAATATAAAAGCGTTCGAACATAAAGAAGAACCAAATAAAAGCTTTTATTATATCAAGAATTGTCAACCCTGTTGTATAGTGGATTTCAACCCTTCCCTCCCCCCCCCCCCTTCCACAACCCCAGGCCAATTTATGGTCGTTTCAATATTTCACCTTTTTCAAATGCATTCGTGTGCGCGCTGATACGTACATCCCCACGAATAAACTGTTTCCCACAAATTCGCCCTCCTGAATGAGCACTCATGTCAAATTCAACCTGGCTCATAATAAATTTATAATAAATTTGTAAGGGTAACCTTTCGCTACATCTCCATTTTGGGGTCATAGAATAACATTATTTTTCACCAATGTTGTCACTTGTTCATAGACAAATAGAGTACGTCATGAATCTCTAATTCCTCCTGTTTTATTTGATGTGTAAATCATGACAATCGACAAAATGTTAAATAGTCTATTCACTCATTTGGAAATTAGACGTTTCTGGGGGTTCCTGATCATTAGGTATTCAGAGAATAACCCAGTCAAGCATAACTGGAAATAAAATTAACATTTTTTCGGGGGTGGGGGACGTGCGGTTTTATTGATATTTAGTGTTCTCAAGTACACGTAAATTGCCTGTTCATTATGTGCATGCACGCTACAGAGATATACAGTATGTCCTAAGCTAGAAAAACTTGTAAATGTTCATGCACTTAGCTAAAAATACAGTGTTTAAACATAGACTGTTCATTCAGAAATTATTTGATATTAGGGAACAGATGTAAATAAGCTGGCCTCTGTCAAAATTGCTAATAAAACCTTATCTACTTTGATAGTCGATAATATGTGATTAGAAAAGATATATTAAAATTTTACAAATATTTTTAAAGGTTTATAAGGGGTTTATAAATACCCCACCCCCTCAAACCCACCCGGATTTTATATATTTGAATATTTCATTTAGTTAAATCCAATTTGTTTCGTGATCTTTGAAATTAAATGTTTGGTGAAGATGTTATAAATATCTTTTATATATTTTTTTTTCTCTGAGAAAACCTTCGTGGTTTAATTTCTCAAACGTTTTAATGAATGTTTTTAACAAAAAATACGACATAATACACATTCATATGGTACTTACATAGTTGGAGGACACACCTCTAAAAGCAAAAGCTTGAGGCGAGGGTGCCCTTAGTAACATAATACATAATATTACATAATAAATACATAAAAAGACAATAACTACATACAAAAAGAGAGAAATAAAAAGATAACATTCCTTAACCGCTGAGCTTAATTGGAGGGGAAAAAGAAAAAAAGAAAGAGAGAGAAAAAAAGGAGGGAGAAAGAGGGGAAATGGGGGAAGGTCGGAGGTTCATACGGTACATACATAGTTGGACGACACACCTCTTTCGACAAGTCGAAAACCGACGTTGTCACTGCGCAGATGCATTGCACAGTTTGACCCGAGGAGAAGGGGTCTATACGGCGCGCTTTTTTGTTTTGGCTATCGCTAGTATAGTGTTGCGTACGTAGCTAGTGTACTCTGTGGAAACACGTAGTACGTGACCAAAGCCGTTTCAAAACAGCTTTGCCTTTATCTCACTTTTTGTAACCTGTTTCTGAAAGCACAAATTTGCGACTTTCAAAAAGGCTTTCCGAACCCCATAATCAAAACAGCTTTGCGTTTATCACCTGTAAAAAAAAAATCACTGAAAGCCCTTTGGAAAACCTGTTTCAGCCGAAAGAAAGAGATGATAAACGCACCCATAGACTGTTCATTCAGATATTGTCTGATAGAAGGGACCAGAGGTAAATAATCTGGTCTCCGTCAAAATTTCTTGTATTATTACATAGTTTGAGTAATTGATAGTAGGCACTACGATTAGAAAACATATATACAAAATTTACAAATATTTTAAAGAGTTTATAAGGGGTTTATAAATACCCCACCCCTCAACCCTCCGGATTTTATATATTTGAATATTTTATTTAGTTAAATAAAATTTGTTTCGTGTTCCTTGAAATTAAATGTTTGGTGAGGATGTTATAAATAACTTTTATATTTTTTTTTCTCTGAGAAAACCAACGTGGTTTAATTTCTCAAAAGTTTTAATGAATCCAATTGAAGAATCGATTAGACTAATTTTGATATCATTATGGAGTCAATACAAGATTACTGAAATACAGAAAGAAAAATCTCAATCGATCATGGATGGAAACACAAGACTATTAATTGCTTTTTATGTTCGGTGTTTATACACCAAAAATGAAATGAAATGGAAAGAAGAAAGAAGAAAGAGGAGGAAAGTGTGATCGGGATCAGGAAGGTTCCTTTTTTGTGATGCTAAGGAAGTGTGCATAAGATTTTCCACTGCTTTTCAATTTGAAAGTCATTGCGTACATTATTATTTTAACAGAGCCTTGCGTCTTGAAGTTGTATTTAATGACAGTCAGTATACGAAGTTGAAAGCTAGTGTATAACATCCCAGAAAAACATTATAGAAACATCGCTTGATTAGGGGAAATATTAGGTTTAGAATATAGCTGCAGAATCATATGACCAAATATAAAGAGAAATGGTAGTGTGGAGTCGAAAAATGTTGCAAATACCCTACAGTTCCATATTATGTTCTCTCTTTATCAGTCCTTGGCCAATGAAAGCTTGTGTAGTCAGGGGAGAGTTTCAAAAAGATGACAAAGTTTCTTTCTTGGATTTTGTTTATTTGTTTCACAATTTGGGGTTTCAACAGGTGGACGGTTGGTTCTTGGCTAGCTGGTTTTATGTAGGTATTATTAGGTATATTTTGATATACCTCATGCTGGGTGCTAGTGAGGAATATAAGAACGTTTTATTTTACTGTTAATGTACTTGCTCAACGTGAAAGGAATTTGGGAAAGAGATAAAAGGGAACGAATCTTTTCGTGGTGTAAAGAAAAAAAAGCGGTTTTTTGTGATTTTAAAGGAAAGATTAATTTTAATACTAGGTATATATAGGACAGATGGAGAAAGGAAAGTTCCAGTTATTTCAGCCATGGGTCTAATCACAGTAAAGGAGTATTCGCCTACAATCTGATTCTTATCGGACCCAGGTTCGAATGTCAGTCACGTTTTTCGGATGGTGACGTTAAAGGTCGGTTCCAGCCGTATAAATAATCGTATTTGATTGATTCACGTCTATCAAAACTGAATTTTAAAAGAACTTTTAAAAAAGAATATGTCATCTTTTTTTTAACTTCAGTTTTTGTCAGGATCATTTTTTCCTTCTTATAAAATTAAAGAATAATTAGTATCAACTACTTTTTTTTCTTTTTTTTTTTTGGTAATATGTTCTAAATGTGTACGTAGGCCTACATTTATTCAATTCAATTAATTTTCAAAACATTTATTTCCAACTTTTGAATATAAGTGTACAAAGTAATAATGTTTTTAACAAAAAATGCGACATAATACACATTCATATTGTACATACATAGTTGGAGGACACACCTCTAAAAGCAAAAGCGTGAGGCGAGGGTGCCCTTAGTAACATAATACATAATATTACATAATAAATATATAAAAAGACAATAACTACATGCAAAAAAGAGGGGGGGGGGAGATTACATTCCTTAACTGCTGACTTTAAATGGAGGGAAAAAAGGGGAAAAAAAGGAAAGAGAGAGAAAAAAAAGAGGGAAAAGGGGGAAGGATGGAGGTGCAATATACAATGAGTACGGATAAGAGATGTATTCACAAAGAAGCAGAGAGGGAGAGAATAGACCCAATGGAGGGTAAGGAAGAATCTTAAACCATATTATTTGTAAGATGAAGTGAAATGTTTTTTATCCTTCTTGAGAAGCTGGCAAGAGATGCGGAGTATTTTATTGTGTTAGGGATAGCGTTCCACAGCTTAGGTCCCGAGTACCGGATGTTATGTTGGAATAATAAGGTTCTGTGCTTGGGTAGATGGATGTGATTTGCGTGTCTGGTTTCGTATTTATGAATAGTAGAATTTAATTGAAAGAGGTTACAAAATTCGTTAGGAAATAAATTGTTTCTATATCTGTACATAAAAATGCTTTGTTGATGTTTATTTATATCGGTAAACTTTAATATGTTAAATCGTTTGAAAAAAATGGTCGACGTGATACCGGGGGCAGTACCTGTAGTTAAACGAATTATTTTCTTTTGTAGGTTGATTAATTTGTGTAATTTGGATATTGTAGAGTTCCCCCAGGCTAGGTTGAAATATGATAGATATGGTAGGATAAGAGAATTGTAAAGTATACGGAGGATGTTGTTTGGTAAAATGTGCCGCAGTCTGCCAATGTTTTTAGAGATTTTGCTTTCTGTTTCAAGGATATGTTTCTTCCAAGACATAGAACTATCAATGTGTACACCTAGAAATTTTGTGTTTTCAACTCCAGGTAGTAGTACGTTGTCGAGATATATGGAAATGCTGTCTAAATCAGTGTTTTTATTGTTGTGAAAGATCATATAGTTACATTTTTTAAAATTGACAGACAATTTGTTGGCCTTAAACCACTCGCATACAAAGGTTAGCTGTTGATTAACATTACTGCATAGTGAGGTAAGATTAGATCCGCTAAATAAAATATTCATGTCGTCGGCATAAAGAACAAACGTTTTTATTGATATTTAGTGTGCAATTCTCAAGTACACGTAAATTGCCTGCTCATTATGTGCATGCACGCTACAGAGATATACAGTATGCCCTAAGCTGGAAAGCCTTGTAAATGTTCATGCACCTAGCTATAAAAAACAGTGTATATACATAGACTGTTCATTCAGAAATTGTTCGATATAATTATTGTGTGTGTCTGTGTGTGTAATTGGGCTTTTACGGCCGTGTATCAATTTTCAAGTTCAATTAAGTTCAGATTTTTCATAGACATGATACAAGACATTCGTAAAAATCAATAATCAAATTAAAGGAAATTCAGTTGCCTGTCAAGCAGGTAGGTGAACACAAAGTGAAACTTACGCATGAATGAACACGTTCATTATTTGTTCCAAGGTGCCAAAGTGAAATTAACTAGAATGAAAAAAAAAACACCTCGAAATTCACAGTCATAGTGCACAGAAAGTCAAACCAAAGCATGATAAAAGTTTTCATGATTCATTGCTCATGAAAAGAAAATCAATCTTCAAATCTAAAAATAGGCCAAGGCGATACCGATATCCTAACAATGCGCATCGATCGTGTAACACTGGCAATGGCGTCAGCACCATTTTTAACGAAGGGAAAAAATTGTTTAAAACTATTTAGTTATTAGTCTAGAATATCGTTAAATTACACGAGTAGTCCGGTAATTCTAAAAGAAATAATTATTTGATCTAGAGTGCGGTAAGAAACTTCACAGAAATGGATAGTGTTGACAAGAACAGTAAGTTTAGATATGATTTATCTCGAGTTTCTCACTTACAGCAGAAAATGCTACGGTAGCTAATGCAGCTAGACGCCGGATCGGACGGCGTAGCGCGTACAGGGCAAACAGCCAAATTTCAGGCATTGGCTCAGATTAGCCATGAAGTTTCTTGACTTTTGTATTGTAAATATTGATTTAAATCTCATCCTAATAAATGATGTGGATTCTCTGGTTTATTAACTACGGAATATCTAACGTAATTTTTATCAAATCTTTAAAAGAAAATTAGGTAGGAATTTGTATTCACTCCTTCAGCCCAATTAAAAAGCAAAAGTAGTTCCTTTCCGTGTGCTCTAGATCGAACGTTAGACCAAATGCTGGCCTAGATCTAATTTCAGGCCTATATGAACATAATACCTCTTAACACCTATGAAACTACACTTCGAATGACGCCTACTGTCTTTATTTGTCATGACTAATCAGCAAAATTTTCCATAGCTAGCAACACCAACACCAACACCGACCGTGAAATCGCTATTTCTTAATCCCTAGCGGTATAGTGTTAGTGAATGGAAATTTGTACATGAAATTAATCACCGGCGGCCGAGCTCGGTTCAGCAGACGATTATTAACAACAAATAAACACCGGCAGCCGGAACTACGTCAAAAAAACAGAGGTCAACACCTAACACCGACTGATTTTTTTCTCATTTCATAGTCGGCGTTAGATCACGATTTCGCAGCAAAATATACACCAAACACCAACACCGATGAAACACTGGGTGAAATCACCCAGTGTCCTTAATCCCATATACTACGTCACTGAGTAACCATATACTGTCATTACATTTTACTCAGCCTTCAATTTCATTAAAAAATAATACATTTTGGACATTTAATCGCCCTTGTGGCTACTCCATATCACATTTAAATATAGGCTAAACAGAAGCCTCTTCTCTCTCTCTCTCTTTTGGTGTGGAAATGAGACAGAGATAGGGGGGGGGGGGGGGGGGAGCGAAAGCTCGATCATACAGTTTCAACCAAGTCTCACTCAAGGATATAACCATCGTATAAGTTTGATTTTTTGTTGCCTTTGTTATGTGGAAGGGCATTTATTATTTTTTTGTACTATATATATATATATATATATATATATATAATTGTGAAAGAAATGAGAGAATAATGGTTGCGTAGCTTAAATCAAAGTTCCCCAGAGCTGTCCTCCCCTAATATATATATATATATATACATGTACACACACACACATAGTACATACATGTACACACATACACACACACACACACACACATATACATCCTATGACAATTATTGTATAGGACTTGCAGGTTTGCATGGTGAAGTTGTAATTCAGAAAAAAGGTTTGCGGTACATCTCACATGGTTGTACCGCAAACCTTTTTTCTGAATGACAATTATTGTCTTTAAAATTACTATCATGAATTATTATTATCATTATTATTATTATTGCTGTCATTATTGTTGTCATTATTACCACCATCATCATTTTTTGAATTTTCATCACGGATACTTAGAAATTTTGTAAAAATAAGAAATGGATGAGGAAGTTGTTAAGAATGAAAACTTATCATTTGACTTTTGTACCATAAAAAGAACTATTTCATCCAGTAGTGACTCGAAGCAAGCTATTATTTCTTTTTTGTTTTATTTTCATAAGTTTTTATTATTTCCTCTCATAAAGAAAATTGTTTATAATTTGAAACATTTCATTAAACAATATTACAAATAATCAATTTAAAAACAATACAAATAAACTTTCATGTAAAGTTTTGTCAATCGAAATGCACATTTCAAGAAAAGTAAGATTGACATACTTAAGTTAACATTACATTACAAAATAATAATGAAGATAACAATTGTTATGTTCGTTTTTTCATATAAAAAAATCGCAAATAAAGTTTTACTGCTTTTAGTTTTCTTGTTAATAATATATTTGATGGAGTGATGTTGATCGATTATATCATTGCCTAATCGATAATAATTCTTGTACTGTTTCATTTAAAACAGGAAAAAGGATTTTAAAAAATGTTCCTAGCAAAAATGAAGATACAAAATGAACAAATATTTAAAAAGTTATAAAAAAGGTATTAAAAAGAAAATTAATGTTAAATACAGGAAATATATTTTTAAAAAGATTCAATTATAAAAAACCCGCACATTCAACCGCTTTTAATTATACAAATCTAGTATTTATTTTTAATGTTGATCTAATAGTTAACTAATTTACAAAAACCGAAACCAAAATTTCGAAATATTTTGGCCGAACGCAAGTGACAGCGTTCGAACATAAGGAAGAACCAAAGAAAAGCTTTTATTAGATCAAGAATTGTCAACCCAGTTGTATAGTGGATTTCACCCCCTTCCACAACCCCAGACCAATTTATGGTCGTTTCAATATTTCACCTTTTTCAATATACGTACATCCCCACGAGTAAACTGTTTCCCACAAATTCGCCCTCCCTGAATGAGCACTCATGTCAAATTCAACCTGGCTCATAATAAATTTATAATAAATGTTTAAGGGTAACCTTTCGCTACATCTCCTTTTTTGGGTCATAGAATAACATTATTTTTCACCAATTTTGTCACTTGTTCATAGACAAATAGAGTACGTCATGAATCTCTAATTCCTCCTGTTTTATTTGATGTGTAAATCATGACAATCGGCAAAATGTTAAATAGTCTATTCAATCATTTGGAAATTAGACGTTTCTGGGGGGGGGGGGGGGGGGTTGATCATTACGTATTCAGAGAATAACCCAGTCAAGCATAACTGGAAAGAAAATTAACATTTTTTCGGGGGTGGGGGACGTGCGGTTTTATTGATATTTAGTGTGCAATTCTCAAGTACACGTAAATTGCCTGCTCATTATGTCCATGCACGCTACAGAGACATACAGTATGTCCTAAGCTGGAAAAACTTGTAAATGTTCATGCACTTCGCTAAAAATACAGTGTTAAAATATTGATGACAGTCAGTATACGTACTTGAAAGTTAGTGTATAACATCCCAGAAAAACATCATAGAAAGATCGCTTGATTACGGGAAAATATAGGTTTAGGATATAGCTGCAGAATCATATGACCAAATATATAGAGAAATGGTAGTGTGGAGGCGAAGAGTGTTGCAACTACACTACAGTTCCATAGTTTCTCTCTTTATCAGTCCTTGACCAATGAAAGCTTGTGTAGTCAGGGGTGAGTTTCAAAAAGATACAAAAAGAGAAAAAAAGATAACATTCCTTAACCGCTGAGCTTAATTGGAGGGAAACAAGAAAAAAGGAAAGAGAGAGAGAGAAAAAAAAAAGAGGGAGAAAGAGGGAAAATTGGGGAAGGATGGAGGTGCAACATACAATGAGTACGGAGAAGAGATGTATTCACAAAGAAGAAGAGAGGGAGAGAATAGACCCAATGGAGGGTAAGGAAGAATCTTAAACCATATTATTTGTAAGATGAAGTGAAATGTTTTTTTTATCTTTCTTGAGAAGCTGGCAAGAGATGCGGAGTATTTTATTGTGTCAGGGGATAGCGTTCCACAGCTTAGGTCCCGAGTACCGGATGTTATGTTGGAATAATAAGGTTCTGTGTTTGGGTAGATGGATGTGATTTGCGTGTCTGGTTTCGTATTTATGAATAGTAGAAAGAGTTTACAAAATTCGTCAGGAAATAACTTGTTTGTTCATCTGTACATAAAAATGATTTGTTGATGTTTATTTATATCGGTAAATGTTAGTATGTTAAAGGTCCCCAGAAATCCAAATGCAAGTTAATTTCTGTTGATGTGCGGGCATGCATACAACTTATATTTTGTTATTAAAACATTTAAAGATGTTTCATAGACATTAAAATATTTTTTGAAATATTTTTTCCCAACCTCTTAAGCTCCACCCTAAAAAAAGCTCCAGATCTTTTCCTGTGATGACATCATCTGTCAATCATTAGTCAGCCATATTAACATTCTACAATACAGAGAGGAATGTAACTTCCCCCAACTTAGCACATGCTCACAATAGAATTGCATGCTTTCAAACAATACCTCCTCATTACCCTTCTTTTTGTGGTGATGCTACAGCATGTCTGGCATAGCAACTCCTGTGTAGGCATTGTATGGTATATTAGAACAGATGGTTATCTCTGGCAAAGCTACATACCACTTTCTCTCCTTAGCTCACTAATGATTGACAGATGATGTCATCTCAGGAATAAGATCTGGAACTGTTTTTGGGGTGGAGCTTAAGAGGTTGGAAAAAAATATTTCAAAAAATATTCAAAAATCTACGAAACATATTTAGATGTTTTAATAACAAAATATGAGTTGTACGCATCCCCGCACACCAACAGAAATCAACTTGCATTTGGATTTCTGGGGACCTTTAAATTGTTTGAACAAATAATTGACGTGACACCGGGGGCAGTACCTATAGTGATACGAATTATTTTCTTTTGTAGGGTGATTAATTTGTGTAATTTGGATATTGTAGAGTTCCCCCAGGCAAGGTGGCAATTTGATAGATATGGTAGGATAAGAGAATTGTAAAGTATACGGAGGATGTTGTTTGGTAAAATGTGCCGCAGTCTAGCAATAATGCCAATGTTTTTAGAGACTTTGCTTTCTGTTTCAAGGATATGTTTCTTCCAGGACATGGAACTATCAATGTGTACACCTAGAAATTTTGTGTTTTCAACTCCAGGTAGTAGTACATTGTCGAGATATATGGAAATGCTGTCTAAATCAGTGTTTTTATTGTTGTGAAAGATCATATAGTTACATTTTTTTAAATTGACAGACAATTTGTTGGCCTTAAACCACTCGCATACAAAGGTTAGCTGTTGATTAACATTACTGCATAGTGAGGTAAGATTAGATCCGCTAAATAAAATATTCATGTCGTCGGCATAAAGAACAAACGTTTTTATTGATATTTAGTGTGCAATTCTCAAGTACACGTAAATTGCCTGCTCATTATGTGCATGCACGCTACAGAGATATACAGTATGCCCTAAGCTGGAAAGCCTTGTAAATGTTCATGCACTTAGCTAAAATTACAGTGTATAAACATATACTGTTCATTCCGAAATTGTCCGATAGTTGAGACCTGATGTAAGTAATCTGGACTCTGTCAAAATTGCAACAAAAACCTTCATTTCAAACAAATTGAAATAGATAAATATACACTGTGATTATAAAATATATATTAACATTTTACAAATATTTTTAAGGGTTTATAAGGGGTTTTAATACTCCACCCCCTCAAACCCACCCGATTTTATATATTTGAATATTTCATTTAGTTAAATCCAATTTGTTTCGTGATCTTTGAAATTAAATGTTTGGGGAAGATGTTATAAATATCTTTTATATATTTTTTTTTACTCTGAGAAAACCAACGTGGTTTAATTTCTCAAAAGTTTTAATGAATCGATTTTAAAAATTGATTAGACTAATTTTGATATCAATTTTTGTTTTTAAGAATCTTTTAGTACTTCCTTTTTCATAACATTTTTCACAATAATCAAGGTAAATACACAAACAAATATATTCACATGCAGTATCATTGTGCCAAATTACATAATAATAACTATAAGTAAGCATAGCATAATATTTTACATGCATGTATTAAATAGTAAATTATGCAAAATCTGGAAGTCTTTATATAAAAAAAGGTAAAAAAATATAAAAATGAAGATTAAAATAGAAAAGATTAAAAAAAATGAGAAGAAGAGAAGAAGAAGAAAAAAAGCGCCCCCATTGTGTCCGTTGTTCCGCCTCAGATTTAAAAAAAAAACTAGAGTTCAGAATTTTGTTCACGAATTGTGTTATTAAGCACACTTATCTCCCCATGTCCATCCCTTCGTCCCGGAAATCAAAATGTTTTAAGAGAAATTTTGTGTTTTCAACTCTAGGTAGTAGTACATTGTCGAGATATATGGAAATGCTGTCTAAATCAGTGTTTTTATTGTTGTGAAAGATCATATAGTTACATTTTTTTAAATTGACAGACAATTTGTTGGCCTTAAACCACTCGCATACAAAGGTTAGCTGTTGATTAACATTACTGCATAGTGAGGTAAGATTAGATCCGCTACATAAAATATTCGTGTCGTCGGCATAAAGAACAAACGTTTTTATTGATATTTAGTGTGCAATTCTCAAGTACACGTAAATTGCCTGCTCGTTATGTGCATGCACGCTACAGAGATATATGTGCCAAGCTGGAAAGCCTTGTAAATGTTCATGCACCTAGCTATAAAAACAGTGTATAAACATAGACTGTTCATTCAGAAATTGTCCGATATAATTATTGTGTGTGTCTGTGTGTGTAATTGGGCTTTTACGGACGTGTATCAATTTTCTTGTTATCATTATTATTAGTCGTATAAGTATCATTATTATTATCAACCCGGGGCGCGGCAAGGGGCTTTAAGCAGCCCCCCCTACTCTCTCTCTCTCTCTCTCTCTCTCATTTCTTCCTGTTGTCATGGTCTCTTTATTTATGTTAGGCCAAAGGATAGGAAATATATACCATGCATAGGTAAACACGCAAACATATTTAAATGATGAATTTATAAACACATGCAATGAAGGCCACTTTTTCATGTTTTTTGTCTCTTGTTAATTCAGTCATTCATTCATTCATTTACTTATTTATATAGGCCCTATGTTGATACATACACTCAGCACAAAACAGTTAAGTTCAATTAAGTTCAGATTTTTCATTAGACATGATACAAGACATTCGTAAAAATCAATAATCAAATTAAAGGATATTCAGTTGCCTGTCAAGCAGGTAGGTGAACACAAAGTGAAACTTACGCATGAATGAACACGTTCATTATTTGTTCAAGGTGCCAAGGTGAAATTAACGGGAATGAAAAAAAAAACTCGAAATTCACAGTCATAGTGCACAGAAAATCAAAGCAAAGCATGATAAAAGTTTTCATGATTCATTGCTCATGAAAAGAAAATCAATCTTCAAATCTAAAAATGGGCCAAGGTGTAGCCAAAGTGGCGTAGAAAGGACAACACATTTTGGGGGACACCATTTAACCCAACAATAATGTAGGCCTACCTTGGAAATGCAGTGGGTGATTTCACGCTCTGTGTTGGTGTTTAGTGTTGGTGTTTAGAGGGAAAATTATTCTAAAATCGAGCTCAAACACCGCTGTTCAGATTAAGAAGCCGATACCGATATCCTAACAATGCGCATCGATCGTGTAACACTGGCAATGGCGTCAGCACCATTTTAACGAAAGGAAAAAATTGTTTAAAACTATTTAGTTATTAGTCCAGAATATCGTTAAATTACACGAGTAGTCCGGTAATTCTAAAAGAAATAATTATTTGATCTAGAGTGTGGTAAGAAACTTCACAGAAATGGATAGTGTTGACAAGAACAGTAAGTTTAGATATGATTTATCTCGAGTTTCTCACTTACAGCAGAAAATGCTACGGTAGCTAATGCAGCTAGACGCCGGATCGGACGGCGTAGCGCATACAGGGCAAACAGCCAAATTTCAGGCATTGGCTCAGATTAGCCATGAAGTTTCTTGACTTTTGTATTGTAAATATTGATTTAAATCTCATCCTAATAAATGATGTGGATTCTCTGGTTTATTAACTATGAATATCTAACGTCATTTTCATCAAATCTTAAAAAGAAAATTAGGTAGGAATTTGTATTCACTCCTTCAGCCCAATTAAAAAGCAAAAGTAGTTCCTTTCCGTGTGCTCTAGATCGAACATTGACCAAATGTTGGCCTAGATCTAATTTCAGGCCTATATGAACATAATACCTCTTAACACCTATGAAATTACACTTCGAATGACGCCTACTGTCTTTATTTGTCATGACTAATCAGCAAAATTTTCCATAGCTACCAACACCAACACCGACCGTGAAATCACTATTTCTTAATCCCTAGGGGTATAGTGTTAGTGAATGGGAATTTGTACATGAAATTAATCACCGGCGGTCGAGCTCGGTTCAGCAGACGATTATTAACAACAAATAAACACCGACAGCCGGAACTACGTCAAAAAAAACAGAGGTCAACACCTAACACCGACTGATTTTTGTTCTCATTTCATAGTCGGTGTTAGATCACGATTTCGAAGCAAAATATACACTAACACCAAACACCAACACCGAGGGTGAAATCACCCAGTGTACTTAATCCCATATACTACGTCACTGTAGTAACTGTCATTACATTTTACTCAGCCTTCAATTTCATTCAAAAATAATACATTTTGGACATTTAATCGCCCTTGTGGCTACTCCATATCACATTTAAATATAGGCTAAACAGAAGCCTCTTCTCTCTCTCTCTCTCTCTCTTTTGGTGTGGAAATGAGAGAGAGATGGGGGGGGGGGGGGGGGCGAAAGCTCGATCATACAGTTTCAACCAAGTCTCACTCAAAGATATAGCCATCGTATAAGTTTGATTTTTTGTTGCCTTTGTTATGTGGAAGGGCATTTACTATTTTTTTGTACTATATATATATATATATATATATATATATATATAGTACTGTATATGTACTTTTGTACTATATATGGAAGAAAAACACTCGTGCTTAAAATTTATCTTTATGTTGCCGTAACAGAGTGAAAGATGGTAGCTTTACATTTAATTTGCTATATAATTCAATGAATTATTTCACACTCTTGTATGAAAAATCTGAACTTAGATAAGTGTTTACTTTCTTCATTTTTTTGCGGCATGTGTCTGTGCGTGTGTGTGTGTGTGTGTGTGTAT